>JAJJWX010001529.1:0-325120 GCA_023529315.1 Papaver bracteatum
ATATCCATATGTATGACTTTGTCTTCCTTCGCATCCTGTCATTAGGATGGTATGGCGAATTATTTTACCTTGTGAGAATCTGGCCATCCTAAGAGTCTTCATAGTGATAATGTTCGTGGAAGCACCGGTGTCGACTAGAACTCTTTTAAATTCGGTGCCTTTGATGAAACCAATTACGTATAGCGCCCAATTGTTCCCTTCATCTGCCATGTGATCTGCTTCTCCGAAAGTGATGTTGTCGATCGAATGTCCAGACACCAAAGATACTTCTTCAACTGCTGGGGATGGTGAAGTTATTTGCATGTCAGATGATATCCGGCTGAGTGCAGCAAACGTGTCTGTGCGCTGATCTTTGGAAAAATGCACGAGTTCACATAATTTTTCAATCAAATGTGCAACTTCATGTTCTACTAGCTTCTTATATGTGGTGAAAATATTGGTTTGGGATCATCAGTCGAGGGATTTGGAGGTTCCACCATCTCTTCTCCTAAAATCCTCGTCACGTGTACCAGACAAGTGAACAAGTTATCGATCATCCTCTTTAGCCGGTCCACGTTCCTTGACAAGTCTTCTTGTCTCCGTGCCAATTCAGCCAAGTTTGGGGTTTCTCCAGTGATTGGTTCAACGGAGATAAATGGAGTTGTAAAATATGATAATTCATTGTAATCAGAATTTTTTGAAGGAGTACGAGGGACGTTACCGTTTGAGCGATTCTGGTTGGGATCTGGAGCGGTTGAGTTATTCCTAAGACCGACCATCCTTGTGAAACCGTGAGATTGCAACCGAGAGATTAATCTCCCACTGTGGTCGCCAATCTGTAGATGGGGAAAAACAATTTTCTGGTTTTTACAGAATTGAAGAGTCGACCATGTGGAGACTCCTTAAACCGAGCGAAATTTTGAACTTCACACAGATGCACTGCAAGAAGGGAGTGCTTTAAGTTCAAGAGATCAATCTGTAAGACTCCGGCCTAAACCAAGAATAATGGCCGTTCCAGAGTCAATTCGGTCACAAAAGAGGATGGGTTGATCTGTAGTAGGGAAGCTGAGAAATGCGTGAGATAAATGATGATCTGAGATTGTAGGCGTGTTGTGATTTCAGCATGAAAATGTTCTGAATGATTGAGTTTTTCCTGATTGAAAGTGATTTCTGTGAGTTCGTGTAGACGAAAGATTGTTTGTATGAACTTTGATGAGAAATTGCTCGTTTTGGCGAATGTTCGAATTGTTCGAATCTTGTTCCAATGTTGTTGTTTCAATCAGGATTCAGAGACATTTTATAATGCCGGAATGGAAAACACCATGATCCCATGAAGTGTGACAGCTGCTGGAATCAGAGAGTGGGAATGTTGGTGCAGATTATCTCACAACTACACCCTCATAAGAATCCATTAAAATGATTCCTAAACTTAATTAATTTGATATGAAACTAAGAATTAAAGTATTAAAATTATAAAAAGAGACACAAAGATTTTTACGTGGTTCGATCAATGTGATCTACATCCATGGTGCTTCACTAGTGATTGTATGTAATTACATGATTTTACAATTGAGACTCCATTAATGAATATTTGGAGCTCTAGTTTTTTATGGAAGAAGATGATAAAGAAAATAAAATCTCTCCTAAAAATTTCTCTCTCCTCCTAAAATTATCTCTCCCTCTAAAAAAGACCTCCTATCTTCTCATGCCTAAATGGCTATTTATATGATTTTACATATTGCATAACAACTGTCTGTCCCTTAATTTTGGATATGAGAATTATCCTGCGAGCCTTCGCAGATTCATTTCACGAACCTCTTTTGCCTTCGCAATCTGCTCACATTTTCCTCGTGATTTCCTTTGCTCGCAGAATGTTCTTTGCTCGCAAGATGTATTTTTTCTCCACAATTTCATAAGTTATCATTTGTTGTGATATTCCGCTCCTACATTTTGCCTCTTTTTTTCTTGAATATTGCTTGAAGAGAGATCTTCAGGAAAAAAACTAGTTGTTGTAGCTGTTGGTGTAGTCTTTGATCTTGTTGATGAAAGAACGAGCGAAAGAATAATTGACTTGAAAAGTACGTACTTGCCTCTATTCTTTCGTAAAGTTATTGAATGTTGCGAAGTAAAAAATATCAATCCTTGAAGAAGTATAAGAAGTATGAAGTATCCTTGAAGAAGTATAAGAAGTACTCAATCCTCGAAATATATAAGAAGTATGAAGTATGCGAAGTATCCTTAAGAAGTACTTAATCCTCTAAATGTAAGAAGTATTGCGAACCCATCATGTGAAACTTTCACTCCATGTTCTTTGCCTCATGCTATACTGTAATGCAAATAAAAATTTAGATTAGTATTCAACATTTCTTTTATCAAAAATATTCATTTAAATGCAAGTTCAAATCGTTTTTCTTTGTTTTGATTTCCTTTGTATGATTTATTTCATCTCATTTGACAAATATTTTTCCATGGAAATGATCCTAATAGGTAACCCCTCATATGACGCACTGAGGTACTTTGCCTCTTACGAATGTTGCTTCGCGAGTGTACGCCATAAAGGTTTGCCATCTACTACTCTCCATGTTGAATATCATATCATTTGAAGCAAAGTAAATTTTTCAAGAGAAATATATAAATTGATTTGTGCGAGATATTTTTCTCGGTTTCTTTTGTAATTGTGAAATCTTGAGATCTTTTTAATTTCTTTTGTAATTGTGAAATCTTTGTAATTGTGCGATTGAATCGTTTCTTTGTAAATCAAATCAAAAATCTTTTATTTTTTGTAAGTAAAATGTTTAAGGAAAGAGGTACTTAGCTTTTGTGGTTTGTCGTTGTTGTCTCTTGCGAAGTATATGATTTGTTTGCTAAGCTAGCATCGTCTTGTATGTTCTCACAAAGATACCAATTATTCTAGCCCACTCTCGCGAAATAGAATTTCTGCTTTGCAG
Organism: Papaver bracteatum; assembly: GCA_023529315.1. Taxonomy (NCBI): domain Eukaryota; kingdom Viridiplantae; phylum Streptophyta; class Magnoliopsida; order Ranunculales; family Papaveraceae; genus Papaver; species Papaver bracteatum. The sequence continues at coordinate 2,928 of JAJJWX010001529.1, forward strand.
ACTTTTATAAGTAAACATTTTTAAGTAAACGAACATTTGCGAAGTATTCATGCTGCGAATATTCACAAGTAAACATTTGCGAACCCAATAATCTTATCACGAACGTTCGTAAAGAAAAAATCCTTTATAGAAGTTCAAACCCACGATATTTCTTTATTGTTATTTCGTTTGCTGCGAACTTTTCCCTGCGAACTTTAATCTTCATCTTTTCCCTGCGAACATTAATTAAAGTATATACTTGTTGATGCGAACTTTAATTAAAGTATATACTTTAATCTTCATCTTTTCCCTGCGAACTTTAATTAAAGTGATGTGAATTGATCCGTATACTTATTAACTTTAATTCTTCGTATGCAGGAAGTATATACTTCGCATAACTTCATTTTTCTTCGTTGATTTGAACAAGCTGAGACGTGGACTTAGTTGATTGAACCATAACATCAACCTGAAGATGATATTGAACTTTCAAATCCGTTTTCTACTCCATTATTGGATCTACTTCTGGAAGACGCCATTACCGTTTCAGATAGAATTTTCTAGAAAGTGAAATTGGGGGAGAAAATAGTAGAAAGAGAAGAGGACCAATTATTAAACGAAATTGTTGATCCAACAAGTTACAGGAAGGATAAATCCATTTAATCTGTCCCTGTTTCTAGCGCCAAAAATGTAGTTGCGGATTATCTCACAACTACACCCTCATAAGAATCCAATAAAATGATTCCTAAACTTAATTAATTTGATATGAAACTAAGAATTAAAGTACTAAAATTATAAAAAGAGACACAAAGATTTTTACGTGGTTCGATCAATGTGATCTACATCCACGGTGCTTCACTAGTGATTGTATGTAATTACATGATTTTACAATTGAAACTCCATTAATGAATATTTGGAGCTCTAGTTTTTTAGGGAAGAAGATGATAAAGAAAATAAAATCTCTCCTAAAAATTTCTCTCCTCCTAAAATTATCTCTCCCTCTAAAAAAGACCTCCTCTCTTCTCATGCCTAAATGGCTATTTATATGATTTTACATATTGCATAACAACTGTCTGTCCCTTAATTTTGGATATGAGAATTATCCTGCGAGCCTTCGCAGATTCATTTCACGAACCTCTTTTGCCTTCGCAATCTGCTCACATTTTCCTCGTGATTTCCTTTGCTCGCAGAATGTTCTTTGCTCGCAAGATGTATTTTTTCTCCACAATTTCGTAAGTTATCATTTGTTGTGATATTCCTCTCCTACAGGGAAAGTGGGAAATCTTTTTAAACCAATTACTCATCGTGCGGAGACTTGGTTAATTTTCCACCCACTACTTTGTTGATTCTTCCAACTGATTGCACGACTTGCTCACATTCTCATCGTGGGTGAACACACGTGTCGTAGACCACCAGACCAAAACCCTAGTTAATATCCCACCATGGTGACACGATTGAAATCTCGTGATTGTGGAGTCAGTTGCTAACTTTGTGGGACGATGAGTCTATGTAGTACTGAGTTGAATACGTTTTAGCAAATGTTCCGAAACTTATGAATTAAATGTATGTCTACTGAGACGAGGTACCATTATAACCTAAAACGAGCAAACTGTGTTGCTTAATTCTCGAATATTGATAGTTGAACCAATATTCTTTGATCCGAGCAAATATTGCTAGTCTGAGCGAATATTGCTAATTTGAGTGAATATTGCCGGTTCGAGCAAATATTGCTCGTTTGATGAATTTATTGGTAGTATGGCCGAATAAAATAATAATTTAATTTACTGACTGCTGGTTCGAGCAAAATAAATAAGAATGTTGATCATGGAATCAACGTAAAATTATTAGAGTGTTTGAATCTGCTCAGAATCATGTTTCTGTAAAGCTCTGGATTCAAAACCCTAATTTTACCAAGATGATTATTTATTGCAAATCAACATAGGATCGGATACATGGGATGAGGGGTTCACCATATAACGCCCAGATGCTCGAATGAGCAAAAATACCAAAGTCTCTTGAGGACCAGTTGGTGACATAATGATTAAATGCTGGTTTAAACATTTGCCGAAATAATCCTCGTGTGAGCGACAAATAATAAAACCTGGTATTATGAAGACGTGAAGGACCGACCAATAGGTCATAATACTGGCTCTTGGTGGTCATGGGACCAATAGATGGTCGTTTGAGCGAACTTCCAATTGTTTGGAAAGAGTTTGAACCTTATATGAGCAATTGAGCAAATTAAGTTAAAATCATTAAAACATGTGGGACCAGCTATTTGCAAGCCTCAGGGTCACCCTTGGTCGGTCAAGGGGATGTGCCTGTGTCACCATGATGTCCGCGCTTCAGTCCTGAGAATTTTGATATTTCCTGGGGCACGTTTGAGGAAACATTTGGAGAAAATATGCAAAATCCATGGTTTTGCTGAAACTGGGAAAAATACATGAGATGATGAAAATAAATAAAACAAGGAATCACAAGGTGTGGGACCGGCCACGTCTAGGGTATGGCCGGTAGGATGACACATGGTCCCACATGCTTTTCCCAGTTTTATGTGATTTTATGTATTTTTCTATGATTTAAGGGAAATTCCATGAAACTAGAGGGTTAGGCGAAATTAGGGAACTTCCTTAAGATGAGAGACATAAATTAATAAATATAAAATAGGGAATGGGAGTGTGGGACCGGAAATGGCCACGGCATGGCCGGACGGCCAATGTGCGTGGGTCCCAAGCTACTCTTCCGAATTTTACCAAATTTTGATGATTTTAGATAATTTTCATAAAATCAAGGAGATTTGTTGAAAACCAAGATATTTTGTTGAAATCAGGGAGTTTTCATGAAATCATGAAACAAGACACCAAATAATAATAAAATAATAGGCGTGTGGGACCGGATAGGGCATGACCGGCCGGCTAGAGCCCGGTCCCACAAGTTTTTCCTAATTTTTTAATATTTTTTATGATTTTGGAGAAAATACATGAAATTAGGTAATTTTAGGGAAACTTCATGAAATCAAGGAATTTTCATAATTTAAGTGAAATAACAAAACAATGGGGAAGTGAGGTGTGGGACCGGCCACGGCCAAGGCATGACCGGCCGGCCGGCTGTCCCATGACACCTCTTTCCTAATTTTATTATTTTTTGATAAAATCATGTGATTTAGATAAAAATACATGAAATTAGGTAATTTTCATGATTTTTAGAGAAAATTCATAAAATCAAGGAATTTTCATAATTTGAGAGAAATAATAAAATAACGGGAAACGTGAGGTGTAGGACCGGCCACGGCCAAGGCATGACCGGCCTGCCGGCGATCCCATGACACCTTTTCCTAATTTTATTATTTTTGATGAAATCATGTGATTCAGATAATTTCTTTGAAATAAAGAAAATTTGCTCGAACAAAAGGTTTTCATGAGATCAGAAAAATAGTAAAAATATGATAAAATATAAAATTGGACGCGGGACTGGTCACGTCATGACTGGCCGGCTGGTGAACCCAGTCCCCTGACGCTTTTGCTAATCTTTTATTATTGTTTTTCCTTCCTATTTTGCATAGGTTCCTCGTTCGTTCATATTTTTTGAAATGCTCGTTCGTGCATTCAAAATGCTGGTCTGTGTATTATTTGCTAATTACACTTGCACCATTTTTGTCAGGCAAGGTTTTTAAATCGTGAATCGCAACTCGAATCGTTTTTTGTTTTTATGAATCGAAACGTATATTAAATCGTGAATCGTAGATTCATAGTCAATTTTTTATATGAATTGAGAGAAAAATTACAGATATATAAGTACACACATAAGAACAAATAACATCCATAAATATACTTTTCATTCATCAATGTTCAAGTGTCACAGTCTCGAAGTGATACAGAATCTATGTTCCACTATACTTATCATTGGTTCACCGAAAGATGGTTGGTACAATTGTATACTTTCCATAAACTTACTTAAACTCAAAGATCGAATCCTATAAAATTACCAAATACACCGAAAGCCACCACCTGCAGAACATTTTTCACTAAATGAATTCCCCAAATTTAACAAAACAAACTATGACCATTCAGCTAAAAATTTCCAAAACACGAATCTCGCATATGTCGAGACATGTCCAGTAGTGAAGGGGGAAAAAATTAACCGCAAAGCGGTGTCAAAATATGATTAATCGAAGCACAAATACAGTGGTGCTCATGAACAATTTCACCTAACTAAAATTACTATTCAAGAAACACATCAACCAAAATTACCAAAATTATTAACTTTAAAGGTCAAAGAAAACTATTAAGCATTAGCCACTTTCCTGAATTGATGATATAAAATCCAAAAAAGAAAACATTTTACTGACCTCTACTTATCATTGGTTCACCCCCAACTCCAAACATATCAAAAGTATACCAAAAAAAATTGTAACTGCATTCGATATCCAGTACAGGCGATGCTTCATTTTCCTCCTTGTGTGCAATAGAAATACGAACCTCTCATAAGAACCGGCTCTCTTATTATAATCCCCAATCTCTTAATCACAAATTAAACCCAAATTGAAAGTGAAGAAGAATAAGATTGTTGTTTATTACCTTGTCAAGGGGTCGATTCATTGGTAGACCACTCAAATAACTCCACTAACTTGCATCTTTGATGGGTTATTTTGGGTGATTTCTTTGATTTTGCAATTACAGGGGATTTTTTTGGAACCCTAGAAACTAGAAAGGGGTTTTGGAAGGGAGGAAGAGAGAAGCGAACAAGATATGGATTGGGTGGTCTACCAATCAACCCCTTCTTTGACCTTTAAAGTTAGTAAAAAATGGAAATACATAAAAATCGTAAATCGAAGGTTTTAAGCTTAATCAGGTTCAAAATATGAATCGTGACGATTTTTGGTAAAAACGATTCTTAAGTACGCTTTGAATCATTTTTAATTTTTTTGAATCGAATCGGACGATTTGAATCGTAAATCATCCGATTTTAAAAACCATGTTGTCAGGGCTTATTCGATGCTCAGATGCATGTTTGGTTGAATATTTATCATTAACCCGTGGTATTCTGCTGGGAAGAACCACGAATTGAAGTGATGAAATATAACGAAGAATCGTAGAATATTGCTGGATATTCAGACGATTAAAGATGGCTCATAGAATATTGATGGATATTCAGAAGATGGTGCGTAGAATATTGCTGGAAATTCAAACGATTTCAGATAATTAATTGATGGCTCTATACTAGAAGGGCTTCCTGTCTAGGAGCATTAATGATATGAGGGTTGAGCAATATGAACTTGCTGGAGTATCATATTCTTCTTGCATAGTCGGGGAAAACCTGGTTGCATCCCGAAGATGTTGTCGCTCTATACTAGCAGGCATGCTATCTAGGAGACGTCCAATCTTTCGATTCTATACAGTATGAGATGTTCCATGGTCTCAGCTTGGAGACTGCACATCTGCATCTTCTCTGAGAGACTTTCTCCATTAGAGGTGGCATGAGCTTTCATTCATAGAGACATGAGTCTCAATACACATCTGATTGTCGGATCCGGAGTAATTACTGAAATTGCTCAGTATTCATGAGATGTGTCGTGGTCTCAGCTGAGAGACTACACATCTACATATACTCTGAGAGACAACCTTCTCAGTCAGAGATTTGTGGCATGAGCTTTCATGCCTTAATCGAGAGACATGAGCCTCAATACTCATAATAGGAGTTCAAATGTAAAATTCGAAACGAGAGGTTCTTTTAGTAAGTGTAAGAAATTATCTTAGGAAAGAGAATAGGAAAAGTTGTAACTATTCTAGTTCCATTTTGATAATTCCATGTAATCAATTAAGAGAATTAATAAGAAAGTTATCATTCACCATCAAGAACTTCTTGAGTTTTTACTAATTCTATTGAGGGTGTAGTTGTAGGTTATTCTGCAACTACATACAAGAATCATACAAGTCTATCTAATGGTTCTAAGTCCATTATGGTATCTTATTTTCTATATTTAGTATAATTAAGAGTTTACTAATCCGATTAGATTGATTCTATAGTACGTATCTAAGTCTTGTGAATAGCTACAACTTTGTAGAAGGAACCGGATACTAATTCAGACCATAAGAGGTCCAATTCAACTATATAAGATAACTATCCATAAGCCCAAGTTCTCTAAACATGCCCATTAACCAAAAGCCTGGTCCATCTGAGTCAACTAACATCACTAATAGTCAAACTGACGGTCCAATGTCAACTAACAGTCAACGTAAGTCAAAGGTCAAGTCCTGGTCAATGGTCAACTGAATTAAGGTCCGGTCAACTGAATCGGATCGGGTCAACACCTGGTCACATAATCAACTCAGTTAGACAACTGAGTCAGACATGGTAATTTTAGTGAGACATCTGACTGAGATGACTAATATGTCTAAAACTCAAGAACAAAACTCTACACAACCATTAAACATTCCATTCATTCTAAACAACTTCAAGATCAAAATACAAATACAACTATAATGTAAGCCTACCTGCACTTCAGCTTTTCTAAGCTTTCGCATCAATCACTATTTACAACTCTACAAACACATTCTCAACATTACAATGTCAATTACTTCAACTGCAATTCCAGCTCAACCTTCATACAATTAATCACAATACCCTGCATCTTCGAACACACAGACAAAAAACACAACTAACTGCCACTATAACTCTAAAACTCTCAATTCCACCTTACTTCACCATCATTTCTATTCTTTTCCAGATTCACCCCAAATCTTAACTTCAGTATAACAACAAACACTCAACAAAAACATCATCATTCCATCACTACTTACAACCACCACCTCAAATCACTAACACCACTAACTTAACATACAACTCCTACAGAATCATTCTTGCTCAGTTCATCTAATAATCCAACTCAAGTATTCCTGTAACCAAACTGAGACATCTACCAGTTAAGTTACATTCAATTGCACTTCCAAACAACATCATCATCTAGACAATTTCATCTCCAGCACATACCCAATTATCTGACTCAACTATGAATCCATTAAAACTACACAACTTCATATAATCTTGTTTCCAAACTTTGTCACATAATATCCTCTATTAACACACCACCAGTAATATAACTTCCACCAGATTCCATAAATCACTGAGAAACTTATAAATTCAATGCTGGAATTGAACTAATTGTTAATGAGAAGAACAATATTACCTCAAATATGTATTACTCAAGTAATTGGACCTCAAATTCTTCTTCATTAGACTCGGTCCAGTAACTCAACTTGAAACTAACAACAACCCATGAACTTCACCACCGTCTTTGATTTCTCAAGAACCCTAAACAAATTCTTAATTCATTCATCAATTTCGACTCATAACTTCCAAAACCCTAACTGTCAATCTCAAACGATTCTTCGGCCTAAACCCAATTCCTTACAAACCCATCTTTAATCCTTTATTAAAACTCTCAATTTCATTTTCTAATTATTCTTTTGAATATCCCTCAAACCCTAATTATTTCTCAATCTGTCGAATAATTGCTCTTCTTCGAAATCAAACTCATAAGATTCCACTTCACAGCAGATTCATTAAAACCCATACTCTACTCTCTTCTTATTTAATTCAATCAGTTCATCTTCAACTCACAGAAACCCTAACTCCACTTCTCCCTGATTCGTTTCAACACTCCAGCAATACTAAATCTTCTCATTCTTAAATCACATCAACAACACCTCCTTCACCCTCAGAACAATTTCATCAACCAAGAACTCTCAAACGTGTTCTCAAAAAAATCACTCGCATTCTACAGAAGAAGAACAAGGAAGAAGAATGAAAGAGAAGAAGAGAAAGAATAACGGAGAAAGAAATAGAAAGAAGAAGGCTTATCCTCTCAATTAAGTTGATTAGGCCGACCATATTACTGAGGCACCCATGCCACGGATAAGGGCTACCAAGTCGGTTTGTCTATAATATGACTAATCCTCCCTACTCATCCAGTGATATCTTCTTCGTCCAGTGTCCGAATGATACGAGCGAGTAGTCTATTCCGCGTAACTTTTCGAGATCTACTCAACGGTACTAGTTCCGCATCTAAATCATTGTTAGATTAATTTCTATCAATTAACATCCGTGTTAAACTAATCGAGTTATTAACGGCTAAATCGTCACTTGAACATCTTTTGACCGGTATAACAGCGTTGAAGAGCTTGAGGTTGAGGGTCACTACAATTTGGTTTTTTCTTCCCTCTTGATTTCTATTGTTACGCAAATTATAACGATCGCCAATTATATCTTCTTCTCTATGATGTTGTTCTCCATTTAAATTTTGCACTTCTTCTCTAACATTTTTCGTTGGGGAATTTCTCCTTGGCTCTTCTCTGAATGATCTTGAATTTGATCTTATAGTACTTCTTGACATCCTTCTTTGTAACCTCAAATTCTCCATTCTTAGTTCATGATTTTGTCTTGTTAGATTCGCACGTTCCTCCGCCTCTAATCTCCTTTCTTCCTGTGTTCTTTGCCTCAGATCATCTATTGTCCCATTTTACGTACCACATGAACTAATTCTCCATCCACTCTTTGATTTCTTTCTCCTTCTTCTCCATTTCTTAATTTTCGATTTTCTGTTTCTTCCATTGAATCCGACCTCCAAATGTGTACGCTCACTCTATCATAATCCACATCCCTATATTGCGTTTGTGCTTGTTGATTCGGCTGTTGAATTGAATTTTCTTCTTCATTTCTTGTTCTATTTCTTCCTGATCTTATTCTTAAAGATTCTTCTAATTCACCCGTTCCTTCACCTGTAAGTCTTTTAATTCTCCTCACAGTTGTTGGTGGTTCTGATGTGTTTCTTCTTCTTCTAGCCATTTCTTCAATTCTAACAATTTCTTCAAATTTTCAAGTTGTAATTATAGATTTCTTATCTTGATTCTCCCTGTTTCGGGCGCCAAAATGTAGTTGCAGGATTTCCCACACTACACCCTTGTCAAGAATATATGAAAACTAAATCATAATTGTGGATGAACAATAACACTTTTATTAATTCACTTTCAGGAAGATTTACAAGAAATATCAAAACTCAGAAGTACAACTTTCTTTCTGGAGTTTCTCTCTCCTCAAAATTCTCTCAGCTCTCAAAAGTACATCATCCTTTTTATGGATTTAGTCGAACCCTTTATATAGGAAAATACATAGTGGAAGACAGCTAAGATTTCCCCTTAATTCGGATCTACTCTGCGATCTCATCGCCATAACTTTAGTCTTCACCATCGCCAACTTTGTAACCATCGTGAAGAAGACTTATTCTTCTCATATATCTTCAATCGTTAACCATTATATCATTATTTTGTGACACTCGCCAAATGTCGTTGGAGAATCTTATGACGTTCTCGTCAAAGTGTTGTCAATACTCGTAGAAATGTTTAGGTTTCTCGCAGAAGTGTCATTTCCACCGCGAGAATATCGTTGTGGCGATATTCTGGTCCTACAGGTATGTCAAGTTTGGTTGTCATATTTTAGTGAAATAAAACTCATTTAAGAGTCGCTTGATTTAAATATACTAGAGTCAACTTCGTATAGGTTAGATTGAAAGTATTAGGGTGAGACATATTGCGAAGACTTGAAGAAGTGAAGAATTGCGGAGCTACAACGAAAACATAATCCTTCCACTTGAAGTTAGTGATATTTGACTTGAACTATTTCATTAACTAACGTATCTTTCAAGTCGTGCATATTGAAAACATAAAACTGCGAAGCATGAACACTCTAGATAGATATAATATTAAGGAATACCATATGAAGTTTCTTGCTTAACCATTAAACTTTGTATATAAGACATCGACATAATTGTATGAATGCTATTGTGATTATGTATGGGTATGAGGTGAGGATTTCATCCTAGGGAACAATTTTTACATGTTTTCTAAGGAAGTAAGTTCATGATATGTGTTGTGAATCGAAAAGGAAATCGCCAGGTGTTATTGGGGATATTCTTCATTGCATATCTTATGAACGCCCAATATGTGTGATTAGTATAACCGCTCATGAATTGTTTGTGTTCTTGGTAAAACTATTCACATGAGGCCTGACTTATGTATTGGTATGACTTTTATTAGTGAAATCGATCTTAAGTAATCACCTGGGGTATGATCGGGTCATGTATGTCTGAACTTATTATTGGGAAGAGGGGAACCGATTCTAGTAAGAGGTGCAATACATCACAAGGGAAACCGATCCTTGTATGAGGTACAACAAGGTTTATGGAATAAAGGGGAACCGATCCTATGAACATGTGCAACAAGCTTTTGGTAAGGGGGAACTAATCCTATGGACATGTGCAGTGCATACAAGGTACATACCAAATATATATGGGGAACCGATCCTAGTACCTAGTCAGCCGTATCCTTGGTAAGCTAGTATAACTATGCACAGTACTCACATGCAGGTAGAACCGAAACTTGTTTTAGTATAATCGTAAACCTATGAGTTGTGATTGAGTGGAACTTGATCAATCACATAGTTCTTGAAAGTCAGATGAACCATTTCTAAACTCGTTTGGAAGTGTGGTAAATCGGTTTCAAGTGAGCAAGCATTGTAAAGACTTGCAAGAGTAAGATGTCGTCACTCTTTGAACACGGTGCATTAATGCTTATTCTATTTTGTTCAAAGATATTCCTTAAAGCTAAGAAGAAAGTAAATCCCAAGATCGAATTTAAATAAGTTAAGAATCTTTTTAATTAAGGGTTTTTAATTATATATGGAAAATAAGAATTAGTAATGTGATTGCTAATTAAAGATTTTCCAAGGAGATTTCAATCATTATTTTTGGACATTGCATTCACAGGAATTATGAAAACCGAATTTGGTGGAGTAATGAAAAATATCTTGAGAATATTTTCGGTTTTGGAAATTCCTTGGTGTCCAAACTTCCTTGTCTATAAATACTTTGAGTTTGCATTTCTAGCAAACTAATCCTGCGTAACCTAGACTTACTCTTTTGTCTTTGTTACTGGTGAAGCCGCCTATCAGAGAGGAGAGTAATCTAATTAGGTGAAATCTCTTACGGCCGCTCAATTTAAAGTCTTCTTTAGGATTGAGGGGCTCTAGCGCGACCCATTGGTGGGAAACTAGATATTGCGGTTTATATTTAGTTTTCGTATTGATTTGATTGACTAACGGTGGTTGAAATTTGATTGCACCTAGTTTGTTTATGCTTGAGAATCTTCTCTTCTGATATAAGATTCACTCAAACTAGTTCAAGGTTTCGACGGGGATCTTTTGACTGTTATTAGATCTAAAGACGATCTTGTGATAATCCATTATTGACAGACTCCGTTTTGTGTGTGATTGATCACAAGAGATTCAAGTGATTGTGTGCAGGTGTTTATTAAAGATCTAAGAAGATTTGAAGACAAAGAAGATATTGAAGATTTCTTACTTGGTGTTTTTATAATCTTTGGTGTGCACAATGATGGTTATTTTCAATGATGTTGTAGTAAGATGATTCGTTCAAGACTTGTGAAAGCATAATTTTAGACTTAATTTTAAAGAAAAAATATAACAAACTCAAAATTAAAAAGTGTTGTGAAAATTATGGAGAGACTGGGGCTAGGATTCCGCTATTTACCAATTCCAAAGTGATACTAATAACAATCATGCAATTTCACACATTCAATTTGATTCTCAACTATTGCAAAAGTAGATTTTTTAGAAACAACAAATGTTAATCCAAAGCATGGGATATCAAAAACCTAGGCTAAGCATATTTCATCAATAGAAAATACAATTGTTTAACAAAAATCATAAAATCTATTTTCAATCCAGGCAAATTAATCATAATAAAAATTGCACAAATTAAATAACTAAGAATTACCACTTTTTCATTGGCAAGACAGCTTCCTCCATCGCCCCAAGGATTGGGTTTAGCCCATCATTGTGTAAACTTTCTCAAAATATAGATTCATGCTCAAAAATTGTTTACAAAGATGAAATGGAAAGAAAATGATGAAAACCGGGTGTTCGCAACGTTTATAATTGTTGCAAAACACTGTTACAAAGAACGATAACGAATATGTGTCACTGGATCTGTAGCACTGCGACCCTAACTGCTCTGTCGTTTACATTATTGAAGAACGACGGTTTTTGGCTGTCTGTTCTTCGTGTTCTTCGTCTTCCACAGGAGCAGGAAAAATACTCTCTGCAACTCAAACCCTCTCTGCATCTCTCTATTCTCTTCCAAACTCTCCGTCCTCCTTCTTTGAGTCACCAGCACACTATATATATCTTCAGTCGCGAAAATCCTCCTTATTAACACAGAAAAATCCCCAAAATATTCTCATGCTGGCCATAACTCAGGAATATTTTCTTCACCGATTTATCTTCCTAAGCACATGGGAAATTGAGTCTAATACTCGGCAAAGAATGTGAGAACCCGAGATATGCTCGTGATTTGCTGTGTGCAACAGATTTATCTTTCTTCGATTCTGAGTTATATACCAGTCCTGTTTTAGCTCAACAGGACATTCCCAACTAATTCTGACGAAAATCTCTCATAGCAATCAATACAGAAGTTACGATATTTAAACCATTTTGTTTTCCCGCCTTTTTCAATCTTCAAACGATGAAGATGAATGCCCCCTATCCTGAACTGGGGTGCAAATAGCAACTGTCTTGAGGGATGTCTGGGGTGCCCTTATCCAAAATGAAGGTGCCTTTAGTACTTTTCTCCGGAGGTCCAAATAGCAGTTTTCGAGCAACTTTTTCCACACAAGTGTAATTCTCCAATAACACCTACAAACACACAAAACGCCATAATAAGTACAAAATCGAGTTCCAACAATACAAAAAATTGAGGACAACTCAAACACAAAAATGTGTCTATCACACAATGACACAATATTTTTTTGGGAAAAAGAGGATCCAATTAATAATCGGTTTATCCTTGTGGTAGATTGGATTGATTGATTGAGTAAGATCGGCATCAACACATATCACTTGGTTTAAGAGTGTTGTTGGCTTAATCTTAACAATTACTTTTGGGCATTTGAACATAAGATGGATCTTGGAACCTGGAAAAGGAGTTTATGTTAAGATAAACAAGGGAACCTTTGCGCAACTCATATCACTTGGTTGAAGAGAGTTGATACCAAACAGATTTGTTGTTCCTTTACTGTTTGGAATATGAACCAAAGGAATTGTTCCAAGTACGTGACTTGTTTACAAGTTGGAGGCGTGGGAATACAGACGGAACTAGGTGAACTATAGGTTTAGTTGCTTGGTCTCAACTATACGAAGTTGTCTTATTTTGTATAGTGGGTTAATCCTGAGAGTATTCAATTCTGGACTAGGTCCCGGGGTTTTTCTGCATTTGCGGTGTCCTCGTTAACAAAATATTGATGTGTCATTAACTTTATATTTCCGCATTATAATTAAAGTAAATTGCACAAACGTTAATTCCTATTTACTTGATACGTGAATCCTATTGAGTTTGGTTAAGTCTGAATCTTTGTATCAAGTAAACACACTTTGTAGTTGTATTGTCTCGATCTCGTATTCATAATACAATCACACAAAGTGTGAACCGATTTGTTGTATTGTCTCGACTCAGTCGATATACAATCACTTTCGGGTAAAGGACTTATAGGAAGGAAAAGTTATAGCTTGAGGTATATTTGGGGTACTCTCGCCTTTTCACACTTGCTTTCCTAAAATCGGTGCCGGATGAAAATGAAATTGGTGTGTGCAAGTGTTTTTTTTTTACAATAAATAAAATACTATAAAAAATAAACAAATAACCTTGATGCCAGCAGTGGTCATGGTAGTTTTCTTTTTCATAGATTAAGTTTAGTTATTCAAAAAGGTATTGGTGCCCAGCTTGTGGCTAGGCTACAAACTGCTCCTTTGTAAATTTTTTCCCTTTTATTTTTTAATATAATATGCCCTTGGTGGCTCCTTCAAAAAAATAAAACAAATAAAAGAAAATTACAAGTCCAAAATAAGAAAAGAAGCAGGTATAGCCATAATATTGCTATAATATGCCCTTGGTTCGAGATCTTTTTGCCGACCTGTGTTACAAAGAAGGTATAACAGCAAGAAAAGAAGCTACTGTTGGTTGTCTATCAAGCAAGGCTAATGCCAAGCGACCTGCTGACATTTTAATTTACAATTGGGAAAACGGACGTGATGTTTGTTTTGATGTCACTGGCGTGTCTCCCTTTGCTGGGAATGGTTATCGCAACTTTACGCCTGGTCATGCCATCGCTGCTGCTATTACTCGCAAACGGAATAAATATGTTTCCAATTGTTCGACTCACGGGTATGGATTCAGTGTCTTAGCTTTTTCAACACTAGGGGAACTGGGAGATGATATCACCATTCTTTTGAAAAGACTCAAGAACTGTATGGCTTCACACGATGCAAATAACAACTTAGGCAGTTCTCTTTTTTATAGGTTAGGAATTCTTATTCCGAAAGGTGTTGGGGCGCAACTTGTTGCTCGCCTTTCAACTCCTCAAAATGACTCTATGTAATACCGCTTTTGCTTATTTAATAAAAGCCCATGCGGCTCCCTTTTATAAATAAGAAATAAAGAAACTAACAAAAATAAAAGTCCAAATAAAATAATATCTTCGGTTTCCCTTTTTCTTTGGCAAGTTTGACTTTCCAACTTTAGCTTCAAGTCAATCCTGCACAACAAAAATAAAAATAAAAAAGACGTAAAATAGAACAAAAAATCTAAAAAATAATAAAAATACAAAACCTAAAAAAATAAATAAAAATAAACCTAAACCTGAAACCTAAATACAAGTCCGCGTCGGCGGCGCCAAAAGTTGATGTGTTGTAGAAGTGGTAAATATGATGTTCGATTCTCAGACTTGTAGAGATTTGATCTCAGATTTAATAAACAAAAATACTAAAAACAAAGAAGAGATTTTAACAAAGTTGAGAGATACTGGGACTTAGGATTCCACCAAACTTCACAATCGGTTCATACAATGGTTCATAACCATTTTAGCTCTTTTGTAGACTCTACTTCTTTGCCAAAAGTAGATTTTATAAAGAATTATATGTAAATCATAAGCATAGTGCATCAAGAGTTCTTAGACTAAGCATACACTATCAAATAAAATCACAAATAATCAATGAAAATCATAAAACGGTTAAAAATAAATGCAAATAGTCATAAGAATCAATTATAATTACCAAAAAATTGTGAAACATGGCTTCCTCCGTCATCCTAGTGTTGGGGTTTAGATCCTCATGATGCAAACACGCTCAAAAAGATAATTCATAGACCAAAAGGTGTTTGTATTGAAGAAAAGGTATAAAGCAGTGTGTTTGTAACAAATATAAGTGTTACAAAACCCACTATTACAAAGAAGCTTAACAGAAGTGTTGCGAATTCAATAATAATTGTTGCAAAATTGTTACAAAACGTATTGGGTTTGAAAGTATAGGTAACAGTTTTTGCGACTGGTGTACTTCTTTGCGACTGAGTTAAAGGGGCTTTTGTTATCGATGTTCTTTTTCACCAGCAGCGAGATTTCCTGCAGTGTATGTTTCTCCTCTTCTTCCCCTCTGTTATGTCCCAAATCACCCTAAAACTCTCCCAAAGTCTCGATAACCTTCTATGAATCTCAGCCACCCTATTTATACACAAAAGGATCGAATATCTTGCGAGTAAATCCTTGCTTTCTTCATTCGTAGGTCACGAGAACATAATCCACCGGCATTGGTTTCTTTCCATTTCTTTCTCTTCTTTCCGTATCAAAACCCTTTCCAAATATATTTTCAAGATATCAGGGAAGGGTTTTCCCTTATTCTTTCCTCGTACTTCCATATTTGAAAATATAAACCCGATGTATTCTCTACCCTGTTTTGTCGAGAAAGCTTCTTTTGTTTACGAATACAAATCTCTTACCAACCCCAATTTGATGAAGCATGATAATCACCGTCTGATCCCATAAAAATAGACGAGTAAATCTTTCCCAGATGTCTTCCAAGTAATTACGTAGATAAAACTCTTTTCTCCCCTGATTTACGTAAACCCAATGATACAACCCAATTTGATCGAATCTAATGTACCTAACAACCCTGTTTAGTCCAAACATGGCCTAAACAAATGAAATCCGTGATTGAATCTCGTTAACCCACTTCCAAAATTCGATCAAACTTTTACTCAGGTGAAAGCTATATTTCCCGCCAAAATCTGGTTTTGAACTGTTGAAGAAGAAATTCCCCTTATCCGACTGATGGGGTGCGAATAGAAATTTGGGTACCCCTTAATAATTTGGGTGCCCCTTACCCAAATAAGGGGTGTCTTTAGTGATTTTCTCCCACGAGCGCAAATACCACTTTTCGAGCCAATTTTTCCACACGTGTTTATTTCTCCAAAAAAACCTACAAAGACACAAAAAGCCATAATAAATACAAAATCGAGCACTAACAATATATACAATTGAGATTATATTAGACAGAAAAATGTGTCTATCAGCGTACTTGTGGCAAAACAACAAAATGGAACATGCCTTAGACTTTCTGAAATCCATATCAATTTCTGGGCTTAACCAATCCATTGGGCCGAGACAATTTTGTGCTATACTTAAGTACAGGTTGGGTATTCCCCTTGTTGACTCTGATAGTTCATGCTCCGAGTGCAACAGAACCATGGATATCTACGGTGATCATGCGTTACACTGTGCTAAAGAGGTTGGCCTTAGATTTCGTTATGATATGGTTCAAGATGTCTTTGCTGATATTTGTTATAAAGCCAGGGTTGCCGCTAGAAAAGAGGTCTCCTTGGGTTTTTGGTCCCACAATGGCTCCGATCTGAAACCAACTGATATTCTTGTGTACAAAGGAGAAAGGACAAGACATGTGTTTTGATGTTACTGGCCTATCCCCTTTCACTTGTGCTGCCACCTGTACTTTTGTATCAAGCCATGCGATTGCAGCTACTACTACACGCAAACGCAATAAATATCTAGACAAATGTATTGCTCATGGCTGCAGGTTTGGAGTGTTGACTTTCACCACCTTAGGCGAATTGGGTGAAGACGTTGTTTTATTTCTAAAGATACTGAGGAACTGCCTTGCAAGTCATGATTCAAATTATAAAGTGGGTGGTTCTCTTTCATAGAATTGGGCTTGTTATTCACAAAGCAGTTTGATCTCAGCTTGTTGCTAGACTCCTAACTGTCCCTGTGTAAATTACTCTGTGTTTGTCAATAAATAAATAAAATTATAAAATAATTTATTTCTGATTATAAAAAAAATCTAGTTATATGGAATCGTACAAAGCTCTAGTTGGTAGCCTAGCAACAAGCTGGGCCCCAACACCTTTTTGGATAACAATACCCAATCTATGAAAAATAAAACTGCCTAGACCACTACCAACATCATTACTAGCTAATTTTTTTTTCAAATGCTTAAAAAACCATACAATATCCTCATTAAGCTCCCCTAAAGTAGTGAAAGCCGAAATCCCCAAATCATATCCATGCGAAACACAAGCATCCAGATATTTAATACGTTAGCATGAAATTTCTTTGGAAATAGCTTGTCCTGGAATGAAAGCACGAGCACCCTCACCGATGAAGGGTGTTACACCTGTGACATCCATACACACATCTTGGCCATTTTCCCAGTTATAAACAAGGATTACGCTGGACGTAGATCCTTGTTATCATCTGACAAAAGACCCAAAGCAACCTCCTTGTGTGCAGACACACCATCTTTGTAGCAAATATCAACAATTACATCACGTACAAGGTCATGGAGAAATTTGAGGCCGACGTCATTAGCACAATAAAGTGCACGATCACCAAAAATATCCATGGGTATATTGCAACTAGAGCACAATCCATCCTCGACAAATAAGGGGATATCAAGCAGATAAAAAAAATACCAGTCTGAATTGTCTGGGCCCAAGGCATTGATCTAACCCACTAATGGGCATGACCAAAAGATAATCTTGTGCATGTTTGACCTGGTTACATTTCCACATAATGGAATCTCTTTCAGATAAATAAAATTGGACATGGATTTTATTCTTAACGACATCAAAATAAGTGACTGCCAAGGAGTGCATAGAAGGGGGTGGGGGTGGGTAGTATCATCGACGCTATAAGTGGAAGACATACAACATACCTGAATGAAGTTCTGAAGAGTCAACTGTTAAGCATAACCATTATCTATTGAGAATAAGCTACCAAGAATCACCATCCGTGCCGAAGTAGTCTGACTCACATAGGCAAGATAACAGTAGGTGTAAGTGTCCTCTATTGTGTAAATACCCAGGCCACCATCTTTGATGGGCTAAGTAGCCAGCATGTGCTGCAAAGGCCCAAAACCAGCTCCATCTCCCGTGATTAAAAGACTCAAATATTTGAGTAAATGGTCATCAAAAAGATCAGCATCCTATTATAGAGCTGCAGGATTGGTCGTACTTATAGAAAAATATAAACTGGACACCCTAACACAATTATGGAGTAACAACATCTCACTTTGAGGGTGTTAGAGCACTGCTCGGTCGAACTCGCATGCATTGCTATCTCAAGCATGTTTGTCAATATTAGTGATCAAAACTATAAAGTCTTTGATTTCTAGTCTACTATAGCTAAGGTCTCGGACTAGGATAGAAATTGTAGTTGAGCTCAAGAACTTCATGGCGATCATCATACAAGATGAAGGAATACTCAAGGAACCTGTGGATCTTCATCGACAAAAAGGTATGTGGATACTTGAACTTATCTATCACTTAAAAGTCTATCTATTCTATCTTTTATCTTGAGGCCAAAGTCATATTACTATATAGATTAAGAATATACACATATGATATTTCGAGCTGAGTATATCTTGCTTATATATTTCTAGAAATATGTGTTAGTAAAGCTTTCGCTTTAGCCAAGTTCATCTTTACCTAGTGACGAAATTCATGTTATGTTTCAATCATTTTGGAAATTTCTCTGATGAAAAATAGTTCGTGAATAAAAACTATATAACGCCCTATGAGAATGTTTCAATGATTGAAATAATAGTTTAGACAATGTAACCATTGTTGTGGCAACACACATATATGTATAAGTCCTTAGTGCTTGAACCGAAGTTTGCGAACTTTGTTGATCAAGTGAAACCGGAGAAGTGCGTGAGCTTCAGTCCGCGAACCCAGTCCGCGAACTGGCGAAAGTTCTCGACTGAGAATTTCTGCTGGAGTTTGTGAACTCCATCCGATAACTTAAGTCTGCGAACCCAGTCTGTGAACTTGTGTAGGTTATGTCTAAAAACGATATTTGTGAACTTATCTTAATAAACTAAGGAATGCTTTTTCAAACCGTGACTTTATAGTTCATGAATCGATTCGAGTGAATCACATCGTTTTTGTTTCTATTGTGTATTGTGTAGTACATAAATATCTAAGAAATTGAACAACTCTCTAACTAGTTCATTTGAGTTATTTGGACTAGTTATGGTGAAGAAGAATATGGTTGATATGAAAGTTATCATTTGGCTAACCATTTGGTTAACTAGTGTTGAACCAACTAATGTACAAGTTTGGGTACGGTTTTCATAAGCCTAAATGTACAGTACATGTGTGTATAACAAGCTATGTTTTTGATCTAATGGTTGATAAATATTAGCTTGTATCTAATCAGGTTTTCATCTAACGGTGAATATTTAATGCTTTGTTACTAAGCTAACATTTATTGCAAACCCTGATTTGAAAGACTATATAAAGGAGAAATCTAGAAACTGGGAAACCTAATCCCCACACATTTTGTGTGATACTAGTTTGCTAAGCTATAGTCGATTCTCCTTTAACCTTTGGTTTTCTTCTTCTAAAACCAGGTTAACGACTTAAAGATTACATTGGCATTGTGAAGCCAGACCGATACTACTTTTATCGTAGTTGTGTGATCTGATCTTGTTGTTTCTATCGTACGAGTACAATTGTAATAATTGGCTTGAGATTTCTATCTCCGATAGGCAAGATATAAAAGTAGTCACAAACATTTCGTCTCATCGTTTGTGATTCCTCAATAATTTTTTCGCTGCGTCGATTAAGTTTATTGTGAGGTGATTGATAAAGCTGAGTTGTTCTTCGAAAATATAAGTTTGGTTTTATCAATTGGTTCATGTTCACCTTGATTTATCAAAAGACAGAACAAAACTCATAGGTTTATTCGCGGGAGACGAATTTATCTATCCTTGTAGTCTTTTTTGTGTGAGACAAATTTGTTTATTAAAGTCTTCGACTTTGGGTCGTAACAACTCTTGGTTGTGGGTGAGATCAACTAAGGGAATCAAGTGCGTAGTATCCTACTGGTATTAGAGGCTTAGGAGAATATCTGTACCTTGGATCAGTGTGAGATTGGTTGGGGTTCAACTACAGTCCATACCGAAGTTAGCTTGGAGTAGGCTAGTGTCCGTAGCGGCTTAATACAGTGTATGTTTAATCTGGACTAGGTCTCGGGGTTTTTCTGCATTTGCGGTTTCCTTGTTAACAAAATTCTGGTGTCTGTGTTATTTTTGTTCCGCATTATATTTTGTTATATAATTAAAATAATACAGGTTGTGCGTTGTTCAATCAATTAGAATATCCGACCTTCTTGGTTGTTGATTTAAATTGATTGACACTTGGATATTGGTCTTTGGTACCATCCAAGTTATCTGTCTTTGATAATGACTCGCATATTATATTTTCTTGAGTAAATATCAAACTGTGAGATAGAGATAATAAACTCCTTGAGATATTTTCTATAGATTGAGTCTGGTTGTCTAGTTGATTCTCTAGAAAGTAACTCGGAGTTTTCCATATAGATTGCTAATCGAAATATTGGGTGTGATTGTTAGACCCCCGCTTTTTTAGATGGTCCTTGAGTTTTTTAATGGCGGGCATTAACTGCACGGTCTTATTCAACCTGCTCACCACCATGTCACTTATGAAGTTCAAGTCCAGACTCACATGACTCCCCAAAAGTTTGACGTCATTACTAGGCCTACCGATATCGTTGGTAAATACATCTTCAGCAATGCTTCGTGGGTCAATTGAAGGCCAAAAGACCTCATTTTTCTTAATGATGATATGTAAACCCCTACTCGGCCCTTCCGATTCTATTATATACAAAACTTTGGCTACCTCAAGTATATCACCGATGATTGTGTCATCATCAAGGTACCAGGCGTGCATATCAAGCTTACAGCGAGAAGCAATGAACTTCACAAGAGGATGAAGTAGCAGAGAAAACAAAAGGGGACAGAGTGGATCACCTTGCCGGACGACAAGAGAGGAATAAAAAATATATTGGTCGTAATAAAGCTTAGCAGGTCTAGCGTAACAAAATTCAAACCAACGAGAAATACTTGGAAAATGAAGATAAACCTCCCTAATGAGATGAGATCTACACACCATGTTGAAAGCATTAAAGAAGCCAATAAGCAGCATTGACATCTTATCTGAATGACCTTTCAACTCCAGCAAACCATTTACATCATGTAAAATACTCTCCCCTCCAACCGGCATACCAACACCAAACTGATGATTCCCTAAATAAGATGTCATAGCCTTACAGACGGAGAAAGAAGCCACCTTAGAGATCAGTCATCGCCAAATAGTACCAACCGCAATAGGACTAAGCCCACCACCGGTTTGGGTAATGGTGTAAGGGGTGTACTGGCAATGAACTCACCTCATGCATTAGGGCATTTACCAGCCAACCAAAGATTGACAACCTCAATAATAGATGCCAACAGCTCATCCGCAACTGCGGCTGCTACCCCACTCAACGCATTAATTAAATTATGTGCACGCAAATCATCCCGACCACAAGAAGTACCTTTGGGGAAGCTCTTTATGGCGCCAAGGACTGCCCTCAAATCGACTGTGATGGGGTCACTGCCGACAGCTTTGGTTGGAATCAAAGGTGGAAGGGCATATGGATGTTTAGATTGCAGTTCATGTAAAGTATTCTCGTTGCGAGGGGCGACGTCGTTCTAAAATAATACTCTAAGTGCAACAACATAATGGACGTAACCTATTTTGTTCTGGCATGCAATCAAATTAGCACATTCTGTCTTATTTTATCGGTCTGTTTGGAGGTTTGTTGTTGGCCTGGAGAGTGCAACATCTTAGTGATCAGTGTATGACACCCATTAGGTTCTGTTAGACATATAACATACGTGACTAATTAAGTCACGTATACGGTTTCCTATTAGATTATATCTTGTATTTATAGGAAATCTCTTGTAATAAAATAGTATATATTTTGTATATTTTATATATTATGTATATTTTATATATTCCTTGTATTAAGAAGGAATATCTTTTGTAATCTTTGATATATAAATATACATATATCTTTTGTGTTTCTCATCCATTGAGAACACCTTAAACTTTGTGTTTCAACTTGGTATCACCTTGGTTTTCCACCAAGGGCCTGTGTTATATCTTACAATCTCTCTTTTTCAATCAATTTTTTATTTAGATCATCATGACTCCAGAACCAACTAAAACTCCTGAACCCACCGTCTCTAATGATGATTCTTCTTCTTGGATGGACATCCCTTTTGCTAGACTCCATGGAGCTATTTCTGAAAAGCTCAATGGTAACAATTTTCTTCTTTGGAAAGCTCAGTTCTTACCTATTTGCAAGGTTACGGTATATAAGGTTTTGTTAATGGTTCCATCAAGTGTCCACCGGCTCAAACTGAAACATCTTCTTCCAATCCTAAGTTTCTCTCTTGGATTCGAACCGACAAGCTTCTACTTGGATGGATTTTATCCTCATTGACCTCTCCTATTTTAGCTAAAGAAAAGTCTTGTCGGACGTCTTCTCAGGTTTGGACTAAACTTGAAGAATTTTATGCCTCTAAAACTGATGCTACACTTATTCACTTAAAGTCTTCTCTACAAACTATCACCAAAGGCAACTTATCTATGGCTGACTACATTCAAACGGTTCATAACATCGTTGATTCTCTTGCGGCTAGTGGCCATGAAATTTCTAGTAATGAATTTTGTCATTATGTTCTCAAAGGACTTGATTCCGCGTATGAAAGCATTGTTAGTTCTCTGATTACAACTATGAGTTTGATTACCACTGATCAGTTTGAATCTATACTTTTGTCTTATGATCTTCGTGTTAATGCTCACAATAAAATGCTCACAACTACTCATGAAGCAAATATTGTACGTATTAATCATCCCGGTGATGTACCTCTCACAAAGAATGGCACCCGAGCTACCATATGCCAGATTTTCATACAACCCTATCATGATGCTAGAAATTTTTGGAAGCGGTATGATGAGAACTATTATCCCCCGCGTCGTCCACAACCAAAGAATGGTCCCAAAAGAGGTGATAAAAGTAACTCTTCATCATCTGGACCTCGTGCTGCGTATACTGCTACCCAAAATCCTATCAATATCTATGATTGGCTTCCTGACAGCGGTGCTACAAATCACATGACAAATAATCCGGGTAACCTTCAAACTCATTATGAATATACCGGTCCTGATCAGGTTAAAACTGCTAGTGGTGCAAATCTCTCTATCTCCCATACCGGTAATGCTGTTTTACAAACTCCCACCCATAAGTTTGTACTATCTAACGTGCTTCACGTTCCACATTTGTCTCACAATCTTCTATCAATATCTCAATTTTGTCGTGACAATGATGTGGTTTTTGAATTTTGTGATGATTTTTGCCTTGTCAAGGATCGACTTACGGGGGAGGTAGCACTTCGGGGACAGCTCCGTGATGGTTTATACACCCTTCAACATGTCACTCCAAATGCTCTCGTTGGTGAACGTGCCTCTATTCAAACATGGCATCAACGTTTAGGTCATCCAATGCTTCGTACTGTTCAGTCGGTTGTTCGTCGTCATTGTCTTCCAGTTTCTGGTTCTAAATTTTTGTTTTGTTCCTCATGTTTAGAGAATAAGAGTCATAAACTTCCTTTTCAGTCTAGTACTATGGTTTATGATCACCCTTTAGATTTGATTGTGTCAGATGTTTGGGGACCTTCTCCTATTTTATCCAATGAAGGTTATCGATATTATATTTTATTTGTTGATGCTTTTAGTCGATACACATGGATATTCCCTATGCATGCTAAATATGATACATTGCAAATTTTTATTACCTTCTCTAAACATGTTGAAAATATCTTTAACACTAAAATTAAGGTGTTTCAGTCCGATAATGGTGGTGAATATCGAACGTTCACTAAAGTTCTAAAATCTAATGGAACTCTTCATTGTTTTTCTTTCCCCCATACTTCCGCACAAAATGTTTTAGTAGAAGGTAGACATTGCCATGTTGTCGAAAGTGGTCTTACTTTAATGTATTTAGCATCTATTCCTTTGTCTTTTTGTTACGATGCTTTCTTTACCGCCACATTTCTTATGAACAGATTGGCTTCCGCTCCAATTGGTTCTAAATCCCCCTATGAATTGTTGTTTAATCGTGTTCCTGATTATTTGTCCTTACGCGTATTTGGTTGTCTTTGTTTTCCTCATCTTCGACCCTATGGTCGCACAAAATTGGATTCGCGCTCCTCTCCTTGTGTTTTTCTTGGATATAATCGCAAAGGATACAAATGCCTTCACTTACCTACTGGTCGAATTTATTGGTCTCGTGATGTTTTATTTGTCGAAGAAAAATTCCCGTTTGCAGCTACTGTCTCTGATGCGCTACCTCCTTCTCCGTCACCCTTACAGGTATTTTCGCCACCTTCTTCTTCCAACATTTTTCCTACTGTGTTGTCTCATTTGGACTCTACAGTCTCTAGAGGGTCAGATCTAATGAATTTGTTTGGATTAAGAACTCCACCTGCACCACAAAACACTGTCCAGGGAGATCCTGTCAGTACTATCAATATACCAGGTGAACTGAATGCATCGGGTCCACTTCATCCACCTACTTCAGTTCATGTTATACCAACTCTTACTAATGCGGATGATATCCCATATCGTCCCACTATACAACCTGCCGGCCAAAATACTATAGAAGATGAACGGTCACTAGACTTGTAGTTGCAGGAATTCCCACACTACACCCTACTCAAGAATCTATCAATATTTATGACATAATTTGAAGATTAAGAACACTTTTTCATTAATATGACCTTAAGGAATTACAGAAATCAAGAACACAAAACACTTAACAAAGATTTTTCTCTCTCCTAAAAACTTTCCTCACCCTCAAAAATTCATCCTCTCTCTGGAACTATTCACCTCCTTTATATAGGTATTTACATAGTGGATTACAGCTCATGATAGCTCATTTACAGCTAAGATTCCCTTCAATTTCGGATCTGATTTCTTGCGATAAATCGCAGCTGGCACCGTCTTTATCTTTCGCAGGTTTTATTGATATACCGCAAACATGTCACACTTTCTTCGTGTTTCTGTCGTTTTCAGTCATTACGTCATTGTTTAAGTCATCTTTGGATGTGTCCCAGAATATCACTGATGTGCCACAGAGTAATTCGTTTATTATCGATGCATCGCAGAATAGTTGTTTATTTCGCAGGAATATTGTTGTGACAATATTCTACCCCTACATCTTGCCTCTTCTCATATATTTTCTGCGAAGAAGACAAAGATCATGAGAATTTAAATTTCTTGATTTGCCGCAACTCATATTTTTCGAGAATATCAAATACATCTTGTCTTTTCATATTTCCTTTATTTTGACACGTCTCTATATCCATCGCTAAATATCCTACACATGTTTTTCTTTTCTCCATTTATTCCTTGACACGTATTCCTCCAACCATTGAGTTTTAACCATTCACGTCCTTTCTTCATTGAATGCACATTGATAATCTCGAAAATTTTCCTCTCTTATAAATATCGTCTATGCTAATCCCTCTTCTTCTTTTTACTTTCGCTTTTCTTCTCTGCAACTTCACTATTCATCGTATTCTTCCGCAAATTCCGGATCTCAATTATTCTTTCAGTTTTTCTTCTTTATTCTTCTTCGCCTTAACCATCGTTCCCATACTAAGAAATGGCTCCTGCTAAAAAATTAGGTCAACCCACTTTCAAAAAGCACCAGCAGAAGCTTCAATCTTTAGGTTTCACACTTTCTGAAATCCGTGATCAATCTTCAGAATCTGATCTCTCCATTGATCTTGTTTCACAATTTCCTTCTTCTAACGAGAAGATCCTTGTTTCACTAGGTCAATTAGAAGCTGGCCTTCCTATTCCTCTTTATAACCCAGATCTCCCTCTTTTTTATGAGATTATTTCTCATGCTAAACTTTCGCGAGCAATCTGCCAACTAAGTGGAGATTGTATTCGCCTCATTCTTGAATATGCTTCCCATGGAGCTGGTAAAGGATCTCTTTATCCTGATGATGCGAAACATCCTGATTATAAGAAAATTCCAATTATTCCAAATGAAATATACCGTGGAAAACTTCTTTGCGAATTATCAAGTGATTCCAATGAAGAAAGAAAGCACGTGTTGGGCTATTCGTTTGAATAGGGATAAAAAAGTTGCGAAGGATAAAATCCTTATGCAAGATATAGACTATCATTCCACAAGAAACAATATTCCACGCTTCTCCAAAGATGATAAATGGTGTAGATTTCCTCTCCTCCTTGAAGGTCCATATATTTCTGGTACTCTTAACCTTCCTGCGAATCCTGCATATCTTGCGGCTTATCATCCTTGGATTTTTAATTGGCCTGAAAAGAATTCTGAGGTATACCTCGCGAAGTTAATCATTATTCGCAAATTCAGATAAATATACTATTCTTACTAGTTATTGAATTATTTGTTATCAGATTGGAAAAATGAAGGCTAGATACATCAGTACTGGGAATCCCAATCTCCTAATTTTTTTGAAAACCTTCATAGATGAAGTAAGAAACATTCTCTTATAACTTTTAACAATATATTGTTGCCCCTGTTTCTTATCTTCATGTGTGGTTGTTTTCTAGGAAATACCATTTG
Organism: Papaver bracteatum; assembly: GCA_023529315.1. Lineage (NCBI taxonomy): Eukaryota > Viridiplantae > Streptophyta > Magnoliopsida > Ranunculales > Papaveraceae > Papaver > Papaver bracteatum. Next base: position 29,843 of record JAJJWX010001529.1, read on the forward strand.
TCGCAGTAGTTGAAGCCAAGGATAAAGGCAAAAAAGTAATAACTCCAAATGAGAGTTCTGGCACTTCTCCTCATCGCAATGAGAATCGAACTGCTGAGAGTCCTCCAAAAAAGAGAAGAAAAACTCAACCACTTAAAGACATTTCTTATGTCGCTGAAAAAGATAATGAGGTTGAAGAGAGCGGAAGAATAAATAATGATGCTACCATGAGCACCTCTTCATTACGTTTTTCCTCCGCAAGAGTTAGATCTGCGATGGGTCTTTCTCAACCTGAGACTCCTATGGATCAATTGTCAAATATCTTTAGAAATCCCATGCAAGGTATTGGTGATGACGATACTGCTCACGCTTGCAATTATCTCTCAAAAATCTGCGATTCTTCCATCTTAACCAATAATAAAGATCTTAAAGGAGTCTCGAGATTTATCAATCCATATTTTCTTCATGCACTAGCTTCATTGGTATGCCCCTTTACACTTGTCATGAATTTCTAAGATCTTCTTTTTTTACCCTTACTTATTTTCTCTTATCTGTCACAGACTTCTAGAACTTCTTTTTCCGTTGCTTCGGAATTAGAAAATAGATTATCATTATCGCAAAGAAGGCTTACTGATTCACAATCTGAGTCTGCGAAACTTCGCGAAAAGAATAAGCAATACGAAGATGAAATATCCATTCTTCGCGAAAAATGTAAACAATTGGAAGTATCTGGGAATATTGAGCTCCTTAACAAGAATAAATCGCTTGAAGTAGATTTTGAAGTTCTTCAACAAAAACTAGCTGACAAGGAGAAGTTCTGCAAACAAATTATTGGTATGATTTATTTTATTTTATTTTTACTTTCTTCTTTCTTGCTATTTTAGCTTATTTAAACAACCATTTTGTAGATGCCTATAACCTTACTGATGAAGCTCTTATTCTTAATTTTTTTGATGAACCCATAGATGAATCCATTCTTCTTCAGCGTCTTAATGACGCTTTAAATAATTATTCCGATGAAAAAATTAATGCTCTATCTATCGATGAACTTAGATTTCACATTTCCCTTATAAGAATGGATTATAGATCTACTTTGAGTATATCCAATAGTTTTAAGACTTGTAGAGATGAATTTGGAAAAAGAATCAAAACCTTGAAAGCCCAAAAGAAGGAACTTGAGAAGGAGAAAGAACGCATTACTCTTCAAGGCGCTGAAGCTCTATCAAAGTTCCGCAATGCCCTTATTGACACTGAACTTGAGAGAGATAGACTTAAGGATGAAAATATTGAACTTCTTAAAAGAGAAAAACAGATCCGTTACCATCTTCTCATTCAAAATGATGATGAATTCGCATGGGCTGCGACAGTTCTCGATAATGCTAGGAAAAACTTAGCAATAGATGTCAGTCTTCACACCGAACATGCAACCTTGATACAAGAAATGATTCATGAAAGAGAAGGTTATTTATTGCTCCTCTAACATCTTTATATTTTTGTAATTTCTTGATAAATTTCTAACTTGTTATTGTGTTATCGCAGAATCTGAAGAAAAACATGCTAAAAGGATCGCAGAACTTGAAGAAGAAAAAAGTGGTCTTGCGAATAATCTTGCTTCCCGCAATGATAAGATCACTAGACTGCGAGAGAAGATAAAAATATCTAACTCCAATTTGCATAGTAATATTCTCACTGTTCGCAATAACGCTATTGAGAAAGTCTGCACTGATAATAACCTCTCTCTTAGCCTATATCCCTGCCTCTTGGAAAGTATCCCAGCCAGATCTGAAGTACCAGTTATTTTTGACAGTGAGGCTGATATAGATGAGAATGAAAGCGAAGATGACGAAGAAACTGATGATGAAGATAATGAAGACAAAGATGAAGATAATGGTGAAGATAAATCTCAATAATTTTGCTTCTTCTTTTTGATCTTCGTCTGTATTTTTCTCTTCCTTTCTTGCGATAATTATCTTTGGCAAATTGTATCATCCTTTCAACAAGATACTTGTAACTCCTGATGTTCTTCAATATATATAAATTCCCTTTTTGCTTCTATCCATTCGTTACTTATATGAATTTATCATATAATGATGAATAACAATATTTATCATTCTTATACATCGTTCCCATACTTGCCTCTTGTTATTAATCTGCAATATGATAAATGAATTATCACAATTATTTTTGCGAACAATTTATTATATGTTTCGCAGACATATCTTTTCTTGTGGTCTTATTTCGCCTTCCTAGTTAAAGGTCTTATTATTCCACCTTTATGCGACAAGATCCCAGGATATTCTTACCTTATATGTAATAATCCATTGATCTTGCCTTATCATTATTTTATTTTCTGCGACAATATGATAAATCTAAGCCATCTTGTGAGAGATTAATTCTCTCTTTGCTTTTTAAGATTTATGACATTGTCGTCTTTGCGATGAAATCGCAGGACGTCTTTGCGATTTATTTCCTCTTATTATTGATTTCATTTATCTCATCTTTTTGACCTTATCGCAAAAACCCATTGACCTCATCTTAACATTTATCTTTAGGCTTTTTGGCCAGTCATGCGGCAATATGACGGGCCTAAATATTCTTGCGAATATAAAGTCCCATGACATTGCTGTATCTGTCACACGACAATATGACGGGCCTAAACATTCTTGCGAATATAAACCCCCATGACATTGCCGTCTTTTTTGATACACAGCTCCCTAATGGAGGGCGCCCTTATCTCTCCCCTAGGTTGCCCCTTCAAGGATTATACATCGGCCATACAAGACTAGCACTTTCCCATCCAGTTCTGCCAACAACCGGTTGTTTTCGCAGCCTTGTCCTTTATGCCTTATATGGCTTATAGTTACAAGACTGCACCCTAAGTGGGGTTTTCTTCGGGCCGAACACATCGTAAGCCAAGACTTTCCATGGATGGCCAGGGTAGGTTCATCCATCCCGGGCACCCACAGCTCAACCGTGTACCTCGGCGCCTTGATCATACGTTGCATTCCTTAGGAGAAACTCTCGGGCGTCCAACCAGGGTATAACCTTATATAGTTGGGAATCCAAGTTATCTCTCCTGGATGGATTTTCTATAATCCCAATCTCCATGACTATGTTCCAGCAGCGGTATAGCCTTTCCCATAGCCATGCAAAGAGATACCCCCCTTATGACGCACTTTAAGGACATTGCCTCTTACGGAATAGAATCCGCGAACTAAGGTGTACGCCATAAAAGTTCGTCCCGTTCTTATGATAATTGAAAGTAAAGAAGATACCCCCCTTATGACGCACTTTAAGGACATTGCCTCTTACGGAATAGAATCCGCGAACTAAGGTGTACGCCATAAAAGTTCGTCCCGTTCTTATATGTTTTTAGGCGATTTGCGCCCGTCTTATGCATTTGCATTAAAAATTCTTAGAAATCATCATCTCTTTCTTTTTAATAGAAAAATTTCTCATTTTTGAGCAGAATTTTTCTTTTAATATTCGAAATCATCTTGTTTTTTAATTGTTCGCAAAATGATATTGTTGTACTTCTTTTCTTCTGTGACGAATGATTATTCGCAACTTCATGTTTTTGTGCTCCTGCGAAAAATGAACATTTCAACTTTTCCCCATTTTTGTATGATTTATCGCCATTGAATGTTTTGAGACAAACTATTCTTGAAGTATATCCTTTCCCCGCAATTCTATATTGTCCACCATCAATTTATCATCTATCTGATTTTGCTTCCTGTTATGTTTCCAATTACGATTTCGAGCATTCCTTTCTTCGCAAGTATTAATGTCAACTTCATAACACTTTTTGCCTTCAAACCAATCACCTTTAATTATCCCAATACCATGAGGATGTGGAAATTTTATGCATTGATGATATGTTGATGCTATGCCCAAGATCCCATGGAGCCATGGCCTTCCAATTAAGGCATTGTAAGGAGATTCTATATCCACTACACAAAATTTGATTTTTGAAGATATCTTGTTCAATGGAATTTCCATAGTAATTTATCCTTTTGGCTTGTTTGCGGTGCCATTAAAGCCATAGATCTTGTAAGTTGAAGGGATTAGCTCATCATCTCTTCCACCCATTGTGCGATAAGTATGATAAAACAAAATGTCCACCGAGCTACCAGTGTCAATTAGAACTTTATCTATTGCCTAGAAATAACTTGCTGCATCATCATCATCATCATCTTCTTCTCCTCTATATTTTGGATTTATCTCTAATTTCACCACCAATGGATTGTCATGCATCTTCCCAGGCTCTGGTATCTCTTCTGCAGTAAAAGAGATAACTTGTTTCTGTCATTCTTCTAACGGAGAAATCTTCGCAATATTCATCACCTCTCTTCCCTCTATATCCCTTGCAAATACTCTGCTTAGAACATTATCATGGAAATCCTCTATCGTTTTTTGTGAATGTACAATTGAATTGCAAAATAGATTTTTTGCTGTAGCTCCTACTTTAATGAAAAATGTTTCTGCTTCTTTCGCAACATTAACTCTGCGAATTTCTGGTGCTTGCGGCAATTGCTGCGGTTGTAAATATCTTGCTAAAAAGTGATTTAATTTTCCTTGTTCGATCATTCGCAAGATGATTCTTTTCACATTCCTACAATTATTCACATAATGACCATGAAAATGATGATAAGGACAAAATTCTTGATTGTGATTGTTGGGATGTGGTTCCTTCCCCATGTTCCAGGGTGAGGGTATGTTCTCCATTAAAATAATCGCTTCCCAAATCTTATCTATACCAGTATTTAAAGGCGGCAATTTGATATCTTCCCACATATTCCTCTGACCTCTTTGCTCTCTTGAATAATTCTCGCCTCTGTCCACCATAAGTTTCCTGCGGTTGATCAAACCGTGGGACCTTATTATTGTTATTGTGATTATAAAAATTTCTCTATTTTTCTAATTCCTCTTGATCTCTACTCCTCATTGCTACTATCTTAAGTTGATTATCAGTCTCCATTTTCTCTCGCGGATTTTGGGAAGTACTTGCTACTGTATTAATCATCCTTGGTAACAAACTTCCATTTCTTTGCGGCTAAACTTGTGCCTACAAGAGTTGGATAAGATTCCATTTCATTTTGTTTTTCCTCTAAAGCAATATATTCCTCTTGCAATTCTCGCAACTCTGTCATAGTGATTGTGTTTTTGACTCTGAAGACCTGGATGTATAATAGATTTGTCGCAAACATAGCATTTATGAAGGACAAAATGAGATATCTTTCATCTACTCTTCCTGCCATTTCACTACACATTGTCCTCCACCTTATGGTTAAGTGTTTCAAACTCTCACCAACTCTCTGTTTTAATCCAAACACATCTTCAATTACAGGTCGCGCAGAATTATTGCTGATGTAGGCTCATAAGAAAGTGGTTTGCAAGTGCATAAATGAATTTATTGTATTCTTGGGAAGATTTTTGAACCACTTCAATGCTTCGCCAGTTAAACTTGACGCAAAATATTTTCACAAAACAACATCATGGTTCTCCCATTGTAGCATACATCGAATATAAGCTTTGATATGTTGGACAGCACACGTAGTTCCATCAAATATACTGGTCAACACCGGTAAATTACATTTTGGAGGTATCCCTCCTAATTGTACCTCTTGAGTAAATGGAGTTTTCGCAGCCTCTTCGATTGCATCATCAAGTTGTCTTCTTCCTCCTTCTCTTCTGTTATTTATTATTCCTCTCATTTCTGCCAATTCTCGCAAGATTTGTTCATTCCTATCAGAATTTTGCTCAATTGGTCTTTTCAACACAGCTTCTCTTCGTCTGCGTTCATGCCTTTCTCGTCTTGCGATATTTCTCGCTTCTTCCTCAACATCTTGGTTTTGCCTTCTTCTGCGACTTTCTTCTTCTTGCAAGTTAATTTGTCTTTCATTCTCTTCTCCATGAATTTCCTCATCCCTTACCGTTTCTCTTCGTTGACTTTATATGTCTCTGCGAATTCTCTCATATTCCTCATTGAGATTATCATTATTACGATTTTGCGCACGTCGTCTTTCTCGATTGTCATGATTATTCTGACGCAACGCTGCTTAAATTTCTTGCTCTTCTACTTCTGCTCGCAATCTCTCTCTTTCTCCTTCTAAACGTACTTGCTCAATATAATGTCTCTCAATATCATCTTCGATAATCCTGCGATTTCTTCGAATCTCTTCATCACATAACATTCTCCTTCTCTCTTCTTGATTTTCTCCTTCTATCTGATTATGTCTAATGTCTAAAGTTTCATCGCGTGGAGCATAACGATCATTTATCAAATTTTCCTCAATATTTTGTATAGGAAGATTTTGCCTTGCTTCTTCTCTATATGATCTTGAATTTGATCTCATGCTGCTTCTTGATCTTCTGTTTTGTAACCTCAAATTTTCCATTCTTAATTCATGATTTTGTCTTGTAAGATTAGCACGTTCTTCTTCCTCTAACCTTATTTCTTCTTGTATCCTTTGTCTCAAACCATCTTCCACTTCACGTCCTTCATGAATTAATCCTTCCTCCATTTCTTGATTTCTTTCCTCTTCTTGACTTTCCGCCTCTTCTATCGAATCCGACCTCCAAGTATGCACACTTACTCTATCATGATCCATGTTTCTATCTTGTGCTCGTGTTTGTTGATTTGGTGGTTGGTTCGAATTTTCTGCTCTATTTCTCATTCTACTTCTTCCTGATCTATTCCTTAAAGATCCTTCCAATTCACCTGTTCCTTCCCCTGCAATTCTTTTACTTCTTCTCACTGTTGTTGGTGGTTCTGATGTATTTCTCCTCCTTCTAGCCATTTCTCTTCAATTCTAATAATTTCTTCAAATCTTCAAACTGCAATTTGAAATTTCTCAAGCTTGATTCTCCCTGTTTCTAGCGCCAAAATGTAGTTGCAGGAATTCCCACACTACACCCTACTCAAGAATCTATCAATATTTATGACATAATTTGAAGATTAAGAACACTTTTTCATTAATATGACCTTAAGGAATTACAGAAATCAAGAACACAAAACACTTAACAAAGATTTTTCTCTCTCCTAAAAACTTTCCTCACCCTCAAAAATTCATCCTCTCTCTGGAACTATTCACCTCCTTTATATAGGTATTTACATAGTGGATTACAGCTCATGACAACTCATTTACAGCTAAGATTCCCTTCAATTTCGGATCTGAGTTCTTGCGATAAATCGCAGCTGGCACCGTCTTTATCTTTCACAGGTTTTATTGATATACCGCAAACATGTCACACTTTCTTCGTGTTTCTGTCGTTTTCAGTCATTACGTCATTGTTTAAGTCATCTTTGGATGTGTCGCAGAATATCACTGATGTGCCACAGAGTAATTCGTTTATTATCGATGCATCGCAGAACAGTTGTTTATTTCGCAAGAATATTGTTGTGACAATATTCTGCCCCTACAAGACTCACTACAGCTGATTAATGCTGACCGTGCAGGACAGCAGTCAAGAACTTCACGGCACCTGTCTGCACTACGAGACGTACCTGCAGAAAATGTACCACGACAGTCAGCTGCTGATTCTGACACGCACGGGTATACCGCCACACAGTCTACAGCATCACGTGCAGCTGCTGATGATTCTGAAGCTTATGCCTCCCCAACTGTATTACAAGATCACGACAGACAGCTACTTCTTTCTTTGTCATCACCTGCAACACCTATTTTTAATGAACATCTGGTTCATACAGACTCGCAGTCATCAATTCATAATGACCATCCTATGATCACTCGGGGGAAGGATGGCATCTTCAAAAAGAAGGTTCTTCTGGCTTCTAAACATGCTAAGATTACTGATGATTTATTTGAACCTTCGTGTTATTCTCAAGCTAAGAAAGATCCCAAATGGCGTCCTCCTATGGATTTGGAAATTAATGCGCTCTTGAAAAATGGGACTTGGTCCAAAGTTCCACCTCCTCCAAACAAAAATATTATTGGTTGTAAATGGGTTTATCGTGTTAAGAGACGAGCTGATGGTACCGTTGAGCATCGCAAAGCTCGTCTAGTTGCCAAGGGATTCAATCAACAAGAAGGATTTTTTTATGGTGAGAATTTTAGTCCGGTTATTAAACCATGCACTATTCGTATTATATTGACGCTAGCCTTGTATTATCACTGGCCTATTCGTCAACTTGATGTTCAAAATGCTTTCCTTAATGGCATTCTCACTGAGGAAGTATACATGAAGCAACCCCCTGGTTATGTAGATCCTCAGTTTCCTGACTATGTTTGTAAATTACATCGGTATATCTATGGTCTTAAACAGGCTCCTCGTGCTTGGTATACTCGTCTTAGTTCCTTTCTTCAGAAACTTGGTTTTGTTATCTCTGTTTCTGATACTTCTTTGTTCATTCGACGATCAGCTGAAGATATTACATTTCTTTTGGTTTATGTGGACGACATAATTTTAACGGGATCTTCTATGACATGTATCCAATCACTTATGAGTACTCTTCACAGTGAGTTTACTCTTAAGGATCTTGGCTCTCTTTCATATTTTCTTGGCATAGAGGTCACACAAGCTTATGGTGGGTTGTTTCTCTTACAACGTCGTTATGTTGAAGATCTTCTTGTTCGTGCTAACATGCAAGGAGAAAAACCACTACTTTTAGTACCTCCACTGACATCCACCCAGTTGACAGCCCTTTATTGTCCGATGCCACCTTGTATATGAGTTTAGTTTGTGGGCTTCAGTATCTCTCTATGACAAGACTAGACATTGCCTTTGCTGTTAATAAGGTATGTCAATTTATGTATAAACCTACAGAATCTCATTTGGCTCTTGTGAAGCGTATACTTCGATATTTGCACCATACTTCTACCTTTGGTATTTTTCTTCGTCCGGAACACAATTTGCAGCTTAGTTTTTCGGAGATTTTAAGATCCTACGGGTTATTTAAGATCACAAAGCCAAATTGGAGTGACATGTTAGTGTTGAAACACAAAGCCAAATTGGAGTGACATGTTAGTGTTGAAACACAAAGCCAAATTGGAGTGACATGTTAGTGTTGGAGATTATTAGTCCCACATGGTTGGGTTATTTAAGATCCTACGGTTTATAATCTATTAGGGCCTCTCCACTCATTTCCAATTGGTTTTGAGTTGGATGCCCGTATTCTAACATGGTATCAGAGCAGGTTATTTTGTGTCGAGTCAGTTGACCGCACCTTTACTCCGCGCCACCCGATTTATTGTCCACGTGTTTTTAAGACCCGCCGAGGCTACACGTGAGGGGGCGTGTTGGAGATTATTAGTCCCACATGGTTGGGTTATTTAAGATCCTGTTGTTTATAATCTATTAGGGCCTCTCCACTCATTTCCAATTGGTTTTGAGTTGGATGCCCGTATTCTAACAGTTAGATGCTACCTCGGTCTGCAGAGAAATGACATCATATTTAGGCACGTATCAGTATGGTGTTGGCATACTTTGCAGTGGTAAGGGTATTTTATACTCAACGAACAGATTATTGGAGATGAGGGGATCTGATAGCACAATGTCCATGTAACTAATATATTTTCCGAATGCCTTCAACCTATCTGACAGGTCCACCATAATAGGGGAGGTAAGAACTCAATGTACAAGCATCTCTAACTGGGTCGAGTTTTGCTATGCAAAACGAGCTAGATTGTATTACCAGGATTCAATTCTGTCTTCGGCTCAAGGTGTTCAGCAAGGTGGCCCTCTTGGTCCTCTTCTATTTGCTCTAGCTCTCCACCCACTTGTTGAGAAGATTGCAACTCAATGTACCTTACATCTTTATGCTTGGTACCTAGATGCCGGTACCATTGCAGGCGACACAATGGAGGTATCTAGGGCCTTGAAAATTATACATGAGGAGGGACCTATCTTTGGTCTACATTTGAATGTCTCGAAGACATAAATGTTTTTTCTATCTATTGACTCAAGAAGAGATGCTGATAATGTTTATCCTGCAAATATTGGTAAGCCTAAGGGTGGAGTTAAATTCCTTGGTGAACCGCTTAGCTTAGATATGTATTTTTCCAGCAACATTGTGTTGAAAAGAGCGGATAAAACCATACATCTTATGAACATGATTCAGAAATTACAAGACCCTCAATGTGAAATGTTGCTTTTACGCAGTTGCACCGGAGTCTCTAGGTTATATTTTACTCTTCTTACCACATGTCCAAAGGCAATTCATATCGTGGTGACTCAGTTTGATAAACATCTAATGCAGTACTTACGTCGTTTAATTGTTGGTGATGCGGTTGGTTTTGGCTTGGTTCAACAATGGTTAGCTACTCTTCCAATTAAAGATGGTGGCCTAGGTGTGCTTACTATGGAAGATACATGTATGTACTGTTATCTTGCATCATACGCTCAGACTCAGCAGTTGCAGCACTCGATCCTCAAGTTGCCACCTGCAAATATTCATGTTACAGATTTCAACATGCACTACAGGTTTTCACTCAGGCTTGTGGCATATCTTTATCCGATTTCAATATCAATGACACTGCCCCCATTTATGAAGTCTCGGGCAGTTTTGTATTTTGGTGTTGTCAAGGAAAAGATACCCACCACCTTTTATTTATCGGTGCGTGAGTCCATCCTATGGCTATGCAATGGAACTTACCACGCGATGGATTTCCTCAAAGCAATTCCTATACCGGGGCTCAATCAAGCAGTTGGCCCTAGACAATTCAGCTATATCCTGCAACTTCACTTGGGCTTACTTTTTTTTTTTTTTTCTGGGGGAGGGGGGACAGTTTGTTTATGTTTTAACTTGGGCATTTGAAGTTTCCACAATATTCAGATGCCAAGTATATCTATTTAATGCCAAGTCCACGATCAATATTGCAAAGAAAAGAAATGCCAATTCTCCCTATGTGCCACATTCAAATGCAGTTGTGTCAAGCTTTCTATAACCAATATGATAGGACATGAGGTAACTATCAAACTATTTGTCACCTCTTAATATGATGTGGAAGGAAGTTTCAACTACAGTGATGGGTGAATTGGAAAATTCTTCCATTCATATTGTGATGTTTGTTTTAATCTTCTTATATTTTCTTCCCTTAATATTGTCTTTCAAGAACTAGTTTGTATTCTTATGTGTACTCCTCCTTTGATCAGACTATTCTTCTTTATCAACGGAAAAATAAAATAAAAAAAGTTAACTCTAAGTTTCCGGTTCGCAGTAGCGACCAATATCTTGTGGTCTGTCCAAGCGGATAATTCACAAGGAGAAAAGAAAGAAAAAAGAAAAAAACTCCCTTTCTTAATCCGTTATAATTTCAATAAAATAATTATTAATTTAGTTGAATGATTTCTTATGCAGAATGTCTTTAATTTACAAGGCAGGCCAGTATCCATTACCACAGTAAAAAAAGGATACTGCAGCAAATATATAGAATTTACCATAACTTTTGTTTTACCAGTGTTAGGTGAAGTGACTAATCTCTATAAAGTCGAATAATATTCCCCATTCTCTATTCACCAGTAATTCTCCGTTTCCTCTTTACTGTGCAAAAATCAAAACTCAAGATTTAACGGGAGAAAAAACAGTACTCAGACAATATGCTTATTGATGCACCCTCCTCAGTTTCTGGCCCTGTGTGTGTTACAGGTGCCGGAGGTTTCATTGCATCTTGGATAGTTAAGCTTTTGTTAGAAAAAGGTTACCGTGTCAGAGGAACCGTAAGGAACCCGGACGATCCCAAGAACTCACATTTAAGAGATCTTGAAGGTGCAAAAGATAGATTGATATTATGTAAAGCTGATCTTCTTGATTATGGAAGTCTTCTTGATGCCATTAATGGATGTGAAGGTGTTTTTCATACTGCTTCTCCTGTTACCGATGATCCAGTAAGTTTCTTTGTTATTAACCAATAAGCTAGCTAGCTAGCTCTCTAATTACCTTTCAGTCTTGTTTTACTACTTAATTAATAACTGATCAGTTTATATCATTTATTTATCCAGGAACAAATGGTTGAGCCTGCAGTGAATGGAACGACTAATGTGATCAACGCTGCTGCTGAATCAGGTGTTCGTCGTGTCGTATTCACATCTTCCATTGGAGCTGTTTATATGGATCCAAATAGAGGTCCAAATGTTGTTGTAGATGAGAAATGCTGGAGCGATCTTGATTTCTGCAAAAATACCAAGGTTAGAGGGTTGTTGCAACTTTTACATCTTCCTTCTCACCCTTCCTAACACATCCTAACACATGTCACTACAATTTGAGTGTCGCGACGAAAAAAAAAAAAAAAAAAAAAAAATTTTCTTTTTTATAAAATTTGGTAACTTTACCACCGTAGTATCGTGACACTGTCCACCACAGAAATCTTTATTGGCTAGAGAGAACAAATTAAAGGTTATAATGACAGATGATTTGTTGGTGCAGAATTGGTATTGTTATGGAAAAGCAGTGGCAGAAAAAGCAGCATGGGAAGTGTCAAGAGAGAAAGGTGTGGATTTAGTAGTAATAAATCCGGTGCTAGTGTTGGGACCGCTTCTTCAACCAACAGTCAATGCAAGTATAGTTCACATACTCAAATACTTGACCGGTTCGGCTAAAACGTACGCAAACTCTGTGCAAGCCTACGTTCATGTCAAGGATGTGGCCTTAGCTCATATTCTTGCTTACGAAACCCCATCAGCTGAGGGGAGATATCTGTGTGCCGAAAGCGTACTTCACCGTGGTGACATTGTTGAGATTCTCTTGAAGTTCTTCCCCGAATATCCCATCCCAAACAAGTAAGTCCACCATTATCCTTACTTTCACTTCTCTTCGTATTTTTTTTTCTTGGCATAAATATTATTGTGCTCCAACAACTTTACCACATGACTAAGAATTACCGTTTTAAATTAATGGAACTCTCGTCGTATAGAACGACCAAAGGGTATCACTAGAATGGACAGAGTCTAATGTGAGAGTCGCATGGATATGGAAGTTGCGTTGACGAATAAATTAGGAATAGTCGCATGGGTATCATAGGCAGACCAGAGTGACGTTAAAATTAAAGTTAGAGATAACAATTTGGTTGATGCCTTGAAAACTGCGGAAAATTCATTTTCTCTTTCCCTCGTTAGGTGAAATGGGGAATTTTTTCTTCCATTTCTGCACATTAATTGATTTATAATCTTAGAACACATAAATCTTATTTAATCCTGTATATCTGTTAAAACTCGTAAGGTTTTAATTAATTAAATATAAATAAATAATATTATTACATTTGAAAACAAATTTATCGAAGGATTAAGAGATGACATAAGCCACACGGTGAACTAGGACATGAGTTCACCCAAGTTATTACGGTATATATTACTCGTATATATCTCCATGTTGGTGGGAAGTCAATATCAAATGTACACGATACTAGCTAGTTTAACCTTAAAGTAAGGACCGATCATGATTCCATGCGTATCAGTTTAGGTTGCATTTATATATATATATATATAACGCCATAATCCTATCCAGCTAGTTTTATATTTTGGGAGTTTGATTCAGCTAGGCTTGGTTGGTTACCCCAGGCCCCCAGAGAACAAATCAGTGATATCCATTTTGTGTATACTTATTCTCAAAGGCAAAATTTCTTGTTTTCGAATTTTAAGATTGATATCTGGGTTCTGAAGCACTTTTACTTCTTGTGATACCCAAACAGTAACCCATAAGTGAATCAGATAGCAATAGGCTTGTGTGGTCAGTCAGACTCTTATCCTTGACAATTATTTAAGTATTGGTTGACCGTAACTGGACCACTTTTAGCTATCACTCAAAACTCAAAAGAAAATAGTACTCGATTACGTGATTGTGCCTATATATATATATATTAAAGGTCTTTTTATTAAGTCTGATCACTCCACCACCACTTCCATGAACCAATATACTCCAATAATATATTAAGTCTGAGTCAACTTTTTGTTAAAGGTCGACTCAGACTGCTGTTGGTAGGAGGAACCCACCGATAATATTAATTACCACTGTACTCACTCAGTCACCAATATGACATAAACCAACCACTTTGATCTCGATTGATTTGATTGTGACTCCTTTCATCATCATTTCTTTTGCGTCACTTATTCTCTTTCTTGGACGCAGTTTTGTGGTGTATGGACTGGACAACTCCATTGATAGATAGACTCGTAGACATATAATAGTAGATTTCTGTATAAATATTCAGATTTTTTTTTTTTTTTTGAGAGCAAAAAGGCAAAATTTATAAAAAATTAGATTTCATCGGAAAAATGGAAAATAGTGAAAAACAAAAAGAAACAAATTACATGTTAATAACTACAGCATCCCAGTTATATATTAACGTGCTTAAAGAAAAATCATGAAATAAATTGATCCTACTATACTAGCTAAACAAAGTACACTTGAAAAAAATTAACTGATTTTATCTTCTTTTGATGAGCCATCATCACCTGTGAAAAATTTGTACAAATATAAAGTACTAGGATCAGGATGTGAAATTCACTATTGCTACGGTAAACTCAAACTTGGGCTGCTGAGAATCTATTCAGAAAGTTAGGAATCACTCCTCTCCACTGGCTGGACTAAAGTTGTAAGATTGCTAACAGGGGGACTGGTTTTGCTTAGGAGAGTCTGTACGGGGAAACGGCGATTCTACCGATTAGACCCTACTAGAAAGGCGTGGGTTCAAAGGAGTAATAAACATATTATTCCTCTGTGGTTAACAGTCATGTTAGTAGGTAAACCGAACAGAAGAAGCTCCTTAATTACCTGTCTCGTTTTTTCTCTATATAATAATGATTTTAACACCGACATGGACCTTTTTTTTTTTTGACAAAACCGACATGGACCTTGACGAGAAAGAGACATGCACCAATTTAGAAGTGGACATGAGTTCTCAAACACTTTAGTAGCCCACCAATTTAGTCTTCTACACGCATTCGTTTCGTAGTATTATTATATTCCTACTGCTTCCAACGAAAATATTTCTCCGAGATCCACTTTTTTTTTTTTTTTAATAAGCTGGTTCCAACCTAGTTAGCAATTCGCCGTTCACCTGAACTCCCGACCCTGATACGCGTGTAATATGGAGTCTGTGAATAAATCGCGAATTATACGAAATCGCGAATTAATCGGCCATTTAGTTCGGCTCAGTTATTCTTCGGATCCACTAGATAACTCGGCCCAGTTAGCCCATTAGTGCCTTAATTGGGGTAAATTGTCGAACCCATGACCTCCTGCTTCTTTACTAAACCTGCATCCACTGAACTGCGAGTTTGTTGATGCCATATTTTATTATGTTACAGATATATACTAATTTAAATGTAAATTATAGTATTTTCTCCCCTACTTAAGTTAAAATATTATTTTTTATAATTTAATATGTGTCGAATTTTCAGTACCGATCTCAAATTAGTAAATCGAATTATACACGTACGTATGTCGTTCCGAATTACTGTCGTATTACGGATCGTTGACCGACTTGTTATTACGGATCGTTGACCGACTTGTTATCCGAATTTAGATTTTGCAAATCCATATAATACTCGTATGTTTGCCGAATTCCGAATTGCTAACTAGGGTTCCAACAACTTTTTCTTGATGGTTGGAACCAGAAGAACTAGAAAGTTAGGGGAGTCTGTGCGGGGAAACGACGATTCTACCGCTTAGACCCTACTAGAAAGGCGTGGGTTCAAAGTAATAAACATATTATTCCTCTGTGGTTAGTACCAGTAGTAGGTAAACCGAACAGAAGAAACTCCTTGATTACTTGTCTCGTTTTTTTCTCTATAATGATTTTCTCCATACCGACATGGACCTTGACGAGAAAGAGACATGCATTAGGAGTGGACATGAGTTCTCAAACACTTTAGTAGTCCACCAATTTAGTCTTCTACACACATTCGTTTTTGTTTTTTCCCCCTGGGTTTTGCTCCCAAGCCCATACCTAGGAAACTCCAAGGCCGCTAATGGGGTACCAATTTACTTGGGATGTACTAACCCAAGATAAATGTTATTTTGTCGTATTTTGGTACACCCCTAAACAAACTGGTCCCCTCTATTAGCAATTTTGGGAAACTCATGCTTGGGAGTTCCATCCAAAGCTATGTATGAGCACCCGCTCTCAAGCTTATAAGTCTTGCGGACTATATTTAAATTTGTCATTCTCATTTGTTTCTTTTTATATTCGTTCCTAGATCAAGTGTGATACTGATAACATGTATTGTATGTGTTTTTAGGTGTTCAGATCAAGTTAGACCAAGGGTTCAACCATACAAATTCTCGAACAATAAGCTCAAGGAATTAGGGCTTGAATTCATTCCAGTGAAACAAAGCTTATATGAAACTGTGAAAAGTCTTCAAGACAAAGGTCATCTTCCCCTTCCTACTCAACCCGAAGACAGTACTCTCCGGATCAACTCTTGATCAGCTTTAACTTTTTAAATAGTGTACGGTACCACTTGGGTTGTTATGGAGGAACGGGCTTTGGATTTGTATTTTCATTTTAACTGGCTTATCATTTATACGAGAGATATTGCTATGGGGAAAAAATATTGTTAACTTCTAAAATCATCCCTTTTAAATGTATCGATTATATATTTGAAAAAGAATTACTAGCAAAGTAAAATGAGTTCTCCCCTTTCTCCTTTCTCCTCTTTCCTCTCCCCGATTCATTCTCGTCGGGTGTCCTTCTTAGCCGTTTTTTATGTCTTTTTCCTTCAACGGTCATTTACTAACAGTCAAATTTCACCGGATTTCTCATCGGCATTTCAAAGCTTCTTGAATTTTCATGGTGGAGTTGAACTTTGTGGATGGATTAACGCCCCTCTAGTTAATCCTTTCTTCTTGGATGTTTTCCTGTTCTCTTCTTGAATCGGCCTTTATGAGAAAAATCACTAGTACTACAACCATTACAGGAATCACATACGCCATCAATCAAACATATCACATAAACAACACCCAAATCACTAATTCTATCAGACTGGAAGCTTGAATTTCCCCTTCCAGGAAAAATCACTTGTTCAACACCTTTTCTCATCTCACAGATATGACCTCATTTGTTTATAGAACTAGAAATCACACCAATTTCAAGGAACCCATGACACATATTTATCTAAATTTCAATGTTTTGCAAATAAACCTCAACATCAAGGTAGAAGATTTCAGTTTTAGTTTCTACCTCTCTAGGCAGCTTGTCTTAGCCTGGTTTGGAAATTACTATCTCACTCTATATCTTAAATTACCTCACCCAAGAAATGAATTACTAAAGATATCCCTATATGGTAGCTACAAATGGTACATTCCTGCAAAAATCATTGATACTAACTTAAGTCTAAAGAATCTGCTGAAGAACAACATATAGCGTTTTCTCTGCTGCCTATATTTCTGGATCAACTGCTGGGATTCTACAAATCCAAACCATGGTATGTATGTATCTACAATTTTGGATAAATTGCCCGTGGGTAAGATTTTGATACATTCTCCTTATCAATGTCTTCTTTATCTATTGAATCACAACATAAACATATCTCTCTCACAAAAAGATATAAACACTCTCATCTCTAGCTACTACTATAACTTGATTCCCTGCATCTTTCAAGTGACCCCTCTATTATATGATTACTGGATTCTCTTTAAAAATTCTCTAGCTCTAGTTCGTAGGCATTGCAACATAGATTCAAGCATTAATAAAGATAGCATGCACTTTGGTCAAATCACAGAAAACCCAACATTAACATACAACACTTGGTTGTTTAGCAGCTCTGTATCTTGCCATTCCCAAAATAACATATATAGACCAGTTTAAACTTCTGCATAATTATAAACATAAAATTACTTGTTTGTTTAGTACCCCTCAATTCTCTCTAAGCATTGTTTTCAAGGGTACCTGGCTAGACACCCCTTACATCTCCAGATTCATCGGCAACTTTCTTTATAGCCCTGGTGTTTGTGGGAGAAAACTACTGCTGCAGCTTTAGGTAATTTTGGGTGTGTGTGGATGAGAAGTGAATTTAAACCTTCAACAAATGTGCTGCACGATGAGAACTTTTGATTCGAGAGATAATCTGTACAATTCTGGCCTAAACCGAAGACACGGACGTTCCAGATTTGTTTCGGTCACAGGTGAAGGATGTGAGGTTGATCTTAGGGAGGGAAGCGAAGAAGGTGTTGAGAGTATGAAGGTGAAGGATATTTGATGACTTATTAACAGAAGGTTGAGCAGGCTAGCAAATGTTGCAGGCAGGCTCTGGGTGTCGAATACGATGGTATTAACACTTGGTTTTTTCTGTCTTCTTGGAAATAGGGAGGAGAACCTATTTATACAAGTCCAAAAGCCTTCATCACGTCTCTCGTGGGAAAGTGGAGGAAGTGGAGTGATGGAGGAAATGGAGTTGTGTGTTAGTGTCACACGGTTGCTTTCCCACTTCTCCTATCATCGCTAACCGCCCATGTTTCCCTGACACGATCTTGTGATGGCGTGTTGCACGCTGTAAACTGGCAGACCAATACCCCAGTTTGTATCCCCCAGTTATGACGTGATTAACGTCTCGAGTGAGTCGTGGGACCCACATAAGGTAGCAAACGGTTCTAGGTAAAATAACTGAGTTATTTGCAGGTGTCCATTCTATGCATGTGTTGCATTGAATGTGCTAAGCATGGTTTATTTTAAGACTTTTATTGAAAAAGTCGCAAGTCGAGGTGCCTCAACTAGCTATGTTCATACGTTGTCTGGAGGCCGCATGAGCAGGTCCCGCCTTGGCCGATCATGCCATGGAAAAGTACGCTGTATCGTAATCACGGTGATACGTCACATGCCGCCTAATTCCCTTCCTAGGCTATTCGTCCCAGCCTGCGAAGATGGACGGATAGGATCGTTCGAAGATAACCGTTGGATTAGGGTTTGGAAGGCTTGCAGGCTATCACTTTCAACCCAACGGTTTTTGGCCTTGGGAGGCGCGCATGGAGGGTCCGATTGGTCCTGCAGGCAGGAAGGACGCCAATCTACACGCCCATGTCAAGTTGAATCTCATTGGACTGATCTGGGTCGCCCGTTCTAGCCTACGATGAAGGATGGTCGACATTAGAAGTGGCCTTACATGCCACCTTTGGGCACGAAAATCGAGGGCATAGCAGTCATGGGAGCTGGACGATTGGTTCACCGTGGAGGTTGGCCCACAGTGAGCATGTAGACACCGTCGGCCATCAATTCCGCCCCCTGGTCATTCGTACACACCCGCCCAAATTTGCGTGGTCGCAACTTGTCGGCAAACCCTAATTTTAGGGTTTGCGGGCCCAAACTTCAAGCTAACGTTTCCCAACGTCCGTGACTCCCACAGGCAAGACGATCATACCAGCAGGGAGGTGGGTTGGTGGCGAGCATGTGAATGCTTTGTTTGCGACCATAGGCGCGATCTAAGTCATCCAAACACGCCTGCGATGACGGATGGCCGATATTAGAAGTGGCCTTGCATGCTACCTTTGGGAACGATTTTCGACACGGCCGGCTGCGACCAACCATGGCTGATTGGTTGTCCGTGTAGCCGGGATCACGGTGAGAATGCAGGTGCTTCCGGCCAGTGGTCTCGCCTGTTGGTCGGTTCCGTGCGTTGGCCGTAAGTAAGGAGGTTGCGCCCTGCGGAAACCTAATTCCTTCAAGTTGCGGGCTCGCAACTTGGAGTTAGCGTATTTGCACCTTCCACGGATCCCATGGGGAAACCAATCAATCCAGGAGGAAGGTAGGCTGGTGGTGATCATGCGCGTGCATGCTACTCGGTCCCACGCGCGATCTAGGCCGTCCAACCATGCCTGCGAAGTTGGACGGTTGAGATCTTAT
This sequence comes from Papaver bracteatum, assembly GCA_023529315.1. Classification (NCBI taxonomy): domain Eukaryota; kingdom Viridiplantae; phylum Streptophyta; class Magnoliopsida; order Ranunculales; family Papaveraceae; genus Papaver; species Papaver bracteatum. The sequence goes on from JAJJWX010001529.1 coordinate 49,615, forward strand.
TTTTTAAGCTTGTCTTTGCAGCAGCTTTTCATGACTAGCATGGGTAGTCTTATTTATTCTCAACGGGGCTAATATAACCCGCCGTGAGATAGCCTACTGTTGTTTGCATGTCGAACACAAGGCTTTGAGTAGGTCATTAATTGTAATGCTGCAAACCTACAGAAAATCGGGATGGTTGCTACATGCTCCGCTCTGGGTAGGTTTTAATTCTCAGGGATGGTTACACATGCTCCAATGAATTAATATGGTGAGAATATTCACCGCATGAAGGCTTTATCCCTTGCAGGACGTCAGCTTAGAATTTGGATTTTATAATTTTAGCCCTGAATAGAATTTCATCATCAACATTAAGTCCCCTGCCTAGCATTAAATGGTTACACTATTGTAGGGTAGGCATGAGATGGTGACAATTTGCATACAAAAATAACTAAAGTCAGAGTAAATACATGTTTACCGCGTGGGGGAAGGTATGTCATGTGTGTTAAATGCCTTGGAGCCGGTTGAGTTGATCCTTCCAATGGTAAAGCTCGGCTGGGGAAGTACAGCTTGGTGGGTCGATCCACCTTGGCCTTCCTCTTTCTGTGTTCCTTCTCATATGCCTAGCAAGCATCGTGCATTCGATAAACATTGTTGATCACAATCCCGACTCAACAGCCTCAGAAAGCGGCAAAGGTGGACTTTTTTTCTCTTGGGGATCTTGTTGGATCGTGAAGCATATAAAGAAGTTTTCCTGTATTCTTATCATTAGGAGATCGTCTTCTTCCACATCTCAGGTATTGCTCCACACATTGATTTCTTAAACGATTGGCGATAGTTGTGATTAGAATACTTTTTATGTGCCGCCGTAACTTATCTTCCTCTATTTTTTTCAGTACATCATGAAAGGAGTTGGTGATGATCACTCTGCAGCTTCTTAAAAAAAAAATTGAAGTTGATAAACCAGAAGCTAACGCACATGAGGAGGTTATGGATAAAATTGATTCGCCACTTCGTGAAGTCAGCTATGCCGTACAGGGAATGTCTGTCTTGCATTTAACCATTGTCAGGGGGCGGCTCCATGCTCTTTCAGTTGCAATCGATATGGAGGAGAAACAAAGACATGAAGAAGAGTTGCGAGCGAAGTGGAAACGCGAGGCGTCACAAGCACCAGTAAGCTCGAGAACTGAAAGGTTTGCAGCTCGGTTGAAGATACGGAAGGTTGAACACGAACTTCCTGCGGGTGATGGGAAGTGTGATTACCCAATACGTGGTGGTGTGATAATCCTTGACCCTGATACTGATGAGACTGAACGCCCGAAAGTGATTGGCACGATTTCCAAGGTTGCAATGGATTTTGTAGAAGGTGCAGAAGATACACATGCTGAAGATGTTGAGGCGGTAGCTGCTGTGCCCGAAGAAGAAGTTGAGGAGTCTTTGGAGAATGCATCAAAAGATGTGGATCCCAACAGTGATGAAGACGCAACCAGTAATTGAGTTTCCTTGTTATTCTTCTTCGTAGTTTTTTTTTTATACTCAGTGGCGGCTGAGTTTGAAGTTTTCTTCTTTGATTGCTTGTCTTGAACAAAGTTTTATTCAATGTTTCTTTCGAAACATGCATATTTTTCTGCTTGTGCCCCCTGACGTGAGTCTGGCTCTGTTGAAGTAGATCATGTAGGATACCTTCCTCCTCCCCTTTTTACATGTTTTATTCCTCCCATATTACCAGGCTAGTATGAAGATTTGGTATGAGGATTTAGGGTTTTATTTCTGGGTAATGGTGGTTTGAAGGTGACTCATAACTTTTTGTAATTTTATGAGAAATTATAAAAGTAATGAAATCTTTATTACTTGAAGAAATATTGAAACCCTAATAAGTATGAAGGCAACCGGTGCCATCATTTTGAAGGAATTAAAAATATTGTGAAAAGGAAAATTATTGGAGGAATCCCCCCGGGGGGATTAGAGAGGTGATGTCGTGTCTTCAAGTGATGTAGGGCTTGAGCCATCATGAGTGAACAACCACACCTTCGAGTTTGTCTGCATTGATGATCTTGCAGTAACCGCCCAAGATAACATTTGCCACTAAGAATACTTCTTCTTCCTTTGCAGGCATATCAGGATGGGCAGTTATTTTTACTGCCATGTTTCCAACTTGGAACATGGTTACCTTTGCTACCATATCTCCGATTTGAAACGGATTTGGACTTGGTATAACAGCTTGCTTCTGACACGTGTCGTTCTTGACTGCTTCCAAACTTTTGGTGAAGCTCTTAAAGGGGCTAGCACTCCATTCACATCTCTTGGTGGTGGCCCGCCTGTCAGGTGAAATAGTCCCTTGTGGTCCAACATGACAATCATCCACTACTTGCAAAGAGGGTTGTTCAATGAGACTTACTTGGGCTCGGAATCTCTTGACGTAGGACGAAGGGCTTTCACCAGGGAGTTGAGTTATGCTTGTGAGTTGTTGGTATGGAAGCAACATGCAGTCTTTGAGTCTCCAAGGTTTGTTGGAAATCATCGGAGCTAGCTTGTTGGAGATTCTTCCAGTTACTGAGATTGGTAAGGAATGCGCCTTGTGTACCCACGGGCGCCCCAGAATCATGTCGTAATCCGGATGTTCCTTAATTATATGGAATCTGGCTTGTGTTAGAGTGTTACCGATCTTGACATCAAGGTTAATGTATCCGTAGACATCCACAAACTCTCATGCCGGTCTCTTGATCACAGTCGGACCACGGGTAGCCTCCTGCTTTGAGATTTTCGCAGCTTGCAAGGTTTTGATAGTAACGATGTTGAATTCAGAAGCTGTATCGATTAATGTGCTATCAAACATGACATCTTTCAAATGGGCGACGGTCAAAAGTCCCCAGTTTCCTTTGTTGGCGCTATCTTCCAAGGAGGCTTGATATGTTGGAACAACTTCTTTTTCTGGGTACAAGTGCCTGCCTGACACAATACGGTTGAGGGCCATGAATATATCTTGACGTTTTACCTTGGAAAGGTACAAGATTTCACACAGGTGTTCCATCATAGATTGTGCAGTCTTGCGCACAGAGTCTCCAGAGATAATGCAACTTCGGACAGGAAGAGGGTCTCTGTGAACTCCTTCATTTCCCAATTGAAGCTCTCCTGTTGCTATCTTTTCCCTGAAGATTTCTTTAAACTTGTTGCAATCCTTAGTTGGGTGGTGGAAAAACCTATGATAACGGCAGTACTTAGGGTCTGCCATGTCTTTCTCAGTTGGTGGACGTCTGATAGGAGGTAGCTTGATAGCATCATCCTGAATCCATGCCTACAAGAGTTCCATTACTTCATTTATCGGAAATGGGAAGCATGTGTCTTCGGTGCTCTGCGCAGGATCTTTGCCTATTCCCTTTCGAGGCGAAGCTTTATGCGTTTGAGCCGCACGCTTGGGTAGTTGTTTTTCCGCCGCTGGAGATTTTCTCTTTCCGCCTTCGCTTACTACACTGAAAGAAGGGCCAGTATTATACTGCTTGTTGATGAGGCACTTGTTTCCCCGATTATCTCGTGGATCGTCGCTCCGAACGATCCTGGTTCTTTCCAATAATGTTGGGGCGGTAGTGGCTGAACGTTTGGCTGCTTCATGGAGCTTTGAGAACGTCTGGAATCCCAAGTTTTCCAGCAGGGCGCGATATATGGGTATCATTCCGTTGATGCATAATTCCACCAGCCGTCGTTATGTGACATTTGTTTCATGGCAGTCCAACGCTTATGTTCTGAACCTTTTGACAAAATCATTTGGATGTTCGTTGTTCCGTTGGGAGATTCTCCCCAAGTCTGAGAAAGTAACTTACTCAGATACAAAGAAGTACTTCTTGTAAAATACGTTGACCATCTCACTCCAATTGGATATGCTGTCGGGTGCGATGTTGTTGTACCACGTATAGGCTCTCCCCGTAAGTGATTTGGATAATTCCTTCAGGCGGAGAACGTGATTGTATTCGTGTTCTCCTAAGGATTATAAAAATCGAGAGACGTGTTCACGAGCATTATTAGTACCATCGTAAATGGTGAATTGAAGGGAGGTGTATCCCCTGGGAAGAGGAATCCGCTGCACGTCTTGTGGATATGGAGGCTGGTGTCGATGCGCGTCCATCGGATTTTCTTTGCCACGATTTTGGAGGAGTCTCTCCAGATCGTCACGTGTAATAAACTTGGATGATCGGCTCATTTCCCTGAGACGCTCCTGGTCCCTTTCTCTTGCGTGGTCAGCAGCATAAGACTCTTCATTCAGGTAGGCTTGCGTAACTGAGACACCTGCTCCAGGTGTGCTGAACGTATTTCTTGTTGGCCCTTGGGGATGTCTCGACTCTTGCGGTAATCGATCGGTTAATGTTTTAAGGAAGGTGAGTACCTCCTTCTGAGTGGTTTCCATGTCTGCCTGAGATTTAGCGAGGGTTTCTTATCTCTCCATCAAGTCCACCATGGTGATAGGAGGTTTTCCTCCTTTGGGTCCTCCAGATCCTCGTCCTGAAGGGGGAGTAGCAGTCGTTCTGGTGACGGACGGAGGTGTCATGCTTGAGGAAATGCCTGGATTTGCAGCCGCTCTAGCTCTTGTAATGGGAGGTGTCATACCTACTGGAATGTTCGCTCCTGCTCCGCTGGTACTGGTGGTACTGATGGTAGAAGACGCAACTCCATGGGACACGTTGGTTGCACTGGCGGGTTGTATAGTGACATCAGTAATTGGGATATCAGCGCTAGAAGTGATGTCGGCGCTACCTCCCTCGGGATTGGTTGCTGATCCAGATCTAAGATCCACCATTCTTGAAAATTGAAATGGTATTGAAGAGATCGACTTCACAACCGATAGATTAACCTCCCACTGTGGTCGCCAATGGTTTGTGGGAGAAAACTACTTCTGCAGCTTTAGGTAATTTTGGGTGTGTGTGGATGAGAAGTGAATTTAAACCTTCAACAAATGTGCTGCACGATGAGCACTTTTGATTCGAGAAATAATCTGTACAATTCTGGCCTAAACCGAAGACACGGCCGTTCCAGATTTGTTTCGGTCACAAGTGAAGGATGTGAGGTTGATCTTAGGGAGAGAAGCGAAGAAGGTGTTGAGAGTATGAAGGTGAAGGCTATTTGATGACTTGTTAACAGAAGGTTGAGCAGGCTAGCAAATGTTGCAGGCAGGCTCTGGGTGTCGAATACGATGGTATTAACACTTGGTTTTTTCTGTCTTCTTGGAAATAGGGAGGAGAACCTATTTATACAAGTCGATAAGCCTTCATCACTTCTCTCGTGGGAAAGTGGAGGAAGTGGAGTGATGGAGGAAATGGAGTTGTGTGTTAGTGTCACACGGTTGCTTGCTCACTTCTCCTATCATCGCTAACCGCCCATGTTTCCCTAACACGATCTTGTGATGGCGTGTTGCACGCTGTAAACCTCCAGACCAATACCCCAGCTTGTATCCCCTAGTTGTGACGTGATTAACGTCTCGAGTGAGTCGTGGGACCCACATAAGGTAGCAAATGGTGCTAGGTAAAATAACTGAGTTATTTGAAGGTGTCCATTCTATGCATGTGTTGCATTGAATGTGCTCAACATGCTTGAAGCATGGTTTATTTTAAGACTTGTATTGAAAAAGTCGCAAGTCGAGGTGCCTCAACTAGCTATGTTCAGGCGCTGTCTGGAGGCCGCATGAGCGGGTCCCTCCTTGGACGATCACGCCATGGAAAAGTACGCTGGATGGTAATCACAGTGATACCTCACCTGCCTCCTAATTCCCTTCCTAGGCTATTCTTCCCAGCCTGCTAAGATGGACGGATAAGATCGTTCGAAGATAACCGTTGGATTAGGGTTTGGAAGGCTTGCAAGCCATCACTTTCAACCCAACGGTTTTTGGCCTTGGGAGGCGCGCATGGAGGGACCGATTGGTCCTGCCGGCAGGCAGGACGCTAATCTACACGCCATGTAAAGTTGAATCTCATTGGACCGATCTGGGTCGCCCGTTCTAGCCTGCGATGAAGGATGGTCGAGATTAGAAGTGGCCTTAAATGCCACCTTTGGGAACGCAAATCGAGACGCATGGCAGTCAGGGGAGCTGTACGATTGGTTTACCTTGGAGGTGGGCCCACGGTGAGCATGTAGACACCATCGGCCAGCAATTCTGCCTCCTGGTCATTCGTACACACCCGCCCAAAGTTGCGTGGTCGCAACTTGTCGGCAAACCCTAATTTTAGGGTTTGCGGGCCCAACCTTCAAGCTAACGTTTCCCAACGTCCGTGACTCCCACAGGCAAGCCGATTATACCAGCAGGGAGGTGGGTTGGTGGCGAGAATTGCATGCTTGGTTTGCGACCATAGGCGCGATCTAAGCCATCCAAACACGCCTGCGATGACGGATGACCGAGATTATAAGTGGCCTTGCATGCTACCTTTGGGAACGATTTTCGAGACGACCGGCTGCAACCAACCATGGACGACTGGTTGGCCGTGTATCCGGGACCACGGTGAGCATGCAGGTATTGTCGGCCAGTGGTCTCGCCTGTTGGTCGTTTCCGTGCGTTGGCCGTAAGTAGGGAGGTTGCGCCCTGCGGAAACCCTAATTCCTTCAAGTTGCGGGCTCGCAACTTAGAGTTAGCGTATTTGCACCTTCCACGGATCCCATGGGGAAAACAATTAGTCCAAGAGGAAGGTAGGATGGCGGTGAGCATGCGCGTGCATGCTACTTGGTCCCGCGCGCGATCTAGGCCGTCCAATCATGCCTGCGAAGTTGGACGGTTGAGATCTTATTTTTTAAGCTTGTCTTTGCAACATCTTTTCATGACTAGCATGGGTATTCTTATTTATGCTTAACGGGGCTAATATAACCCGCCGTGAGATAGCCTACTGTTGTTTGCATGTCGAACACAAGGCTTTGAGTAGGGCATTAATTGTAATGATGCAAACCTACAGAAAATCGGGATGGTTGCTACATGCTCCGCTCTGGGTAAGTTTTAATTCTCAGGGATGGTTGCACATGCTCCAATGAATTAATATGGTGAGAATATTCACCGCATGAAGGCTTTATCCCTTGCATAACGTCATCTTAGAATTTGGCTTTTACAATTTTAGCCCTGAATAGAATTCCACCATCAACACCTAGCCACAGCAGCTCGGTACACCTGAGCTATAACTCTTGCATCAACACCTGGTGGAAGAGTCTCGCTGGATGGTGCTTTTGGTTGTTGGGGTACCTCTCTTCGTCTTGCACTGGCTACTGTATACCTGTAGATTTGGGCTAAAAACCTTGCATCAACTCCTAGTGGAAAATGATCGTCAGTCGGTACTTCATAAGGGTGAGTAATCTCTTCAATTCCTACCTGGGTATCACTGCCATATCTGCAGCCATCTGCCAAATTGCTAGAGCAAGCATGAACATATTAGGAAAGAGTACCTTATCAACAACCGGAGGAAGAGAATCATTCAATTGAATCTAATCTTTGACGTCGTCAGGCACTGGGGCAGCAAAAAATCCCTGACAAGTTCCACCACACACAACCTGCTCATCTCCCACCATCACAATCCCCTCTTTAACCACATGTCGACCTCGTGTGGGATGAAGAGCAACCAGAACCCACCCATCCTTAACCCCGACAAGTTCCCCATTCTCGATTCATCCCCTTTTGATATTTTGTTGTTGTTTTCCAGCTTCAACCTTTGCATGCACGATTCTCTTATCACGACCTGCAAACGCTTCACTCCCACTTGCAGTACTACCCTAAACCAATTTTCCACCTGAATACAAATTATAATCAATTGCACCATCTACTCTAGACACATAATCTTTAGAACACAAACCAAAATCAAAATTAGTTTGAAACTCAAGAAAACTAACCTGGGGCGATTGCTTCATTACTCGGGTTTTCTTTGGTTCTCTTTGAATATCATTCTGGGACATCTGATCATCTTCCATTGGTTGGAGATTCAAGGAATGTTTCTCTATGGAATTTTTGTTAGAAAGAAAGATATTATAGTTTTAACTGACTCTCTTCTGGGAAAACTGCAAAAGAAACTGAAAGATCATACTCTCTCTCCTTGGTTTTAACTGGGCTGGGAAGAGCAACCGTTTCTCAATCTCAACCGTTCATCATCCAAGTTGGCACTCAGATCTCAATCTCTAGAGATTGGTCTTGCACATCTATGCACATTAACAAGCTTACTAGCTATTTACCATGGCCTAGCAAAAGAAACGCCATCTCATTAGATCATGCGAAGTGGCAACATACACTTGGCACACTTGATTAGACCACTCTAGCGGGTCAGACTCTAAGCAATTTTCTATGGTCCTTATCCGTGAAGCCCGACCCGATTAAAGCTCATTCCAAGTCTAGGCTGGTTTTTTGGGACAATCTTACTCGGAAGGTATCATCACTCATGCCCAATCATATGCAATTTAAATCCTATGAAGCACGGACACCGCAAAACTGGTGACGTATCCGTGTCGGACACCGTATCAGTGTCAGACACTTGGGGATACGTATCAGACACCCCATTTAAAGTGTCCTTTTTTTATTAATTACGAAAAGTATATGGGATACTTCTCGGATACTCTAGAGGGGACACTTCTTATAGTATAATATATATATATATATATATATATATAATATATAGCCAAATATTTATATACAGAATTTGTTAAATATTTTTAGATATGTAATATATTCGTATTTATCAAAAATTATTCTATAGAAGCAGTATATAAATGTCTAACCCTAACATTTTTATTCCTTATTCATAGAGAAGTCCAAAATCTGCAAGACTACAACTTCAACCAAAGAAGGAGACTTGTAGAAGAGATTCAGTCAAGGTATTTCTTTCACTTAAACCCGAACGTGCTGAGGATTTAGTGTTTGTTCACAGTAATCTTCGACTCCTTTCACGAAAAAGTGAAAATTACACAAAAGGAGAAAGTAGAATGTGGGATATCAGCGGAGATGCATTTGATCCACTAGACGGTGTAGGAGAACTTGAAATTGAAATCTTTCACTTGACGAGCCAGAACTAGAAGCGGTGCTCTTTGATGAAGACAATATTGATGAGTGATGGGTGAGCGAGAGTTTAGATAGTTTTTATCTATTTTGTTTTTATATTTCAGATAGTATTTTAGAATTTTCTTACTTTATGTGATTCTTTTCACTATTAATAAATTAAATATTTTTTAATTAATATACGTATCCCAACGTATCCCGTATCCCCATTTTTGGAAAATTGACGAATCCCCGTATCAGTATCCCCGTATCCGTATCCCGGTGTCAGTATCCGTGCTTCATAGTTTAAATAATATTCTAAGTGGATAGTTATGGTCTGGTTGCCACCACACTAATTTACTCAAGGCACCCCTCAAATCATAATCAGCAACAAGGTAAATGTACCATATGAGAAAAAGGTAAACCTCAATCAAATTACCTTAATTCTATTTTTACTAACGCATTAGAAACTAGTAAACTGATTTTGAACAGGTCGCAGTCCAAAGTGCCATTAGCCATGGTCGACCAAGTCAACAATTCCTTAGGGGTCACCATCAAGAACAAGTACGCTTATATGAGAATGTCTACAACAAATGTCATATTGTTCAATTACGACAAAGCTCCTTATCAACCCGTGAAACAATTTCAAATTAAAGGTGGTTACATCACAATCATATACTCTGTCTCCTATCATAACAACTATTATTCTCACTACTCTTTCTTTCTCTGTATTAAGCATACTTCAATGTCTTCTTCTTCAAATTCAACCCCTCCTTCAAAAGATAACCTGGTTAATAAAATGAACACTGCCCTTTCAATACCTGAGGATTTATTCCCCAAAGTCTTTATCAATTCAGAAAACATTAAAACCAAACATGTTCAAGACTGGAAAGGCTATTTTATTGGAAAACTTTGTAGCAATATCTGCTTTCAGACATCAAGGGTATGCAACTTCATCAATGCTCATTGGGAGATGATTGGTAGAATTGAAATTGATGTATAAAACAGGAGAAGAAATTTTTACATTGTCAGAACCACAAATGAAGAAGATTACTTCACTTTGAGAGATGGAGGAACTAGAGGAGTCTTTGATAAGTTAATGGTGTGCCTATGCTCTAAATGAAATAAAATTTTGCAAGGTTTGTAGGATTCTAGATCACCCAAGCCCTCCTTTCCCTGCACCACCAAACCAAAACAACTATGATTATACCTATCTACCGATTCCTCAGCCAGCACCTAAACCCATTACACCTAGACAAAAACAAGTCCAAGATGGAAAGATATTATCCATAGACAATATTCTGATGCTGATGCAACTGTTGTGTTTGAAGCAAAACTGAAAGTTGCAAAAAGATTGGAACTGGAGAAGTCCATAGAAAACATGGCTACTTTATCTAACAGAAACATCATATTTGGTGCTCAGCCTCATGAACCTGAAGTCCAAATCCCTATTATTGAAGCACAAATCTCACCACACCCAGATGTCTTATCCTGTCAATTCAACCACAAAAGATTAGATTTGGCTAAAAAGATAGCTGGAGCCTACAAGAAAAAGCTCCCAAAATGGAAAGTTGCTGCAAGAACTGTTCCCAATAACAACATCTCTTTGAGAGATAAGGATGAAGATTCTTATGTTGTTGATATAGCTGTCGCTGAGCAAATATTCCCAGTCATAAATCCAATTCCCTTCCCCTCTCATCCCATTCCCACCTTGGCCCAGATAAAAGCAAATTTGGAAGCAGAAGCCTCTATGAAGAAAAACCTACTTGGAAAAGCTAAGAAAAAGGATCATATCTTTGGGAACCACAATGACACTACTCTCAGTTCCTCCTCTAGGACCTTCTATGACTCCAAGAGGAAGAAGGATACTCCCTGCACTTCATATTATTTCCTCAGTAGATTGGATTTAGCTGATGCTAAGTGTTTCAAGGACCAGACTGCTGATAACCAATATCTCAACTCCATGGCTAATGGTTCCTTGGATTGCTCTGTTGGAACAAAGGTAAGCATTCTCATATTACTGACATACTATTGTTTTTTTTAGCATTATGTTTAACAATGATCTTTGGTTGATCCAGTTACACTATGATAGTATTGCTAGAAGACTCACCTCAAAATATCCTGTTGTCTCCTACTTTTGGCAATTCTTCACATCTCTGGCTTGGAATTGTCAAGGTTTAGGTACAAGGGATACTAAGAGATATCTGAATGATATGCTTAATAAAATAAATCCTGACATCATATTTTTGTCTGAAACTAGACAAAAGTATGCTAACTTAAAGAAAATTATGCATGATTTAGGAGTCAACAATTACTGGTATGTTAATCCAGGAGGGACAAGTGGCACAGCTGGAGGGCTAGCCTTAATATGGAAAAGCAATCTAAACCTGAAAATTTTAGATTGGTCCAAAAACCATATTAATGCTACTATCAGGAGTGCCAATAATCCTACTTGGCTATTCACTGGTTACTATGGAAACCCCTTTGATAGAACTTCCAAGTTGAAATCTTGGGCCTATATTGAGAAAACTTCCAAATTTCATTAGCTTCCTTGGTTGGTCATGGGGGATTTGAACTTTATTCTACATGATACTGAAAAGTTCAGTTCTCATCCCATTGATACTAATGAATATGTTTTATTCAATGAAAAGATACAAACTTTAGACCTTATTGATCTTGGCTTCACTGGTTGTCCTTTCACTTAGTCAAACAAGAGAAAAGGTCATGCTATTACTGAGCAAAGATTGGATAAAGGCCTAGATAATGACAGTTGGATGGATATCTATCCAAACACCACTATCACTAACATGCTAGCCATTGGTTCTGATCACCACCCTATACCTCTAAACACAAATCCTCACTGGAAGAATGGTAATATTCCATTTAAATTCTTTGGTACTTGGTTAGATCATGCTGACTGCAGGAAAATCATACCTGAATGCTGGAACAAGGCCATCCCAGGTTCAAGTGCATTCTCAATTGCCAGAAAACTCAAAGATATCAAGCTGAAAATCAGAGTCTGGAACAAGGAGGTGTATGGAAACATCAAAACCAATATTGATGAGTGCAAGCAACATCTAACCTCGTTACACACTCATTACTTCAGAACTAACAGAGGACAAGCCCTAGATGATGCTAGAAAGCAGCTTAAAAATTGGCAGGACATAGCTATAAGAGCAATTTTGGAAAACTAAGAGCAGGGATCAATTCATTAAGCTGGGAGATCAAAGCACAAGTTATTTTGACAGAGCCACAAAAAGTAGAATCAGAAGGAACAAGATAGACTTTATTCAAACTGAAGAAGGAAGTTGGAATACAGAACAACAAGAGATTAAAGATTGCTTCACCAACCATTTCTCTCTTATGGATACAGCTGAAACAACACAACCCTCTACTGAAATCATCAGTCTCATCCCCCAAACCATAACTAGTGAAGATAATCTCACCCTCAACAGAAAACCTGAGCTTGCTGAAATCAAAGCCATTTTATTCAGTATGGAAAATGACAAGGCACCAGGCCCTGATGGGTTCCCACCAAACTTCTTTAAACTCGACTGGGATATTATTGGAAAGGATATAGTCTCCATGGTCCAACACTTTTTATTATCTGGTCATCTATTAAAGGAAATGAATTCCACTTTCATAGCTCCCATACCCAAAATTGATAACCCTACTGCTCCTAGCCACTTCAGACCTATTAGTCTTTGCAACACGACCTACAAAATTATCTCCAAACTCCTAGCTCAAAAAATGAAACCTCTCCTAAACAAAATCATATCTCCCTACGAATCGGCCTTTATTCCAAGAAGGCAAATATCTGACAATATTGTTATTGCTCATGAAATCATACACTCTATGAGGTCAAAAAGAGGAAAGAAAGGAAACATTGGTAATATGGGAATAAAAATTGATATGGAAAAGGCTTTTGACAGAGTGGACTGGGGGTTTCTAATAACAATGATGAAGAGAATTGGATTTTATAATCACTGGTGCCACAAGATCTTCCAATGTATATCAACATATACATCATTTGTTCTCATCAATAGGTCTCCTGATAAATTCTTTAAACCCTCAAGAAGTCTCAGGCAAGGAGACCCCCTCTCTCCTTATCTGTTTCTATTTTGCATGGAATATCTCTCAAGGAATCTTTTGCATGTTGAGGAAATGGGCATTATCAATGGAATAAAAATATGCAAAGCTTCCCCTCCTATCAGTCACCTTCTCTTTGTTGATGACTGTATGATATTCTGCAAAGCTAATCCAACATAAGCTCAAAATATTATGCAACTTCTTCAGACTTTTGGCAGTAATTCTGGGCAACTAATCAATTTTCACAAATCTGGAGTCTTCTTCAGCAAAAATACCAATCCTGAGCTCATACCTCAAATCAGTAACAATATGGGAGTTCAAGTTCTTCAACTTGATGATAAATATTTGGGATCTCCTCTGTTTAATCATAGAAGCAAAATCAAATCTTTCAAGCCTGGAGTAGACAAACTAAAACTAAGACTCACAGGATGGAAACACACCCCTCTAAACCCTGCAGGAAGAGAGGTTATCATCAAGTTTGTCACTTCTTATGCCTGTATGTACCAAATGAACTGCTTTAAGATCCCAAAGAAATCTTGCAAGGATATCAACAACCTTCTAAGACATTTTTTCTGGGGAAAAAATATAGAAAACCCCTCTGGGTATTATCCTAAAGCCTGGACAGCAGTTTGTAAGCCAAAAGAGTTAGGAGGCCTAGAATTTATGAACATGGAATTATTCAACAGTGCTATGATCACCAAGATATGTGTAGTAGCAGGAAATCCCATACTACACCCCTCACAAGAATTCATACAATCAAATCATTTTTTAGATCAATAATCACAATTTTTATTGATTAATCTCACAAATTTTACAAGATCGAAAGGAAATAAAGCTAAGGAATTAACAACCGCTCTGGACTTTCTCTCTCCTAATGACTTGCTCAACACTTGAAAAATATCTCTCTCTTCCTTACGCCTGTTCGACTCTTTATATAGGGATTTACATAGTAGATGACAGCTAATATGTCCTTTAATTTCAGATCGGACTTGCGATATTCTCGCAAGAGTTCTATTGTTAACCTTCATAAACATTCTAAGCATCGCAGAGTCATCACACTTTTCTCGTGTTTCTGCCATCGTCATTTGTTACATCATTCTTCAAATCATCCTGCGACGCTCGCAATGTGTTGTTGATCAAACTTCGCAAATGTGTCCTTCTTGCGATATTCAGATCCTACATCTTGCCTCTTCTCATGTCTTCTCTGCGAAGGGGAGAATGTCATGAGATATTATTTTTTAAAATGCCGCAATTGTTTATCTTTCGTATTCTTCTGTACTGAAACGATTCTGTATTTTACGTGAATTTTGTTACACGTATCTTTTCTTCCATCCATCTCTTGACACGTCCTTTTCAACCGCTCACGTCCACTCTTCGCATTAAATGTACTTATCCTCTCGAAAACTTCTACTCTTTATATATATTCTCCCTATTCTTTTCTTCTCTTCTTTTTACTTTCTTCTCTGCTTCTCTGCAATCTTACTGTTCTTCCGTAAATTCCGCTTCTGCTACTGTAATTTTTCGTGATTCTCCTTCTTTTGATTTTTACTTCCTTCCTTCATTCCCATACTAAAAATTTCTCCATCCGCTCGTAAAAACGAGATTGCCTTTGAAGAAGTTCGAGAAAAACTTCAAACCAGAGGTTTTACTTTATCTCCCATTCCTGGTCAAAACCCTAAATCTAATCTTTCTGCTAGGTTATTCTCTGATCATCCTTGCAATCATAGAAACATTATAATCTCGCTAGGTCAACTGCTCGCTGGTCTTCCTATTCCCCTTTATGATCCTGAACTTCCCTTATTCTATGAAATACTTTCTCATGTGAAGTTCTCGCGAGCAATATATCAATTGAGTGGAGATTGCATTCGCCTAATGCTCGAGTTTGCGAATCTTGGTGCTGGTAAGGGATCTCTTTACCCCTCAAAAGTTAAAAATCCTAAGTTTGTTGATGTTGCGATTATTCCTGCAAGGTATACCGTAGAAAATTTCTTTTCCAATTATGAGATAATTCCCATGAAAAGAGATATCACTTGCTGGGGCATTCGTTTGAGGAAGAAGGATGATGTTGATAATGATAAGGTACTTATGCAAGATATTGATTGGCATCCTGGCACCAATACAACCCCACGTCATTCTAGCAATGATAAATGGTGTATATTTCCCCTAATCTTAGAGGGTCCATACATCTCTGACTCTCATATTTTATCTGAGAATCTCTCAGCATACCAACCGTGGGTATTTAAATGGCCTGAGAGGGAAGCAGAGGTATATTTCCACACTTTGCTTGAGTTGTTATTCTTTTCACTCTCATATATAATTTTGCTGACCACTCTAATGTTTTCACTTGCGAAATTATCAGATTGAAAGCAAGCTATAACAAGACTGGGAAATTCAGTACTTTATCAGATCTTCGATCAATCACAGAAGAAGTAAGAAATATTCTCTTATGATTCTTCAAAATATATTGTTGCTTCTATTTATTATCTTTATCTGTGTATAAAGGTTATCGCTGAGTGGGAAGAACCTGTAAAAGTTGCGAAGACTAGGGGTAAATGCAAGAGTATTTCTCGCAAAGATAAATCTACTGCCCCTCCTTCAAAGAAACGAAAAGTCCAATCTAGCGAAAGTTCTAGTGATCATAACGATGATGATGGTGATGTTTCTTCTGCAAAAGAAGCTTCTCAACCTGAGTCTTCTATGGCCCAATTTTCCAGTATATTTTCTGATACTATGCAAGGAATTGGTGATACCCCTCTTACTAATGCTTGCAAGTCCATAGATACTATCTATGATGCCCTTCTCTTAGAGAATAATGAATCTCTTCGCGGAGTTTCAAGATCTATATCTCCAAGTTTCTTACATTCACTCAATAGTTTGGTAAATTTTCATACTTATACTTGTCTTGTTTTTATTTTTGTCTTGAGTTTTTAATTTATTCCGAAAATTCGCTGCATTATTTCGTAGGCTGGGAAAGCTTCTTATGTTGTTACCGTAAATTTGGAAAAATGGCGTGCGGCCTTTGAAAATAAGTATCTTGAACTTCACAATAAGAATGAGAAATTAGAGGCTGAAACTGCTAGTCTTCACGAGAAGAACAACCAATTGGAATCTGAGACTGCTGATCTCGCGAAAAGAACAACCAGTTGGAATCTGAGACTGCTGTCCAAAAGAATAAAATCTCTGGTCTTCAAGATTCCAATAAGCAACTCTATGGTATATAACCTTTTCTTCTTTTTCTTCATTTCTTTTTCTCATTACCATTTCTTATATGGTTCACCATTTCGCAGACGTTTATGGTCTTTCTGATGAGGCTATTCTTCTTCATACATTCCCCAATCTTATGGATGATGATACTCTTCTTGAATACCTAAATACTTCTCTAAATATCTTTTCAAATAATAAGATTGAATCTCTTCCCATAAATGAACTCAAATACAAGCTTCGCTTCTTAGAAGTTGACTATAGATCTGTCTTGACTATGGCTAATAAGTTTAAACGTTTCTTTCATAATTCCAAAGAAGAAATCAATAGTTTAAGAACCAAGAATAGTGACCTCATAGATGAAAAGGATCGTATTTCTCTCCAAGGTGCTCAAACTTTAGCGAAATTCCAAGAAACCCTTCTTCAGATTCAAATTGAAAGAGATAATCTCAAACATAGAAATGTTGTGCTCTGCGAAAGAGAGAACTAAACCCGTTCTTGTCTCCTCATAAATGATGATGATGAATTTGCTTAGGTTGCGAAAGTTCTAGATAATGCCAGAAATAACTTAGGTGTGAATGTTAGTCTTCAAGCTAAGCAAACGGCCTTGATTAGAGATATGATTTCTAACAGAGAAGGTTGTTAACTGTTCTTCCTTATTTAATTGTTTGTTTTTCATAAATTTTCTTCAAATTGTTGATTTATTGTTTATTTTTGCAGAAGCTGAAGAGAGATATCGCAATAGAATTGAAGAGCTTGAGAATGAGAAGGCGAAGCTCGCAAGAATCTTTCTTCTCGCAATGAGAAATGTTCAAGATTGAAGACTCAAATGAAGATCACTATTGCAAATTTTGGGAATGACACAATTTCTTTCTGTAACGAGACCATCACGGGGATATGTAATGACAACAATATTCCTCACTCTAAATATCCATGTCTTTTAGACAAAGTTCCAGAGAATTAATGTGCCTAATTAGGTCATCTCTAATAGTGAAGCTGATGAAGAAGAAGAATCTGAAGAAGATGGAGAGGAAGAGTCTGATGAAGATAAGGAAAAAAGTTCTAGTGAAGAATCTGATGGAGACAATGAAGAATCAAGCAAGAAATAGATTTTGCTTCCTTGTAAAACTTGTGCATTCTTTTTTGATCTTCTATTCTTGTAATATCACTGCGAATTTCTCCAATCTTCAATATAAGCTCTTTTTTGTTTCATCCTGCATGTGTTAGAAATTTTTTATCTCTTGCAATATGATTGACCAAAATACAGTTAATTTTATGCGTAAATCTATCATGTGGAAACAAATAACATTTAATTTATTCTATGCATTCCCATACTTGCCTCTGTTATTTGTATTCAGATGAGTGATTGAGCATGTTACCTTTTTTTAGTAAAATAATTTGCGATAAAATCGCAATTACCTCTGCATAATCTCGCAATCATAAATTTTAAGATTGCATTCTTTCTTGTATTCTGATGTGGTCTTATTTTGCCTTCCTAAGTAAAGGTCTTATTTTGCCATCTTTTTTCATTGCGACAAAATCGCAGGACGTCTCTACACTTTCATGTAGAAACCCATTGATCTTGCCTTAACTTTTTGTTCTTTTGTATTTTTGCTGCAACAATATGACATGCCTAAATTTTCTTGCAAAATTAAAGCCCCATGACATTGTCGTCTTGTTACGAAATCGCAGGACGTCTTTACACTTGCATGCAATGACCCATTAATATCGTCTTCTCTTCTCTTTTGTATTATTGCCTCTTCATGAATGTTGCACAAATATGACAAGTCTAAATATTCTTGCGAAAATATAGCCTCATGACATTTGCATCTTAAGACACTTATCAGCTCCTTAATGGAGGGTGCCACCCTTATCTTCCCCCTGGTTTCCCTTTCAAGGAGAAGTACTTCTTCCATATAAGACTAGCTCCTCCCATCTAGTCTTAACAACAACCAGTTATTTTTGCAGCCTCTTATCCCTTTTTCCTATATAGCTTATGGTTACGAGACTGCACCCTAAGTGGGGTTTTCTTCGGGCCAAGTGCATCATAGCCAAGACTTGCCAAGAATGGCCAGGGTAGTTTCATATGCCCCGGGAACTCTTGGCTCAACCGTGTACCTCGGCGCCTTGGTCACATTCTGCACCCCTTAGAAGAGACCCTCAGTCGTCCAACCTAAATCATAAGTCTAGATTGTAAATCCAAGGTACCTCTCCTGGATGGGCTTTCATTGACCCCAAATCTCCATGACTCAGGTTCCAGTAGCGGTGTAACCTTATCGATGAGTCATGCAATATATACCCCCTTCTATGACGTACTTTAGGTCTTACATTTGCCTCTAGCGAAATTTTATTCGCGAACTAGGGTGTACGTCATAAAGGTTCGTCCCATTCTAAAGATTATTCTTTTGCATTTCAGCTCTGTTGTAATTTGTCAATCTCATTTTTATCATTAAGCAAAATATATTTTTGAAATTTTCGCAACAAATCAATTATACATTTTTTTTTTCTTTTTCTCAATATTTATTTCATTTCAAAGTTTAATTTTTTTTACCTTTGTTGTTTTCTGCCTTTGTCCTTTTGTTGATTTTCGCTACAGTCTTTTCTTCTGCTATATTTTCATCATTTGTTATTTTCAGCAAGCTTTGACTTCGCATCATTCCTTCTTCTCTTTGTTCTATTGAATCAACCATCAATCTCTCACTTCTTTGTCTTTCTTTAATGTTATACTTCCAATTCTCCTTCTTGGCAGCTCTTTCTTCGCAGGATTCCACATCGATCTCATAGCATTTCTTTCCTTCAACCCAATCTCCCTTTATTACTCCAATTCAACTAGGATGTGGAAACTTAATGCACTTGTGGAAAGTCGATGCCACACCTAAAATCCCATATAGCCAAGGTCGAACAATTAAGGCGTTGTAGGGCGACTCTACATCGACAATACAGAATATAATCTTGGAAGATATCCCCTTTAATGGAATTTGCATTGTGATTTCGCCCTTAGGCTTATTGGCAGTACCATTAAAACCATAAATTTTGTAAGTTGAAGGTATTATATCCTCATCTCTGCCTCTCATAGTCTTATAAGTATAATAAAATAAGATATCCACAGAACTTCCCGTGTCAATTAAGACTCTATTAATTTCCCATGTATCTTCAGCTTTATCATCCTCCTCTTCATCTTCATCTTCTCTTTGCTTTGGGTTTATTTCCAACCTTACTACTAATGGGTTTTCATGCATTTCTCCAGACTCTGGTATTTCTTCTGCGGTGAAAGAGATAGTCTTCTTTTGCCATTCTTTTAGCGGTGAAATTTTTGTAATGTTCATTATATCTCTCTCATCAGCATATCTTGTTAAAACTCTTCTTAGAACATTTTCATGAAAGTCTTCAATTGTTTTGTACGAATGTACAATAGAATTACAAAACAGATTCTTCGCTTTTGCTCCAACTTCTATGACAAATGTTTCTCCTCTTTTTGTTGCATTTACTCTGCGAATTTATGGTGGTAGTGGTAAGAGTTGAGATTGATGGTGCCCTAATAAAAAATAATTTAATTTTCCTTGAGCTATCATCTTGAGAATGATAATTTTTATATTTCTGCAGTCATTTGTTGAATTTCCATGAAAATGATGGTAAGAGAAAAATTCTTGACTTCAGTGGTGTGGAAGTGGTTCCTTTCCCATGTTCCAGGGTGATGGAATGTTCTCCATTAAAATTATAGCTTCCCAAATTTTTCCACACTAGCATTCAAAGGTGGCATCTTGATCTCTTCCCATATTATCTTTTGACTTCCTGATCCTCTATGATAATTTTGTCTCTGTCCCCCATAGGTTTCTTGTGGATGATCAAGTCTTTGAATTTTGTTGTTTCCACCTCGACTATAAAAATTTCTTTCCCTTTCGAATTCTTCTTGATCTCTGCTTCCCATAGCTACCAGCTTCTGTTGATTATCAATCTTATTTTCTTGTTATACTTGCGAAGTGCTCGCCAATGTGTTTATCAATTTAGGAAATAAGCTTGCATTCGCTGTATTTGAACTTGTGTTCGCAACTGAATATGATTCCATTTCATTCTACTTTTCTTCTAAAGCAATGTACTCCTCCTGCAATTATCGCAGCTCAGTCATTGTGATTGTATTATTGATTCTGAAAATTTGAATGTACAATAGATTGGTTGCGAACATTGCGTTAATGAATGATAAAATGAGACATCTCTCATCCAAACGTCCAGCCATTTCACTACACATTGTCTTCCATCTTATGGTTAGATATTTCAAACTTTCACCAATTCTTTGCTTTAATCCAAATACATCTTCCATGCCTGGTCGCGAAGAGTTGTTAGTTATATACGCCTCTAAGAACGTAGTCTTCAAATGGTTGAAAGATGTTATAGTATTCATGAGTAGACTTCGAACCACTTTAACGCCTTTCCTGTTAGACTTGATGCGAAATACTTGCACAACACATCATCATGATTCTTCCACTGTAACATACATCTCACTTAAGCTTTAATGTGTTGAATTGCACAAGTTGTTCCATCATAGATGTTGGTTAATGCATAAAAACTGCACTTTGGTGGTATTCCTCCTAATTGTACTTCTTGTGAGAATGGAGTTTTCGCAGCTTCTTCTATGGCTTCATCCAATTGCCTTCTGCCTCATTCCCTTCTGTTATTTAGCATTCCCCTCATCTCTGCCAATTCTCTTAAGATTTTCTCATTTACACCTGAATTTTGGTTCATTGGTATTTTAAGTTCTGCTTCCCTCCTTCTGCGTGCATGCCTGTCTTGTCTTGCGAGATTCTGTGTTTCTTCATTATCTTCATCATGCCTCCTTCTGCGATTTTCTCCTCCATCTCCTTCTTGAATTCGCACATGATTATGCTTTTCATTTTCTCCCCTGCGATTCTGTTCATTTCTCATCAATTCTCTTTGTTGTCTTTCGATTCCCCTTTGTATTCTATCATATTCTTCATTAATATTACCATTGTTTCGGTTTTGTTCGCATCTTCTTTATCGATTGTCATGATTGTTCTGACGTATTGCTTCTTGGAGCTCTCTTTCCTCCATTTATGCTCTTAATCTTTCTCTCTCGCAAGCTAAACGTGTTTGTTCAGCGTAATGTCTCTTGATTTCTTCTTCAATTAATTGCTGATTTCTGCTATTTTCTCTCCCATATAATATTCTTCTTGATTTTCTTCATCATTTTGGTTGTTTCGTTCTTGACGCTGCCTGTTTTGAGGAATTTCGCCATGTGGAATGTATCGATCTTCAATCATTTCTCTATTTTCGCGACGTTCTTCATCTGGATTTTGCACCTCCTGTCGAATATTTTCATCAACATTTTCTACAGGTGAGTTTCGTGTTTCTTCCCTTCTGATTGATCTTGAACTTGATCTTGTAGTGCTTCTTGACCTTCTAATTTGTAGTCTCATATTCTCCATTCTCAACTCATGATTCTGCCTTGTCAAATTAGCACGTTCTTCCGCTTTTATTCTCCTTTCTTCGTGTATTCTTTGTCTCAATGCCTATAATGCTTTAATCTCTTCATTTCCATGAACTATACCTTCAACTGCTTCTTGATCTTCCTCTACTCATCTATCGTTTCTTAATTGTCGTTCTTCCTCCGCTTCATCTGCTTAATCTGACTGCCATGTGTGTACACTCACTCTATCATAATCTATAATTCTATTTTGCGTTGGCGTACGATGAATTGGCTGTTGAACTTGATTTTCTCCATTGTTTCTCGTGATCATTCTTGAAGATTCCCCATCTTCATTTCTTCTTTCTCCAGCAAGTCCCTTACTCCTTCTAACAGTTGTTGGTTGTCTTGAAGTATTTCTTCTTCTAGCCATCTCTTTAATCTCAATAAATTGTTGAAAATTATATAAAACTTTTCACCAACTACTCCAAATTCTTTCAAATCACAATACTAATCTTCACGCTAAAAACAAGGTATATTCCATGTTTCTAGCGCCAATATGTAGTAGCAGGAAATCCCACACTACACCTCTCATAAGAATTCATACAATCAAATCATTTTTTAGATCAACAATCACAATTTTTATTGATTAATCTCACAAATTTTACAAGATAGAAAGGAAATAAATCTAAGGAATTAACAAATGCTCTAGACTTTCTCTCTCCTAATGACTTGCTCAACACTTTAAAAAGATCTCTCTCTTCCTTACGCCTGTTCGACTCTTTATATAGGGATTTACATAGTGGATGACAGCTAATCTATCCTTTAATTTCGGATCTGACTTGCGATATTATCGCAAGAGTTCTATTGTTAACCTTCGCAAACATTCTAAACATCGCAGAGTCATCACACTTTTCTCATGTTTCTGCCATCGTAATTTGTTACGTCATTCTTCAAATCATCCTGCGACGCTCTCAATGTGTTGTTGATCAAACTTCGCAAATGTGTCCTTCTTGCGATATCCAGATCCTACAATAGGTTGGAGACTTGAGAAAGATAAGGATTCTCTATGGTACAAACTCATGGATGCAGGATACCTCCTAGGCAGAAATGTTCGCATGGATACAAATTCAAAAGATGGAAATTCTTGGATATGGAAAGGAATCCTAGAAGGGATAAGAAATATTCAACAATACTGCTCTTGGA
This sequence comes from Papaver bracteatum, assembly GCA_023529315.1. Classification (NCBI taxonomy): domain Eukaryota; kingdom Viridiplantae; phylum Streptophyta; class Magnoliopsida; order Ranunculales; family Papaveraceae; genus Papaver; species Papaver bracteatum. The sequence goes on from JAJJWX010001529.1 coordinate 72,486, forward strand.
GAATAGGTAATGGCAGAAGGATTTAAATCTGGGAAGATATTTGGATTCCAAATACTTATACAAGACTTCAAAAACCTCAACATTGCCCTCATCACATCAACAAGCTAAATTCTTTAATTCTACCTGATGGAAACTGGGATGAAACTCAAGTTTCAAATTTATTTAGTACTGAAGAAGCAGCTATGATTATAAACCTGAAGACTCATCCAAATGAAGAGGACAAAATTAGTTGGACTTTCAATAATATAGGAGCTTTCTCTGTCAAGGAGCTGTATAAGGCAAAAATTAACCATCTCTACAGAAATGATCCTCCAACTGGAAATTAGGATGCACTCTGGGACATGGATGTAGCACCAGCCATCAAAATATTCACTTGGAAATGTGCTCATGGAATCCTCCCCATAAATACAAAAAAAGCTAGCATTCTTCGCTACATAAATCCTATATGCACTGTCTGCAATAGTGGAGAAGAAGAAACCATGTCTCACATGTTTCTTAATTGCACCACTGCTACTCTGGTGTGGAAGGAAATTCTTGGAAGCTCTCATACTCTATTCGATAACAACACCATCTTTATAGACGGGTTGAACTCCTGGTTCCAACTGGGAAATATTGACTGCAACACATATGCCACTACTTGTTGGTACATTTGGAAATCCAAATGTGATTTTATCTTCAAACACATCCATCCTCATGTGGGGAATATTGTCCTCGGAATTAAGCAGCATTTGTGCAACCACAATAGAATACATGTTATACCTAACCATATCCTTAACAACTTCCCTATTTTACCATAGGAAACTGATATTGATCTGCAACATGGCAATTCCAAATACAATAGGAATGTTGAAACAAGATTTGGGCAGCATATACGCATATGCACTATTTATGACTCTGAAAACTCTATTTATCACAATGCACTAATTATGACAGATTTTGCAGGAAACACAATTACATTTATAGGATATACATGATACTATAGAGAAAGAGGAGTCATAGGAGGAGCAGACCTATCCTTCCAATGGGCCAAAGAGATGCAGCACACCAACATAGCCATATCAGCTGAGTCAATGGACATCTTAGATAGATTCAAGTTCCTCTACACTGAAGCTTCCCAAGGGATATTTCACATACCTTACTATGAAAGAAGCACCATCCAATCAATCCATAATGGAAATATGGATATCAATCCCATATATTTTGTGTTACTAAATCTTAGTCTTCTTACGCGTGATCAAAATATGGAAACCTTTCATTTAGCTGTTTTATATAAAAATAAAGTTGGCAGGCTGAGTGGTTCCTCCGTAGCCAGTGCCAACAATAACTTTGTGTACTTCACTTAGTGCCTTTCTAGGCCTAAGGATTTCTTATAAAAAAAATTATATATTTGAAGAATTCTGAGAATAAATACATAAAGAGTATATGGTAAGACATGGTTGGATCGTCAAAATGGTACCCTTAACCTTGTTTGTCATGAGCCCTTAGTAGTCGTTCTAGTGTTTTAAATAACTCTATTCAGAATAGAATTTTACGCTATTAAGATTAGTTCATTTTTTTTTGAGCCATTAGATTTTCAAGGGATCGTTTTAAATCTACTGATGATAAAAAAACGTTATTCGGAATAGCGTTTTAGCTATTCAAATTAGCGTTGTGCATTATTCTTATTGGAATTTTCCGTCTTCTAGTGCGTTATTCTGAATAGTGTTTTATGCTATATGATTAGCGCTTCTATGGATTCCACATACCATCCCACGAAATCATGGAACATGGCTTGGAAAAACTGTGGAAGACCACAACTTGGAAGCCATTAGACTTGACATTCCAAAGTTTTTCCAAACTTGGAATAACTTGGATTCCACCATAAGACTTGCTCTAAGTAGTACCAAGTATGACCCAAAGAACAAAACATATGGAAGTCCTTGTATCTATGAAAGTTTAGAGTACTGGTACAGTATGTCTTGTTATTCAGTCATCAATACGTGAAGCTGAGTTATAAGTCCATTGCAGATATGTTTGATGTAATGGAAATATACTCAGGTGAGTTATCTGGCTTGTATCTTATTTACTGGAAAGTTAGTAGTAAATGTATAAGTAGGACTTTGCAATCTGAGTTTAGCTACTACAGATTCTACCCATTCTACTGTGCAATACATTGTCATTTATTGCTCGTAGTAATTGACGAGCAAATATTTTTGGTTGATTATAATTGATCTTCTATATAAATATTAACTGGTGTTAATACTGATTAAAGTCTGATCAAGTTACATAATTCATAAATCATATGTGGCTGGTGTCTGATAACTCGTCTTTCGTTCTTACTGAATTGAATTCTCGTTGGATACTTTCCTCATCTCTTGATGGAATCTGTTGATTATAATACTTGTCTGATGATTCTCTTTCTTGAGAAGAGTACGAGACACCTGTGTTTTTTTTTATGAAACTGAAAAAAGAATTGATTAAACCTGAGTGTTTACATAATGAGATTCTTCATGCACAATGGCAGTGATCTCAACTGGTGAATCTAATAACCATACACTTCTTAATATTTCTACTCTATCAAGTTTAGATAACTTGTCTTCTACTTTATTCTTCTCTTTAGGTATATGCTAACAATACCAAGAGCTGAATGTTGAAAAAATAACTTTAATATCTAAAATTAAATTTCGAAGCCTCCAATCAATATTAAAAACTTCTTTGTTTACTACATCGACCACAATCTTTGAGTCTATCTCGAAAATGACCTTATCTAACTTCTTCTCCTTAGCCCAATGTGCAGCTTCCCATAAGCCTTTATATTCATCTTGTTATTTAGTATATGATTCAAATAGATGCATTTTTATCCCCTGTGGGTACCTCCTACACCATCTAATTTATTAATATGCTGAAACGAACCATCAAAGTTAAATTTAAAAAAATCTCTTGGAGGAGGAGACCAGTGGAAGTTAGTTCTAGAGATACAAAGAGCATCCTTTGGCATGGATTTTTTTTAGTTTAAAATTCAAAGATCTTCTTTCTGCACTTGTGTATGATCATTTCTGGTGTAACTTGAATATTTTTGAAAGCTTTTTCACACCTGAAAAAGTACAAATTATGGATTCATGAATCCGTCAAGGATTTAACTCGCTTTCAGGGTAATTCAAAGGTCGAGTTTGCAACTCTTCAATTGTAAATAAATCATCTCTTGGATGGTCAGGCCATAATCCTTGCTAATCAACAGATCTTGATAAGGAATCAGAAGAAACTCATCGTGGATTGTGTTAAAGCTAGACAACTTTCTCGTGTTGTTGATCGTAAAGTTAGTGTTCTAACTCATGATCATGGGGTTTCTACGGTCAAGAAAATCAAGGAAATCAGCGACACCTTCTATGATGGATCCATTGAAAGGTATGAAGTTATCAAAGAGCAGTAATATTGTCTAGGAAACTTATTATGAGAATTTATTCTTGTGTTTTTAAGAAGGATAACTACGGTTTGGAATAGCCATTATTGTGAGTACACATAGCTATTGCCAATGTTTTCATATTTCAATGTTTTTAGATTTATTTGTTTAAATACTAAAGTTTATTTGGATGATGATTTTTGCAGTATTAATCTTTATGGTTTTATATATTGCAAATTGTTATGGGATATGTTGTTTACGTCCGTGAACCTTGAATGTCCCATACTTGTTCAAAACTTATCTCTATTATGTGCCGGTATGAAAGTATTGATAAAAGATAGAATGAACTTTTGACTACAAAAGTTAAGCCTTTTATGTCATTATGCAAATATTGATGGAAGAATGGATGAACTTTTGTTTACAAATATTAAGTCTATTATATGGCATTGTGATAATAGTGATGAAAAATAGAATGAATCTTTGATTATTCTGCAGTATTGGACTTTTCCTGATCCACATCTTTGTGCATATACTGTGTTGCTCCGTAAGTTCTCTTATGTTGAGCATGACCAATTGAATTGATCATTTTCCTTGTGGTTAATTCAATTGAGATTTTTGGATATAAATTCATATTCTTTTGTGATTTGTTAATATCCAAAGAAATCCTTCTTTTCTTGTGAAAGTAAGGTCGCTCTTGTTGTTCTTTCGGGAATATTGACATTTATGGGGGAGAGTTCTTAATTGAACTTGCGCTCAATTGCCAAATCTTTGTGGGGAGTGCGGTTGTGGAATATTGTAGAGGTTATCTTGTATCTTTATAAACTCCTTGATGAATGCATTAGTTTTGGTAATTGATGGCATCTAAACAAGTTGGTATGTTATTATCTTTTGGTCATGAAGTATCTCTATGAAAATTTCATGAGGATCCCACTAGTTTTCGTACCTTTTTCAATTTATATTGACAAAAAAGAGGAGAATTAATGTGTAGTTCACACTACAAATACATATGGTGAAAAGACAAAGGTACCCAAATATACCTCAATCTAAAACTTTTCCACCTATAAGTCATTTCTCCGAAAGTGATTTTCTATAGACCGAGTCGAGACAATACAACTAATCAGTTCACACTTCGTGTGATCATCTATGGATAGGAGATCGAGGCAATACGACAATAAGATAACTTGTGTGATTGACTATGGATACAAGATCGATACAATACAACAACGAAGTATGTTTACTTGATAATAGGTTCAGACTTAACCAAACACAATAGGATTGCTATCAAGTAAGACACAACAAGATTATAATAAAACAAATATAATTGCAGAAATAAAAAAGTAAAAGACACAACAAGATTTTGTTAACGAGGAAACCGCAAATACAGAAAAACCTTGGGACCTTTTCCAGAATTGAATACTCTCAGGATTAAGCCGTTATACAAAATCTAAACCAACTTCGTATAGTTGAGACCAAGAAACTAAACCTATAGTTCACCTAGTTCCGTCTGTATCCCTGCGCCTCCAACTTGTAATAAGTCACGCACTTGGAACAATTCCTTTGGCTCGTATTCCCAACAATAAATGAACAAAAATCTATTCGGTAACAACTCTTTTCAAACAACGTGATATGAGTTTGACAAAAGGCTCTTCCTTTTATCCCAATAAACTCCTTTGTTAGGTTCTTAGATGTATCCAATAACAACTACCAAAGTAATTGTCAAGATTTTGCAATCAATACTTTGAATCACAAAGAAACGTATTGATGCCGATATACTTAACTAATCAATCTAGATTATCACAAAGATAAACAGATTATAGTTGGATCCCCGGCCGATCAAGTTTTGTGCACACCAAAGATTATGAACCCAAATCAGAAATCTTTTTCGTCTTCAAATCTTCTTAGATCTTCAATAAACACCTGCACACAATCAACTTGAATCTCTTATGATCAATCACATACAAAATGGAGTCTATTAACAATGGATTATCACAAGACGGCTTTAGATCTACAAACAGTCTAAAGATCCCCGTCAAAATTTCGATCTAGTTTGAGTGAATCTTATATTAGAAGAGAAGATTCTCAAGCATAAACAAATTAGGTGCAATCAAAGTTCAACAACCGTTAGTCAATCATATCAATCGAAAACTAATAATAAACTGCAATTATCTAGCTTCCCACCAATGGTACTCGTTGAGCTTCCCAATCCCAAAGAAGTCTTTAAAATGAGCGGTCGTAAGAGATTTCTCCTAATTAGGGTACTTTCCTCTCCGAATAGATGGCTCCACCAGTAACAACACAACTAGGTAGTTTTGCTGGCTTTGAGGATTAGTTTGTTCGAAATGAAAACTTCAATATTTATAGACCAAGGAAGTTTGGACACCAAGGAATTTCCAAAACCGAATATTCTCAAAGATATGCAATAAAGGAAAAAATGGTTTTCATAATTCCTGGAAATGCTCTGTCCAAATATTGACCGAAATCTCAGTAGAAAATCTCCAACTAGTAAATGCACATTACTAATTTTTATTTTTTAAAGATATGCATTTTAATTGCTGGAAATTAAAAGCATATAAAACTAAAAACCTTAATTAAAAGATTCTCAATTTATTTCGATCCGGGATTCTCCTTTAGCTATTAAGGAATATCTTTGAACAATAAAAGATAAGAGTTACTGCACATGTTCAAAGTATGTCAACATCCTTACTTTGTAAATCCTTTTTCATATTTAAAATCTTGGACCCGATTTTCCACACTTCCAAACAAGTTTAGAATTGGTTCATCTGACTTCCAAGAACTATGTGATTGATTATCCTATCAAATCACCAATCATGGGTTTAAGCTGTTCTACCAAAACAAGTTTCGTATCTACCTCCATGTGGGTACTAGGATCGGTCACACTAGCTTTCCGAAAATTTGTTGACTAGGTACTAGGATCGGTTACTACATATATATGGTATCTAACTTGTATTCGGTTGCACAAGTCATAGGATCGGTTACCAATCACTAATATTTTGTTGCACCTCTTATAAGGATAGATTCCCCTACTTGTGATTGGCTACACCTCTTACTAGGATCGGTTCCCCAATGTCTATAGTTGGTCATACCAATTATAGTAAATCGATCATACCATCTCAGGTGATTACTTAAGATCGATTTCACTAATAAAAGTCATACCAATATAAAAGTCAGGCCTTGTGAATAGTTTTACTAAGATACATAAACAAGTTATGAGCGGTTATACTAAACACACATATTGGTAATCCAAAGATTTGAAATGGATAACAATACCAATAAGCCTAGTGATTTCCCTTTCGATTCATAACACAAGTTTATTAATTGTACTTCCTTAAAACGAATGTAAAAACATTATTTCCTAAGATAAAATCTTCACCCATACCCATACATAATCATAATAGCATTCATACGATTATGTCGATATCTTATATACGAAGTTCAAAAGATAGACGTTATACTTCGTATTGTAATTCCTTAATACTATGTATAACTAGAGTATAATCATTCACAGCTTGGCAGTAATGTTTTCAATATGCAAGACTTGAAAGATACGTTAGGAATGAAACAGTTCAAGTCAAATATTACTAACCTCAAGTGGAATGATGATGTCGTCGTTGTAGGTCTTTAATTCTTCACATTCTTCAAGTCTTCACGTAATACTTGTAAGTCTCATATCTTAGAAAATTTCTAGCTAACCTATACAAAGTTGACTCTAGTAAATAATCAAGCGGATCTTTAAATGATTTTTGATTCACTAAAATATGACAACCAAACTTGACATACCAATGCTTGGTGGGTTCAACCAAGCTATGCTCTAACATATGGTTTACGGATCATTATGTAAGGGGGAGTGGTTTTCATGTTGAGATGAAGTATTGAATAAGGGGAGAAGTGATACATATAACCATAGTATTGTTGTCAAAGTTGTGATACAATTGGACTTTGATACTGTATAATGATACTATGACACTGTATAACAATGATTGAGAGCAACTGTTTTCTCATTGTTATAGCTACGGATCTTCTACAATAATGATGTGTAATTGAACACTTTGGAATCATTTGAGTACTTGGAAGTGATGAAGATTTCGAGTAATGTTGAAGAACCAATGAGATCAAGCATTTGGATGAGAAACTATAAAGTTTATTTATTTTGTAATCCTTATGTATTGATAGTTTTATCACTAAAATTAACAAAGGGGGAGATTGTTAGAGCACTGCTCGGTCGATTTGTAAGCATTGTTATCTCAAGCTTGTTTGTCAATGTTAGTGATGAAAACTATAATTCTTAATTTCTAGTCTACTTATAGTGATGTCTCGGACTAGAATAGATTGTGTAGTTGAGCATTAGACTTCATAGCTATTAGAGCATTGCTCGGCCGAACTCGCATGCGTTTCTATCTCAAGCATGTTTATCAATGTTAGTGATCAAAACTATTAAGTCTTGATTTCTAGTCTACTATAGATAAGGTCTCGGACTAGGATAGAAAGTGTAGTTGAGCTCAAGAACTCCATGGCGATCATCATACAAGATGAAGGACTACTCAAGGAACCAGTGGATCTTCATCAACTAAAAGGTATGTGGAGACTTGAACTTATCTATCACTCAAAAGTATATCTAATCTATCTCATATCTTGAGACAAAAGTCGTTTTACTATATAGACCAAGAATATGCACATGTGAAATTTCGAGCTGATTATATCTTGCTTATCTATTTCTCGAAATGAGTGTTGGTAAAGCTTTCGATTTAGCCAAGTTCATCTTTGCCTAGTGACGAAAGTCATGTTATATTTCAATCATTTTGGAAATTGCTCTGAAGAAAAATAGTTTATGAATAACAACAATATAACGTCCTCTGAGAATGTTTCAATGATTGAAATGAGAGTTTAGACTATATAACCATCGTAGTTATAGGATTTCCCACACTACACCCTTGTCAAGAATCTATGAAAACTAAGTCATGTTTATGGATGAACAACAACACTTTTATTAATTCACTTTCAGGAAGATTTACAAGAAATATCAAAACTCAGAAGTACAACTTTCTTTCTGGAGTTTCTCTCTCCTCAAAATTCTCTCAGCTCTCAAAAGTACATCATCCTCTTCTGGATTTAGTTGAACCCTTTATATAGGAAAATACATAGCGGAAGACAGCTAAGATTTCCCCTTAATTAGGATCTACTCTGCGATCTCATCGCCATAACTTTAGTCTTCACCATCGCCAACTTTATAACCATCGTGAAACAGTCTTATTCTTTTCATATATCTTCAATCATTAACCATTATATCATTCTTTTGTGACACTCGCCAAATATCGTTGGATAATCTTGCGACATTCTCGTCAAAGTGTTGTTAATACTTGTAGAAATGTTTGGGCTCCTCGCAGAAGAGTTGTTTCTATCGCGAGAATATCGTTGTGGCGATATTCTGGTCCTACATCTTGCCTCTTCTCATGTCTTTTCTGCGAAGAAGATAAGATATGAGAACTTTCAACTCTTAATGATGCTCACAGCTTCTTTCTTTACAAGTTTTCTTCTCGACAAACCTCCGTTTATTTAGTTTAATCGCCTACACGTGTTGTAGCTCTTCTTTAACACGTGTCCTCTTAATGGGTCATACTGCTCTTGTCTATAAAAGGTGGAGCTGAGTTACAAAATAATTTTCTCTTTTTACTTCTTCATCTTCTTTATCTGTTTATTTCTCTTTCCATCTTCAACTTTTCTTTATCTTCATATTCACATGCTACTGTTTTAATGGAAACGCCAAGGTATGTACTTTGATTATGCCATCTTATTTGAATTATTTTTTACTACTTTTGCTCTTTGATCTTCTTGATTTAATTATAATCTTCGTCATATTTTTATTTAGTGGAGCAACCCCTACCACCCATTCTGAAACTACAAACCCTAATTCCCTCAAGAAGCTTATTGAAAAGAGGAGGAAGAAGGATTCTGCGAATGATAAGGTAGTAAGAAACACATTTTATCTTAATAACAATATTGTTTCCTCTATTTCTTATCTAAATTATTATTTGTAGAATGACGAGAACATCGCTAGACCTCATAAAAAATCCGGTCGCAATAAAACTTTTGAAGATGATATCATTATTCCTGAGTTATCATCTAGGAGAGTTATCATCACACCCTTACAATATAATCCTCCTTCTTCTGTCTGCGAGAACCTCGCTATCAATACCCTCATTCCTTCAGAAAATTTGACAAGTCAAATCCCTACAAATATTGTGGTTGAAACTCCTTCTAGTCCAATATTACCCTCAACCGTCACTTTCCCAAAAACTCCTCCTTTCCCAAGTCAAATCCCTACAAATATTGTGGCTGAAACTCCTTCTAGTCCAATATTACCCTCAACCGTCACTTTCCCAAAAACTCCTCCTTCTCATAACGCATCCAGCGCAGATGATTCAAATCGTAAACTTGCTATCATTACCACTTCATCCTCTGCATCTCTTCCTCCATCAAATGAAACCTTTGATGGAGTTGATATTGCTTTTAAAATTTTAGATAACGCTAGAAAATCTTCCACCGATTCTATTCAATATGAAGCTTGCGAGACTTTACTCAAGTATTTTGGTTCTGATAATTCTGCCTCGCGAGTATCTTTGGAATATGAAGTTTAAGCTCTAAGAAAAGGCCTTCAAATTAAAACTTCTGAGTGTAACACTCTGAATCATATGCTTCGCAATTCTTCACTTGAGTGGGAGAATCTTCGCAGACATACTGACGAGTTGAAAGGTATAGTTTTCCTACCTCTATATTTTTGTCTCTCCATTCTAATAACTTCCCTTCTCCCTTATTTTTTTTACATTCCATTCCTTTTAAATGTTTGGTTTATTTATTTAGCTTCAAATCAGAATCGATTAGTGAGGATATTTGAATTAGAATCAATCGTTGAAGAAGCTCGCGCTGAAAAAGATCCTTGGATGGAACAACATAGTAGATTAGATAATCTTTATACTTACTCAATTGATCATATAAATAATCTTACTCATGATAATAATCAATTGTCTCAAAACCAAAATTTGTTGTGTAGCGAAGTTGCTCGCCTTACATATTTGGTATTTAAGACTGATTTGGCGATGGAATCTTTATCATATGAGAATAAAACTTTATCCCAAGAGAAACATAATTTTTCAAGTTTGATGGCGGCTTCCTCGCGACAATTAGATACTCTTCAAAGAATTTGTGATAATCAAGAGCGATCTCTTCGTTCCGTTAAAGATGAACTCAAGGAATTAACTAAATCATCTGCTGCTGAGAAGGATAAACTTATCAAGGGTAGATTAACTCTTAGTTTAAAGGCTAGTGAAATTAAAGATCAGTATTCTCATTTAGAGAAATCTCACTCTTTATTAGTAAAAGAAAATCTTTATCTTCGCACCAAAGAAGAAAACATGAAATCTCGTCTGAAGGGTATGGTTGGCGATAAATTTGATGATGCTATGTATCAGTGGGAGAATTGTTTCTTTTCATTAATCCAAAACTTAACATCTCAAAAAGAAGGTATAGTCAATTGACTGCCTCAATTGTTAATTTTTCTGATTAATTCCCATGTTTTACTTCTCGTGAGATCTTTATTTGAATATTTCCTTGTCATTTTTGTTATTCGCAGAATCTGAAAGAAGCCATCTTGCTACTATTACTACCCTTACTGAGAAATTAGATAAGGTTCGTAAAGAAAACAAGACTCTCATTTCTGATTGCTTGGACGTTCGCGATAAATTAGAAAGAAGGATTGATTATCTTGAGTACTTCAAGAATATGGAGATTAGAAACCATGATAGAGGTTTTCTTCGCAAAGTTCATCTTTCTGCTGAAGTTCTGTTGAATATAATTATGATCTCCCATTCTCTCCCTCCTGAATCTGTTCTCCCTCTAGAAGTTGAGGATGATGAAATTCCCATTCCTATGGATAAAGATTTTAGAAGATACACCCACTGAAGGAGAAGAAGGAGCTGAAGAAGATAACCCAGAAGAAGATGAAGGCTCTCCTAGAGAAGAAGAAATTCACAAAGGAAAGGATGCTAGCGATACTAAAAATAATGATGGTGATACTGATAAATTTGCTGGTGAGAATGATAAATCTTCTGGCGAGAAGAATACTGACGAGCCTGTCGCTGAAGTTTGAGTTTTATTTTTGCTTTCTCTTCCTGCCTCTTTTTTCGCGAGGAATGTAACTTGGATGACTTTTTTAATTTTTACTGTTGTCTGTGTTGAATCTTCTCAACGAAGATATTAAGATTTTATTTGCTCATTCCTCTTCTTGCCCTCTAATATCTTTCTTGAGATGGTGAGTTATATGATGTTGAATAGATATTTTCTTAAGTAATCTGCCTCCTGCGATGAATAGATTTTTCCTGCATTCTCAAATAAAATAATTAATGTTCAATATTAATCTGTTGGTCTTATTATGCCTTCCTAGTTAAAGGTCTTATTTTGCCAACCTTTAATATTTTTCTGCGACAAGATCGCAGGACGTCTTTACATTTATATGTATTGACCCATTGATCTTGTCTTATCAGTTTTTTTCAATATCTCTGCGGCAATATAAAAAGTCTAAATATTCTCGCGAAAACAAGCCTCGTGACATTGCCGTCTTGCGATGAAATCGCATGACATATTTACACTTTCATGCAAAAACCCATTGATCTCATCTTAAAATTTTCTCTTTAGGCTTTTTGCCTTTGTATAATTTTCGTCACGCGACAATATGACAGGTCTAAATGATCTTGCGACCATAAAGCCCCATGACATTGCCGTCTTAAGACACTTATCAGCTCCCTAATGGAGGGTGCCGCCCTTATCTTCCCCCTGGTTTCCCCTTCAAGGAGGGCACATCGTCCATACAAGACTAGCTCCCCCCATCCGTATTTTCCAACAACCAGTTGTGTTTGCAGCCTCTTGTCCTTTATGCCTATATGGCTTATAGTTACAAGACTGCACCCTAAGTGGGGTTTTCTTCAGGCCAAGTGCATTGTAGCTAAGACTTACCAAGGATGGCAAGAGAGTTTCGTACGCTCCGGGCACCCTTGGCTCAACCGTGTACCTCGGCACCTTGGTCATACTCTGCACTTCTTGGAAGAGAATCTCGGTCGCCCAACCAGGGTATAACCTTATATAGTTGGAAAACCAAGATCTCTCTCCCGGATAGGTTTTCTTTAACCCCATCATCTGCATGACTCAGGTTCCAGCAGCGGTATAACCTTATCGCTGAGTCATGTCAAGAGATACCCCCTCATATGACACGCTATTAGGTCTTACATTTGCCTCTTACGAAATTTTATTCGCGAACTAGGGTGCACGCCATAAAGGTTCGTCCCCTTCTTTTAATCTCTGCGAAATTTTATTCGCTATTCTTGCGATGATACTCGCATAAATTGTGATAGAGAAATAATAATTTTTTAATTATTTCATATTACACTTGTATTTCTTACCTCGCAAAAATTGCTACTGATAATACCTTTTCAGGAACAATCTATTCCATGGTCTATCAAGTCTTTGCCCAACATCTCTTCCCTCTGGATCCATTAATTTGTATGCTCCATTTCCAATTATCTCTTTAATGATGTATGGTCCATACCATTTTCTCGTTAATTTTCCACCACTTTCTTGATGATATTTTGGTGTTTCTTGCAAAACTAGATCGCCAGGTTGGAATTGACGTTTCTTGACTCGTTTGTTGTACTCGCGAGCTAATCTTCGCTGGTAATTTTACATATGTTGTAGAGTTTTTTCTCTCTTTTCTTTTAGTTCATCTAACTCATGTAAAATCATGCCAGCACTTAGATTTTTCTCCCATGCCTCTCTTTTTGTTGTTGGGATAACAACCTCTGTTGGTAGGATAGATTCAACTCCATATGTTAAACAGAAAGGTGACATTCCAATTTCTTCTCGTCTAGTTGTATTATATGCCCATATTGCATTATGCACTTGCTCACACCATGATTTGTGATAACCTTCTAACTTATTTTTCAAGATGTCTGCGATTGTCTTATTAGTTGCCTCTGCCTGACCATTTGCTTGTGGATATAAAGGAGTTGACTTTCCACATTTTATCTTAAATGCATTAAGAAGCAATTCGATATTTTTCCCTTCAAATTGATTTCCATTATCAGACATCAACTGTGCCGGGATCCCAAATCTGCAAATTATATTTTCAAAAATGAACGTAAAAATATCCTTATCGCGGATGTGCTGTACTGCCTTTACTTCTCCCCATTTTGTGAAATAATCTGTAGCAACGATTAAATATCTTCTTTGTCCAGAACCAGGCACAAATGGTCCCACAATATCCAATCCCCATTTTCCAAATGGCCATACGCTTGATGAAGATGATAATGGTGCACCTGGTGCATGTATTTTCTTCTCAAATCGCTGACAATCTTCACAACGCCTTGAAAGTTGCTTTGCATCCTCATGCATATATGGCCAATAATAACCCTACATCTTTGTTTTATATGCTAAAGATCTACCCCCGCTGTGATTACCAGCATCACCACTATGCAACATTTTTAACACCTTTTTTCATTCTTCTCTCGTCAAACATCTTAGCGATGGTCCACTAAATGATCTGCGATATAATACCCCATCTCTTAGTTCATAATTGGTTGCTCTAATTTTTAATTTATGTGCTTCTAATATATTTCTGGGGATTTCTCCTCTCGCCAAATAAGCATAAAGATCTGCTCGCCAATATGTAACATTATTCCCTATTTCTTCCTCGCCATATTCTACCATCATTACATCTACCTCTTTTTCTTCTTTGTTTATCGCCGGTTGTAAAAGTGTTTGAATTTTTATGCATCTCGCAAGTGGGTTCGTCATCATACTTGATATGAAAGAAAAAGCATCTGCAAGCATATTATATTTCCTTGATATGTTTCTCCATTTTATATTTGGAATTCTCGCAGACAATTCTTCAACAAGTTTTTTGTACTTCTTCAAAGATGGTTCATTTGTGGTATACTCTCCCTTTATCTGCGAATAACCAATTGTGAATCGCTGGTGATTCTAGCATTTTCCAACTTCATTTCTATCGCAAACTTCAATGCATGGATTACAGCTTCATATTCTGTCTCATTATTAGTGGATGCAAATTCCAATCTAAATAAAAAAGCTGTTTTTTCTCCTTCTGGTGAAATGAAAACAACTCCAATCCCATTTCCTTCTCCATTCGACGATCCATCCACTAATATTTCCCATCTGTCAGGTTCTGTTAATAGCTCTTTTGGGTCTCCATGTTCTTCTTCTATATCCATCATCTCTTCTACAGCTTCGTCATATTCTAAAGGAAATTCAGCTAAGAAATCTGCGATAACTTGTGATTTTGGCGAAGATAGAATTTCATATTGAATATCAAAGTGCCCTACTTGCGCATTCCATCTCTCAAATCTGCCTGATCTTTTTGAATTTTTCATCACCGATTCAATTGGAACTCTTGTTAACACTTTGACCTTATGCGCTTGGAAGTAAATTCGAAGCTTAAAAGTTGCGTGTACCAATGCTAGAATTAGTTTCTCAATTTTTGAGTTATTTCTCTCTGCTGAATTAAATATATTGCTGATATAATAAATTGGCTTCTCCACCCCCGCATCTATTCGCAGCAATACGACACTTAGCGCGTATGTGGTTGTCGCAAGATAGATCAATAGTTCTTCTCCTGGTTCAGCCTTTTGTAAAATAGATATGTTCATCAATTGTTATTTAATTCCTTGAAAATCCTTTTCACATTCATCTGTCCATTTAAATTTTGTTCCCTTATTGAGTATATCGAAAAAATGCTTGCACTTGTCTGAAGATCACGAAATAAATCTTTTCAGCGAGGCTAAGAGTCCATTCAGTTTTTGCACATCTTTAACTGTCGCTGGTGTTGGCATATCGCGAACTGCTTGTACTTTTTCTGGATCAACTTGTATTCCTTCTTTTGATACAATATAACCCAAAAATTTCCCTGATGCTACTCCAAAATTACACTTTTCTGGATTCACTTTGATGTTAAATTGTCGCATTTGATCGAAAATCTCTTTCAAATCCTGTACATGATTTTTAGCTTCTTTGCTTTTAATCAACATATCATTCACGTACACTTTTAATGTTTTATGTATCCACTTTGCGAACACCTTCTCCACCATTCTTTGGTATGTTTCACCAGCATTTCGTAAGCCAAAAGGCATCTTTGTATAACAATATAATCCTCTTGGAGCAAAAACTGTTGTATGCTCTTGATCTTCTTCTGTGAGGGAAATTTGATTATATCCTTTATATCCGTCTAATGAAGATATGCTATCATTTCCCGCTGCTGATTCAACCATTTGTGGAATATCTGGTAACGGAAAACTATCTTTAGGACAAGCTTTGTTTAAATTAGTAAAGTCTATGCAAATTCTTATACCTTTATTTTTCTTTGGGACCACCACCATATTTGCAATCCAATATGGATAATTTTATTGCCTTATAATTCCTGCATCAAGCATTTTCTGTAGTTCTTCTTCTATTTGAGAATGGTACGTTGTTGCAATTTTTCTGATTCTTTGTTTAAATGGTCTCACATCTTTGTTGATTTCTAATTTATGACATGCTATTGAAGGGTCTATCCCTGGAATCTCATCCATGCTCCATGCGAAAATGTCTTTGTATTCTCGCAAGAGATTTATTGTTCTCTCTTCTTCGTCTTCCTCCATTTTAGTCCCAATTTTCAGTATTTTATGCTCTTCCTCGCTCCCGATATTTATTTTCTTTGTTGGCTCTGCTGCGGTGTAACTAGCTTCAAGTTCTCCCATTGGTGTTGGAGTTTTCATTTCTCTCGCGAACTCATCTCCTTCTCGCGAAACTTCACTTGGTATCCCTTTTTCTTCTTTTGCCCTTATCATGTTTCCTCTTCTTTCTTTGCTTCTCTGTTCAATTTTCTGCGACCTTTTCGCAGCTTTGGACGTTCTTCACAATTTCTTACTTCAATTTGGTAGCACAATCTCGCGAAATTCACATCTCCTCTAATTTCTCCAATTCCACTAGGCATAGGAAATTTAATACATTGATGTAATGTTGACGCCACAGCCTTGATTGCATGTATCCACGGTCTTCCCAATATCATATTGTACGGCGATTCCACATCTACCACACATAATGATATTTGTGTTTCAATTTCTCCTAGTGGAATTCGTACCATTATCTCGCCTTTAGGTTTTGTTATAGACTTTCCAAATCCATGAACATAATATGTTGAATGAGAAATTTCTTCATCCTTATATCCCATCTTCTTGAAGGTATGATAAAATATCATGTCTACAGAACTTCCTGTGTCTACTAAAGTTCTATTCATAGCCCATTCTTCTTCAGATTTTATCGATTTCTCCTTTATCATTGGTATAGTGGTTATTGTGACCACCAATGGAGATGTACGACTTAAATCTTCTTCTGGTATTTCTGCTGCTGTAAACGTGATTTCTTGTTTTTCCCAATCTTTCAATGATGATACCTTCTCCACTGTCATAATCTTCCTTCCTTCAAAATCCTGTTTATATATCCTTCCCTTGATATTTTCATGAAATCTATCAATCATTTCTCTTGTTATTATATCACCTTTCAATTTTCTACAATCCTTTTTGATTCTGATCATTCTTCCTTCAATTTTCTCACCGATTTACTTAATTATTTCCTTAATCTTGAACAATTTTTATCTTCTTCTTCGCTTTTTATTCTATTTTCGTTAATTCAATCCCTGTTTCGGGCGCAAAAATGTAGTTGCAGGATTTCCCACACTACACCCTTGTCAAGAATCTATGAAAACTAAGTCATGTTTATGGATGAACAACAACACTTTTATTAATTCACTTTCAGGAAGATTTACAAGAAATATCAAAACCCAGAAATACAACTTTCTTTCTGGAGTTTCTCTATCCTCAAAATTCTCTCAGCTCTCAAAAGTACATCATCCTCTTCTGGATTTAGTTGAACCCTTTATATAGGAAAATACATAGTGGAAGACAGCTAAGATTTCCCCTTAATTCGGATCTACTCTGCGATCTCATCGCCATAACTTTAGTCTTCACCATCGCAAACTTTATAACCATCGTGAAACAGTCTTATTATTCTTATATATCTTCAATCGTTAACCATTATATCATTCTTTTGTGACACTCGCCAAATATCGTTGGATAATCTTGCAACATTCTCGTCAAAGTGTTGTTAATACTTGTAGAAATGTTTGGGCTCCTCGCAGAAGTGTTGTTTCTATCGCGAGAATATCGTTGTGGCGATATTCTTGTCCTACAACCATTGAGGGATATAAACATTGTTATAGGAACACATATATGTATAAGTCCTTATTGCTTGAACCAAAGTTTGCGAACTTTGTTGATCAAGTGAAATTGGAAGTGCATGAGCTTCAATCCGCGAACTCCTTCCAGGAACTTAAGTCCGAGAACTTGAGTAGGTTATGTCTAAAAATGATATTTGTGAACTTATCTTAATAAACTAAGGAATGCTATTGTAAACCATGGCTATGTATTTCATGAATCGATTCAAGTGAATCACATCATTTTTGCTTCAATTGTGTCTTGTGTAGTACATAAAGATCAAAGCAATTGAACAACTCTCTAACTAGTTCATTTGAGTTATTTGAACTAGTTATGGAGAAGAATAATATGATTGATATGGAAGTTATCATATGGCTAACCATTTGGTAATCTATTGTTGAACTAACTAATGTACAAGTTTGGGTATGGTTACACAAGCCTGGAAACGTGCATTACATGTGTGTGTAACAAGCTATGTTTTCGATCTAACAGTTGATAAATATTAGCTTAAATATAATCAGGTTTTCATCTACGGTGAATATTGAATGCTTTGTTAGCAAGCTAACATTGATTGCAAACCCTGATTTGAAGACTATATAAGGGAAAACTCTAGCAACTGGGAAACCTAATCCCCACACATTCTGTGTTATACTAGTTTGCTAATCTAGAGTCGTTTATCCTTTAAACTTTGGTTTTCTTCTTCCAAAACCAGGTTAACGACTTAAATACTTCATTGGGATTATGAAGCCAGACCAATACTACTTTTCTTGTAGTTGTGTAATCTAATCTTTCTATTTCTATTGTACGAGTACAATTGGAATAATTGGCTTGAGAATTCTATCTTCGATAGGCAAGATATAAAATTAATCAAAAACACTTCGTCTCATCGTTTGTGATTCCGCAATATCTTTTTTCGATGCGTCAATTAAGATTATTGTGTGGTGATTAATAAAACTGAGCTGTTCTTCGGGAATATAAGTCTGGTTTTATTGATTGGTTCCTGTTCACCTTGATTTATCAAAAGACAGAACAAAAACTCGTAGGTATATTCGTGGGAGACGAATTTATCTATTACCGTAGACTTTTCTATGTGATACATATTTTTATTAAAGTCTTCGACTTTGGGTCGTAGCAACTCTTAGTTGTGGGTGAGATCATCTAAGGGAATCAAGTACGTAGTATCCTGTTGGGATCAGAGACGTAGGAGCATAACTGTACCTTGGATCAGTGTGAGATTGGTTGGGGTTCAACTACAATCCAGACCGAAGTTAGTTTGGAGTAGGCTAGTGATTGTAGTGGCTTAATACAGTATATGTTTAATCTGGACTAGGTCCCATGGGTTTTCTGCATTTGTTGTTTCCTCTTTAACAAAATTCTAGTGTCTGTATTATTTCTTTTCTGGATTATATTTCGTTATATAATTGAAATAATACAGGTTGTGAGTTGTTCAATTAATTAGAATATCCGAAATTTTGTTGATTTAAATTGATTGATACTTGGATATTGGTCTTTGGTACCATCCAAGTTATCTCCTTGTATTTGATAAAGACTCGCAGATTTTTATTTTCTTAAGTAAAGATCAAATCAAGTGTGAGAGATATAAACTCTTTGATATACTTTTATTTATATTGAGTCTGACTGTTTAGTTGATTCTCTAGAAAGTATATTGGAGTTTGTCCATACATATTGCTAATCGAAAGATTGGGTGTGGTTTTTAGACCCCCGCTTTTTCAATTGGTATCAGAGAAGGCAAACACGTTTTCTTTTAGACCTTACAAGTCTGTGTTTGTGGCGATCTGACTCTATGGACAAGAGTAATATCTCTGATAAGCACGTCACTAGAAATAAATTTTTTGTCTTGTCTATTTCTATTAAAGAGAAAGATTCTTCAATATCAAACATAGATGAACCTTGTGTTCAAACTAGACAGACAGGTTCTGACATGTGTTGTCCCGATTACCCTTCGAAGGAGTATATTTCTCAAAATATATGGGAAACAACTGAAGAGAGTGATTTGATTCTAAATCTTGTTAGAATCCAAGCTGATAGATTCAATCGGTTGAAATAACATGTCAATATTCTTCTTGGTGTAATAAGAGACTGAAAATTCAAAAAAAATACTGAAGATCATTCTTCATGTATGACTCTTGAGGCAAGCCTTAAAAAGAAGGCATTGGAAATAGAACATCGCTTGAGTAAGCTCTCTATTCAAGGATGCTCTAAGCAGTCCAATATACCAATTACTTCTGCTACAACTGAAAATGCTCCTGCACCAGAAGTAAAAAATGGAGTCCCTTCCAATTAAAGATGTGTTAGTCTCCTCTAATCAAGGAAATTCCACACCATATGGAAGGAAGAAATCTCCTGACAAGAATATTAAGACTAAACTGCCTAATCCCTCATGTGATCAGAAACTATGTATCTTTTGCGAAGCAAAAGGTTCTGTTAAACAAAAGAAAAACTCTAGGTTGAATAAAAAATTTCTTGTTCAACTTCAACACACCATAGACTTAATCCTCAAAGGTGTAAATGACATTCGTATGTTGAAACCCATTGGTTTTCATACGTACCCTATGTATGTTACCAGGAAGGTCAGTTCAATGAGTTCCTCAAATGCTCCAAAGCAGAACATAAGTCTTAATAAGAATTGTCTAAGGAAAGATCAAGCTATTTTTTCTGAAAATAACGTATCCCTTGATTTGAAAGAAATTCCAGGAGAAAGAAGGAAAATTGATGATATGAGAAAAAACCTGATAAATATAATTCAAGGGTACAAATAAATTGTCAACAGGTTGTCATCCTCCCCAAGTCAAGACTATTCTAGTAAGAACTCAAACTATGTCTCATATTTTAATGACAATAAGTTTTATGATAATTTCTCAAATCGAAAGGGACCCCTCTAAAAATTCAGGAGGAAAAAGAGACTTGATCATAAACACAGTTCCTTGGATAAGCCTAGAGCTCATACTTGTGCTAATTAATCACAAGGGTTAAGAACTTTCTCATAAAAAATCCTGTTGGGCAAGATGTGTAAAAGTCAGGTGTTCTTTGGCAATTTGCGTTTTGTCTAGTTGAGATATTCTCTTATCGTTTATAAATAAACTAGTACCAGCAGACAATATTGCCTAAAAGTATTTGCAATGTATTTTATTATTTCCCTGCTTTTTTTTTATCTTGTGTTTTTCCTTGTGGGGTGTATTGTGTTCGAATGTGTACACGGATTACCATATCGAGTCTACAGATTGAAAACCCTAAAAACCTTCCTTCCTAAGAAACCTTTAAGTAGCCGAACTATTGAGTTACATAAGTCACGTACGCATACTCTAGGTTATTTTCTAAGTTATCAAGAATGTCCTCTTCTTCATCTCTCCGTGGTGATTTTGCAAAGGGATTTCTTGAAAAAGGCTTTGGTTTTGAATCAAAAGGAAGGAAGAAAAGAACTCTTGTGGAAAATGGTTCACCTACTACCTCATGCTACTATGCCTACTCACATCAAGATGTTGAGAATAAGGATATGGTTTTTGCTGAAGTGGTTCATGACTTTCTTAAATACTTTGAGAAAGCGAAACTGTAACTTGTTGATACAATGAAGGATCTTGATGTGGTTAGAAGTGAGTTGAAAAAGGTTACTGCTGACCTTGGTCTCATGAAGTCAAATGTTAAAGAATTTCTCAATAAGGATATCTTCTCTGAAGACGCAGTTGATAATATTATGTTCGGCAATTATCCAAAACAGGGAAGTTACATAAATAGGGTAAGAATCTCGTCTCTATATGGAAGTTACGTGGAATTATACAAAATATTTCTTCTCTGTAGGATTCTGTTACATTATAAATATAGTATTGAAGGAAAGATACAACCAAAGACGCATACACAGAGAAGAACAAAAAAAAGAGAAATATAGACGAGACTTAGCAGCGAAGAAATTATCTATCTTTGGAAGATTCGATCGAGAATATTGGAGTTGTTAGATATAAATAGAGGCGCTGGGGACTCACAGGGGGATAGTCGAGAGTTTGGGGTAGTTGTTGTGAAGAAAAACCGGCTGCAGAGACGATTCATCATCAGTAGGGAAGAAGGACAAAGAAGAACACACAACAACATAGAAAGAAGGTCGCAGAATCTGTTGCCTTAACTTTCAAATTCATTACCTTTGTAACAATTTTTCCAACTATTAGTTCGAGTTTGCAACAGTTCCTCTGTAACAGTGAGTTCTGTAACAATTATATTTGTTACAAACTCGCTGCTTTATTAGTTTTCTCTTATTTTTCACACTTTTGAGCTATGAACACTTATTTTGAGCACGTGAATGATATGAGGAGCTAAACCCTTTGCTTAGGCGAAGAAGGAAGCTACTTTCCAATATTTGTGTGGTAATTTTTATTTAATTAATTATTGCAATTCTTTTTACGATTATTTTCCTTGATGAGAAAATTGATTTATTGATTTTGGTTAAACAATTGTGATTTCTTTTGATAGAGCATGCTTTCTTAGGGTTTTGATGTTCTATTCTTTTGATAAACAGTTGTTATTTCTAAAAATCTAATTATTGGAATATATTAGAATCACTTGAATGTATGAGTTGCATGATTATTATTAATTGAATCACATGAAAATTGGAAAATAGTGGAATCCTAAGTCTCAGTATCTCTACAATCTTGATAACAACATTGAATTGAGTTTTTATTATATTAGTTTTATTTAAGTCTGAAATCGAAAATCTTCACAAGTCTTGAACGAACCTTTTTCTACAACTAAAAAAAAAATCACATCAATTTTTGGCGCCGCCGACGTGGACTTGTCTTTAGGCTTAGGTTTTAGATTTTTTATTTTTATTTTCTTTGATTTTACTTTGGGTATTTTTGCTTTTGTTGTGCAGGTTTTGCTTGAAACGAAAGGTGAAAAGTTGGACTTAAAGGAGAAAGCCGAAGATTTTATTTTTAAGGACCTTTATTTTTGGTAGTTTTTATTTATTATTGGACTTGTAGTTTTTTTATTTGTTTGTGTTTATTTTTAGTATTTATTTATAAAAAAAAAAAAAAACACTGCACACACCAATTGCATCTTCGGCAGACTACCGAGTTTAGGAAATTTAGTGGATTAGTAAGCTGAACCCGTGCCTTGGGCCTTATGGGAGTTACCATCTGAAAGTCCACAAACCTCAGCCTCGTACCTTTGAGTATATTTCGATGTAGGTAACCCAAGCTTACCTAAACTAGTTAGCCCAGCATTTGCATATGCACAGATTTTTACCGAATTCTTGTATGCCAGAACGTAAGAGAGACGCTCTAGGACGGTTTATGCGTGAAAAACCTAGAAGTAGCATTTTAGGAAACAAGAGTCTTGATTACCTTAATCTAGAGAGTCCTATTTTTGAACGTCCTGAGCTTAATGGGAAAAGGATCCCCAGTACTCTAATAGTACCAGCAATATAACTGTAAGAGATTACATGTACCCAAATAGGACCACCCGACCATCGTGCATAAGATTACCAACCTCTTCGGATAATTATGAGTTGAAACCTAGTAATATTCAGATGATCCCTATATTCTTAGGGAAAGATGATGAGAACCCATACTTTCATGTAAGGGATTTTGAGGAAATCTGTGGAACAGTTAGGATTAAAGACCTTAGTGATGAAATTTTAAAACTTAAATTGTTTCCTCTTTCCTTAAGAGATCAAGCTAAATCTTGGCTAAATAATTTACTATCTGATTCCATAACAACATGGGATGAACTCACTTATGTGTTCTTCCAAAAGTTTTACCCAAAACATAAAACCTCGTCTATTAGGCGGAAAATTAGCACCAGTATGCAACAAGAAGGAGAGTCTCTTTATAGGTTTTTAGAAAGATTCAATGATCTCTTGGCACAGTGTCCCCATCATGGGTTTGAAAAAATGAAATTAGTGCAAATTATTTTTGACGGGTTAGACTACTCGACCAAATCCTTGGTGGAGTCATGTGTTGGAGGGTTCTTAAATAAAACTGTTGATCAAGCATATTATTTTTTAGAAGAAATGGCTGAGAAATCCCAACAATGGAATCATGTATATAACCTCCTAAAAGACTTTTGTTAAATAGAGCACCAATATGGTAGACTCAAGCTTTAATTAGTCAGATGCTAAGTTTGCCGCCTTATCTAGAAGATTAGAATCTTTAGAATTAAGTCAGTCTAAACATAAGTATTTTGTTGAAAATGATGATATGCTTAGAAACTCTCAAGTCTCTAGTTGTGGAATAGAGCCCAATAACTCATTTTGGGAAGGATATATTAGTGAAGAGCAAGCCCATGCTCTTTATAACAACTCTAGATTTGAAAACCGTCAAAATTTTGACCCATATTCAGAGACCTATAACCCCGGTTGGAAAAAGCATCCTAATTTCTCATGGTCTCAGAGTCAGAATCAAGGAAAGATTAGTAATTCTCAGGCACCCTCGGGTTTTGGTTATTCTAAGATTCTTTCAGGTTCAACCCAATCTAAAAACCCTTATGAGAATAAAATATCTAACATAGAGGAAACTCTTATTATGCTAGCGAAGAACCATGAAATATTGTCAAACAATCACTATAGCTTTCAACAAGAAACCAGGCACAATTTATCTAAGTTAGAACATCAAGTGGGTCAAATAGCTAAGACTCTAAATAAAAGAGAGAATGAAAGGTTCCCTAGTCAGCCTAATCCAAATCCCAAAGGAATGAATGCAATTAGAACCCTTAGGAGTGGTAGAGTAGTAGATAATTAGGTAACCATGCACGATAGTGAACATATTATAGTTCACCCCTCAGGATCTCACCCCTTAGGACCACCAGTAGCTGAGGAGACTGACAAAGTTCCTGATGATGCCAATTCGGTTCATGAGAGGTCTGATTCTATTCCTAAAGCCCCATTTCCCCAACCACTAGTACCAACCAAAAAGGAATCCCATTTTAAAGACATATTGGAGGTTTTTAAGCAAGTTACCATAAACCTTCCTTTATTAGATGCAATTAAGCAACTTCTTGGTTATTCTAAGTTCCTTAAGGATATGTGTACAAGAAAAAGAAAGCTAAATGTCCCTAAGAAAGCCTTTTTAGCTACTCATGTAAGTTCAATCATCCAGAATACCACTACTCCTAAATACAAAGACCCAGGTTCCTCTACCATTTCTTGCACGATAGGTAATTACCGGGTAAAAAAATCTTTACTAGACTAAGGAGCTAGTGTGAACTTACTTCCGTACCATGTGTACCTCGAGCTAGGGCTAGGTGAAATAAAACCTACCAAGATAACACTTCAGTTAGCTGATAGGTCAGTAAAAATTCCTCTTGGATTCATAGAGGATGTTCTAATTGAGGTCGACAAGTTTATATATCCAGTGTATTTTGTTATCCTAGATACCCAACCTGTCCCAGACCCAGAAAATCAGATACCTGTGATTTTAGGTCGACCATTCTTAGCTACATTCAATGCGATCATTAATTGTCAAAATGGTATCATGAACCTATCTTTTGGTAATATGACTATTGAGCTTAATATTTTCAATATCTGTAAGCAACCCTCTGAGTTAGATGACTCAACCTTTGAGGAGGTGAACATGATAGAAGCCTTAGTTCAGGAGTCATTACCAAATATTTTGACTGAAGACCCATTAGAAAGTTGTTTATCCCATTTTGGTTTAGATTTTGATGACGATAGCACTATTGAACAAGTGAATGTTCTATTAGATTCTACCCCTATGTTAGACACTGATAAATGGAAAGATAGGTTCGAACCATTACCAGTTTCTGAGACTACCTTAATTCCTTCTTTAGAAGAGCCTCCTAAGTTGGACCTAAAACCACTACCCGACACTCTAAAGTATGTGTTTTTAGGCTCATCTGAAACTTTACATGTGATTGTAGATTCCGATTTGGATAGTGATCAGGAAAGTAGGCTAGTAAAAGTACTTCAAGACAATAAGGAAGCTTTAGGGTGGACTATAGAAGACATTAAGGGTATAAGTCCTACTGTGTGTATGCATCAGATTCATTTAGAAGAAGACTCCAAACCTTCTAGGGAGATGCAACGTCGACTGAACCCTAACATGAAAGAGGTAGTTCGAAAAAAGGTTCTTAAGTTGTTAGATGCGGGTATTATCAACCCAATTTCAAATAGTAAGTAGGTCAGACCCGTTCAGGTTGTCCCCAAGAAATCAGGTATCACTGTAGTCCAGAATGATAATAATGAGTAAATCCCAACCCGAGTGACCACGGGATGGTGTGTCTGTATTGACTATAGGAAATTGAACAAGGTCACAAGGAAGGATCACTTTCCCCTTTCTTTTATCGACCAAATCCTAGAGAGATTAGCTGAACATAGTTATTATTGATTCTTAGATGGCTATTCCGGATATACTCAGATCATTATTTCCCCAGAATACCAAGAGAAAACCACTTTTACCTGTCCCTTTGGTACCTTTGCGTATGGACGCATGCCTTTCGGGCTATATAATGCCCCTGCGACTTTTCAGCGTTTCATGATGAGCATATTTTCTGATATGGTAGAACGGTTTTTAGAGGTCTTTATGGATGATTTTTCAGTGTTTGGATCATCTTTTGATGAGTGCTTGTATCATTTGACATTAGTGTTGACTAGGTGTAAGGAAAATAATTTAGTGCTTAATTGGGAAAAATGCCATTTCATGGTTAAATCAGGAATTATTTTAGGGCACATCGTTTCTTCAAAGGGTATAGAGGTAGAAAAATCTAAAGTTGACCTTATTAAGACTTTACAGGTCCCAAAAAACCGTAAAAGATATTAGGTCATTCCTGGTTTTTTTTTATTAGTCCAAAAATTTCATTAAGATAACAAAAGGAAACAAGAAAGTTTATGAGAAAGGAGGACAAACAACCCCCAGAACTCTCACAGACTATTTAAAATGAACATAGACTACATTTGGTAATTCTATTGAATTTAAAAAATTGGGACGACCAACGAAATTTAACCACACTCCATCTTCCAGCAAACACCCTGTTTTAGCCATCTTATCAGCTGCAAAGTTGGCTTCACGAAAAGTATGAACAAATCTAATAGAATCATACAGACATTTAACATCAGACCATTTTTGTTGAGCATACCACGGGATGCTGTTTTACTCCAACGCAATGATCACACTCGAAGAGTCCGATCTAATCAAAACATTTCTGAAACCCCACTGAACAGCCCATTCCATCCCACAAAGAATACCATACAATTCCGCCAAGTAATTCGAGATAACTCCCAGGCCAACACACATCGCACCGAGCACCCTACAGTCTTCATTTCTTGCAACAACCCCTGCTCCTTCTACCCCTGGATTTCCCCTAGAGGCTCCATCACAGCACATCATAAGTTCATTATGATCCGGGGGACTCCAGTAACACTCCACTGGCTCTATGATCTTCACCTGGTGGTGACCTACCCTGAAGAAATTAAGAATTTGAAGTTATTCCACCGTGTTGAACATACAGCCTTTAAGTCTTGCCGAGTACTCATGAATGAGATGAAACACTCTCTTCTTAAAGAGAATCCAGCGAGGTTTCTTCTTTTCATACACCATTTTGTTTCTCTGGTACCACAGCTCAGAACGCAACATCAAAATAGAAACTAGCCAAATATCTTTTACCATACGACTACAACCTTTCGAAGCCTTACTACAAGCTATTAGATTAGACTGAGGAGTAAGATTAAAGATACATGAAATCCAACTCCAGGCCTTTTTCGCAGCTGTGCAATGCCAAAGAATATGATCAAGTGATTCCTCATTGTTTTTACAGACGCAACACATAGAAGCCAGAGCAATTCTGAATCTGCTTCGAACTTTGTCTAAAGTTGTGCAAGCCCCCCTGACAAATATCCAGTTTTGAGCTGCTAGCGACAGATTCATTAAGGATTTTAGCTTGATTTCTAGACCTCTTTGTAATTTGCTTGCAAAAGATGTTAAGTTTGTCTTTAATGATGCTTGTCTAGAGGCTTTTGAGAAGCCTAAGACTTTACTCACCACCGCCCCCATAGTCAAGGAACCTAACTGGAACCTACCCTTTGAAATCATGTGTGATGCTTCAGATTATGCTATAGGCGTTGTGTTAGGTCAGCGAAAAAACAAATTACTTCATGTGATTTATTATGCTAGCTAAACTCTAAATGATGCCCAACTGAACTATACATCTACCGAGAAGGAACTGTTAGCCATTGTGTTTGCCTAGGATAAGTTTAGATCCTACCTATTAGGCTCTAAGGTGGTTATTTATACTGATCACGCTGCTTTAAAATACCTTTTGTCTAAGAAGAATACCAAACCTAAATTGATTAGATGGATCCTCTTGTTGCAAGAATTTTCTCCAGATATTAAAGACAAAAAGGGTGCAGAGAATGTAGTAGCAGACCACTTGTCTAGGCTAGTTGTTAGTTTCCTTGATGATTCCATTCCTATAAGGGATAGCTTTCCTGATGAACAATTGTTCTCTGTTTCCCAATCACCTTTTTTTTTTAAACAATCACCATTTTATTAAAAGAGCAAAAGGAAGGAGGGGGGCTTAGCCTGACCTCCGAGAACAGGGAGAGGGAAAAAGAAGGGAAACGAAACACAAAAACAAAGACCAACAATAGTTACAAATTACATATTACGAAAGCGATACAACGGAAAAGCCGAATTATCTAGGTCACAACTCCTCTTAATAAAGTTCGGTGCATTTAACCACCACCGTGATTCCACCGTCTCGCCGTGCTTCGCTAGCAAATCTGCTACATCATTTCCTTCTCGATAAACATGAGTGCAAACCATCCTAATAGAATCTGCAAAAGTCATACAATTTTTCCAGTGAATCAAAAGTTTCCAAGGAACTATATCCGGATTCTTGATTGCCTGCAGAGCAAAGACAGAGTCGCATTCCAACCAAAGTCTTTGAATTCCCCTAGAACTTTCCAAGCGCACAACATAAATTACTCCCCACAGATCCGCGTGTAAAGAGTTATTGATACCCAAGCTTTGCTCCAAGCAACCCTGCACCCTCCCTTTATCGTCACATAAAACTACGCCACAACCCGACAGCCTTGGGTTTCCAATAGAGCAGCCATCAGTGTTTGCTTTGATCCACCCCTTGGCTGGAAGCTGCCATTTCACCATCACCTCTTTCGGCATTTTAGGAGCCAACCTGGTGACTCTCAGCGTGTCCAAAATAGCCTTGTCTGCAGAGGTGTAGAACGAGAACCCTCCACCGTTTTTCCCTATTCCGCAATGAGGTTAGCCAACTGAGAGATAGCCAGATTAATGTGAATAGGACGCTTTTCAAACCTCAGGGAGTTTCTTCAAAACCAAATCAACTAGATAGAGCTAAATGCCGCGATCCAGAGAAGGTTTTTGGTCTGCGAACACCCAGAGAAGCGTCTAATAGAAGTGAATACCGAATGCATATTTGAGAAGTCCAGCGTATGATGAAACACAAGCATTATCCAATTCCATATCGAATTAGCAAACTCGCAATCAAAGAACAAATTATGTTGAGACTCATCACAGCAAGGCTTTGGATATAGATCGCAACAGTTTACCGTGTCCGCCCCATAGAACTTCACATTTTCATCCGTAGCGATTATGTTGTTCAACAACTTCCACACCGTGCAAGCTCGATGATGAGGAATCTTTATGACCTATAAGTATTTGAAGTCCTGCTTCTCCACCTGCTTATTCCTGTGAAACTCATATGCATCATTCATGCTGATATCCCCTGAATTGCTGTTTTTCCACACCAGCTTGTCTTCCATGATCACAACAAACGGAGTTTCATTGATAATCTGCTGAATATTACCTTGTAGCTCCGGAATGTAAGACGGCATCCTCCACTGACCCTGCTCAATAAAGTCTTCCACCAGGTTTTGCAGATTTGAAATGTCTAACTCCAGGTAGTCAACAATCGAAATATCCATACATGTGAACTATATGTCATTCCAGAAATCAATTGTATTCCCATTGCCTACCATCCAAAGCATATTTGATTTGATGATGGTCCCTTGCTCTTTGAATCCATGCCAAATCGAAGACTTTTTATAAGCTCTTCCCGCAAAGCGCGACTTGATGAAGGTACTGAACTCCGAATGGACTGTTATTAGATTCCACGTCATTTTCATAAGAGCCGCATCATTTAAATTTTTCATTGACTTTATTCCCAGGCCACCTTCTGTTGTAGGGATGCACACTTTTTCCCAAGCGACTGTATTGTGGTGTTGCTTGTTTATGTCCCCCGACCAAACGAAGTTTCTAATCCACTGCTCTAAAGTCTGGATGCAAGACCTAGGCCATTTGTAAGTATGAAAACTATACAGGGCAGAACTAGCTATGACAGACCGGACAAGCTCCACTCTCCCCATCATTGAAAGCGAATTACCCTTCCAAGTCGCATATTTCAGCTTTATTCTATCCATTATAGCCCAAAGTGAACTGTTCTCGGCTTTCCTCTGAAGATTGGAACCCCCAGATAACGGAAAGGTAGAGTTCCCATTGGGATGTTAAAAGAAGAAGCAACCAGGGAAATTTTGTTGTGAGCATGGGCACTACAGTAGACTGTACACTTAGCTACACTAATCATTTGGCCAGATTTTTCTCCATACACCTCAAATATATGCAATAAGTTCTTGACATCCCTTTTAGTTCCTCTACAGAAGACCATGATATCATCCGCATACAGGACATGAGAAGGGAAGACTATACCTCTCGGAGAAGAAATGCGATGAATCGCCACCTGTCTGAAAGCCGTTGCAATTGCATTGCTTAGATCCTACTTAGCCAAGCAAAAAAGGATTGGGGACAGCGGATCCCCCTGACGAACCCCTCTTTTACAGTTGAAATAACCCACCGCCTTCCCATTAATTACAATGGACAGTGTGGCAGAACGCAAAATGGAGCTAATCCATTCTACCACTTTATCACAGAAGCCATATCCTTTAAGACACTTCAAAAGAAAATCCCAGTTTATAGTATCAAAAGCCTTGTGGATATAAAACTTAAGGGAAATTTTACCTCCAAAGCACTTGTGGTCTATCATGTTGATCGCCTCTGACGTAATTCCAATGCAGTCGAATATGCTTCTTCCCTTCAGGAAAGCTCGCTGCTGAGGTGAGATTATTTTTGACGCAATTGGGCCGAGACGAGTAGCTAGAATTTTACCAATAATTTTGAAATGAAAGTTGTTGAGTGCAATAGGACGAAATTTTTCAATCACGTCTGCTCTCGGCTCTTTTGGAATTATGATAACATTACTTGGGTTTGCATTCTGCATTAACCACCCATTACGGAAGAAGGATTGTACTGAGTTGATCACATATGTACCAACGATATCCCAGAAAGAAGCGAAGAAGATACCACCAAAGCCGTCCGGCCCCGGAGCACCATTAGCATTCATATCATCTACTGCCGCTTTGATTTCCAGCTCGTCCGGCAGAGCAGTAAGAGACACATTGTCTTTGAGGGAGACCTTTCTGCTAGTGTTCTGCTCAACGTAATCAGAAGAAGGGGTCACATTATCATTGTCATAAAGATTTTGAAAGTAAGTAATGTCATGATTAGAGATATCCTCATGAGAGGTCAGCAAGACGTCATTTTTCTTCAGATGAGTTAGCTTGTTGGTGGCCTCTCTGATCTTCACATACTTGTGGAAAACTTGGTGCAAGCATCACCATTTTTAACCCAATTGAGTCTCGAATTTTCTATCCAAAAATATTTTTGAGTTTTTAGGGCATCTACTAGCTTATTAGAAGCCTCCACCTCAATGAAATGCAGCACATCCGAGTATCCCTCCTCTACAATACGATTCTGGATTTTTTCAAGATCCAAAGTAGCTT
The DNA here is from genome assembly GCA_023529315.1 of Papaver bracteatum. Classification (NCBI taxonomy): domain Eukaryota; kingdom Viridiplantae; phylum Streptophyta; class Magnoliopsida; order Ranunculales; family Papaveraceae; genus Papaver; species Papaver bracteatum. The sequence continues at coordinate 104,026 of JAJJWX010001529.1, forward strand.
TTTTAATATTCAGGTGGATGTCCCCAAAGATTTCTTTGTTCCAGCACTTCAGCTCCGACTTCAACTATTTTAGCTTTTGAATAAGCACATACATCGGGCAACTAAAGAATTGGCGCTGTCAAATGTGAGTAATCACATCTCGCAGACCATGATGGTTCAAACAAGCACTTTGAAATTTAAAATAAGAAGCGAAAGAAGTGTCACCCTTGGTCGCCTCAAGCAGTAAAGGAAAGTGATCGGATTTAACCCTCGGAAAAGTGCTGCAGATTGTAGCATCCCACGAGTCCAGCCAGTTGTCGTTGCAGATAGCACGATCAAGACGAATCTTCGTGTTATGTCTTCCCCGCCTGCCATTATACCAAGTGAACTATGCATCCCTCGTATCCAAATGGTGGAGGTCATTCATCTCCGAGAAGGCTAAGAACTCATCGCAGGAGATTCTATTCGGAGGCGGCCCTTTTGATTTCTCATGAGCTCCTAGCACCGCATTGTAGTCTCCAATTATACACCACGGCGACAGCGCATTATTCAGCAAACTAGTGAGTTGAAACCACAAGTCTCTACGCGCAATATAGGAAGTTGCCGCATATACCCATGCAATATAGTACTCCATGCCACCCATCGTAGCTTTGCAAGAGATCAGCTGCACTGAGTTTGAGATTACATCAACCTTCATGTGACTAGCAAAAATACACCATAAGTTCGACTTCCTCGCTCCCTTATCATTGAGAGCCACCAACTTCAAACCAAGCTTAGTCCAGTAACTTGGCGGGATCGAGGAGAAAGAAATTCAGGGTTCTGCAATAAAAACTAAATCTGGGGAAAAATTACTACAATAGTTTTGAAACACCATCTGCGTATCTGCGTTGCCAAAGCCACGCAAGTTCCATAAGAGTGTTCTCATTGAGGGGGATTAACATCAATCCTTGGACGCATAGTCCAAGGTTTAGGGTGAGATACCACCAGCTCCTTTTTAGTTTTATTTATGTCTTTTTTGCTTTGAGATTTACACACCACAGCTACAAAATCTTTCTCCTTTGCGTCTGCAGCTGCATCTACGACTTGGTATGTAAATATAGTGAATTATCTTGTTACTAGTCGAATGCCTCAACATTGGGGTAAACAAGATCGTTTTAGGTTTTTATCCGAGGCTAAGCACTTCTTTTGGGACGATCTTTATCTGTTTAAGTATTGTCCGGACCATATTATTAGGAGATGTATACCTGAGAGTGACTCATTTTGTCATGAATATGCATGTGAGGGTCACTTTAGTACTAAGAAGAATGCTGCTAAGATATTGCAGTATGGATTTTACTGGCCTACGTTGTTTAAGAACTCCCATAGTCAATGTGATTCTTTTGAGCGTTTCCATAAGTTAGGTACCATCTCCCATAGAAATATGATGCCTTTGAACCCTATTTTAGTGATTGAGGTCTTTGATGCGTAGGGCATTGATTTTATGGGTCCATTCCCTAATTCTTTGGGTTATCTTTACATACTTGTCTCTGTAGACTATGTGTCTAAGTGGGTTGAGGAAGTTCCGTGTAAAAAAATGACCACAAGGTCGTACTCCAGTTTTTAAAAGATAATATACTTGCACGTTTTGGTACACTGCGATCTATGATTAGTGATGAAGGTACACACTTTCGTAATAAACCATTTGCACTTTTAATGAAACAATATAGTATTGCTCATAAAGTATCTACCCCATATCACCCACAAACTAGTGGTCAAGTAGAGATTTCCAATAGGGAAATTAAGCATATTCTAGAGAAAATAGTTAATCCTAATAGGAAAGACTGGTCGTCGAGACTTACTAATGCCTTATGGGCTTACTGTACTGTGTTTAAGACCCCCATTGGAATGTCACCTTATTGTCTAGTATTTTGCAAGAATGTCACTTACATGTTGAGTTAGAATATAAAGCCTATTAGGCTGTTAAACAACTAAACTTTTCACTTGACAAAGCAGGAGCTCACAGAAAACTCCAACTTGATGAGTTGGACGATATTCGAAGAGATGCATACGATAGTGCTAAGGAGTATAAGAAAAAAATAAAACTTGTGCATGATAAGTATATTTTAAGAAAGTCATTTTCTCCAGGTCGAAAAGTTCTTCTGTATGACACTCGTTTGCATATATTCCCCGGGAAATTGTGCCCTCGGTGTACCGGTCCTTTTGTGGTCCATATTGTTTTTCCTCATGGTGTTATTGAAATTGAGACACTGGATGGTAGTAGTTCTTCTAAGGTTAACGGTCATAGATTGAGGCCCTTTTTAGAACATGTTCCTACTGGTGATGTTGAGGAGGTCCCTCTGGAGGACCCTGTTTACCTTGATTGACCATAAAGGTATTTGGTATTTGAATATTGTATACTATTTTTGCTATTTGTTTTTAGGGTTTTTATTTTTATTTCTCTCCTTATTCTCCGTGGAAGGATTATTATGCTTCATCCAGGTACTATCTTTCTGACTTCTCTATTTATAGATTCCTCGTTTTACTTATATTTTTGGTATTGTTCTTTAATTAGAAACATTGAGGACAATATTAGATTTAAGTTTGGGGGTGGGGAAGAAACTTTTTGTTAGTTGCAATAAATAAACTCCATAGCCTAGATTTTATGCTTATTAAGGATGGAACTAGCCAATCTAAGTGGATGGAAGCATTTTGGTTGTAGGAGTTGAGGAACTAATCTGATTAGATGGAAACATCTAAAGAGTCTATTCATAAAAGCACAGAGCTCAGCTGTTAGAAATAACATGGTAGTTTCGCCATATCTCGTTGAGTCCTTTTCACTTCTATTTTTATTTTGTTTTCTTTAAAATATGTATCTCTAAGTGATTAGGTGGGGCTCACGATTCAAGTTGTTACCAGCGCTAGTGTGAAATAGAGTGATTGAGTTACTAAAAAAAAGACCAGACCAGACCAATTAGACCAATCAGAATAAAAATTAACACTTGGATAGCAATATGTGTGTGTTCTTCCTGTCTCCGTCACCTAAACAAGCGTGGAACGCATGATCCACGGGAATTACCATGTAATCTACTGACAAGAAGCATGTGCTTGGATCCGCAAGATCTAATCATGTTGTTAAAAAATAAAATAAATGTTAATGTTCATTCAATAAAGTCGACCACTGGTACCCTTGTATATGCCAGTTGTATTGACCTAGAGTTAGGATTATCGACCACTGGTTCCCTTGTATATGCTAGTTATGTTGATATTAGTCAGACTAGTGTCTCAATCCATTAGGATAGGTTCATTTTGGCGGTGGCCTTCAGACAGATATGAGAAACACCGTTCACTTAGTTAACATCAAAAGCATCTATGTTTTTCTATATCCATCTCATAATCTATCCATGTGATTGATTGACTCCGAATATTGATGTCCATAGTACAACTATCTGAGTAGAGCTCTGTCACTTATATATGAATTTTAGTATGTGGGTGCAAACTCGTGTACAGAAATTAAAATTTTGCATCAGGGTACTTCTTCCTGTAGTCAATAAGTATGCCAACCAAGGAGATTCTTTAGTACCTTCCAAGGTTCTGCGTAGATAGCTAGGGTCTGGAGTAAAGGTTTTGTGGGTATATCTCTGGTAAGCCCTCCCGGGACTATAATTCGGCCACTAGGGCCACCTAGAGGTTTAAAGGCTTATTTCATACGCTAAATTCAATCGACGATGCCTGCGACAGTGAGTTAGGATTTTATTTTGTAGATTTGATTTGCTCGGGACTAGCAAATAACAAGTCTGGGGGTATTTGATAGATGCATTTATGTGTCTATTTTCATCTCGATTTACTATATTGTTAATACCCATTTTTGTACTATAATTATTTTATATTATATTACGATTTTTGTACTTATTTTGTTATTTTATGGCTTTGTAGGTGTTTTTCGAGAAATAAGCTTTTGCGGCGAAATTGGCTCGAAAAGTGGTTTTTGCGCTCGTGGGAGAAAATTACTAAAGGCACCCCTCAAATTGATAAGGGGTAACCACCTGCTATCCACACCCCTAGTCCGGATAAGGGGCATCCACCTCCTTCTTCACGGTAAAAAGAAATATTTTGGCGGGAAAAATTACGCAGCACTTACTTGAAATTCTTGGAAGCATTTAAGCGAGATTTTATCAGGATTTCTTGTTAGATTGGGTTCGAATTAGCCTGTTAGGACAACACAGGATTGGTAATGGGTTTCAGTTCGAAAAAGAAGGGAGTTTTGGTCATGTACGATAAAATAGGGGCAGATATTCTAAGGTTTTGTGGATCGAATTTCAATCAAGTTACTTGGAGATTTTCATGGGATTTCACTTGGATTTGGATTAAGATAAGCCTTTCTCGATAAAACAGGGTTGGTTCACGTAAGAAAAAGGATCAAATCTTCTTATGTTCGGAAATTATCCAAAACATGGAAGTTATGAAAATTGGGTAAGAATCTCGGCTCTATATGGAAGTTACATGGAATTATACGAAATATTTCTGCTCTGTAAGATTCTGTTACATCATGAAGATAGTATTGAAGGAAAGATACAACCAAAGACGCATACACAGAGAAGAACAAAAAAAAAAAATATAGCCGAGACTTAGCAGCGAAGAAATTATCTATCTTTGGAAGATTCGATCGAGAATATTGGAGCTTTTAGATATAAACAGAGGCGCTGGGGACTCACAGGGGGATATTCGAGAGTTTGGGGTAGTTTCTGTGAAGAAAAACCGGTTGCAGAGATGATTCATCATCAGCATGGAAGAAGGACGAAGAAGAACACACAACATCAGAGAAAGAAGGTCGCAGAATCTGTTGCCTTTACTTTCAAATTCATTACCTTTGTAACAATTTTTCCAACTATTAGTTCAAGTTTGCAACAGTTCAGCAACAGTTCCTATGTAACAGTGAGTTCTGTAACAATTATATCTGTTACAAACTCGCAACTTTATTAGTTTTCTCTTATTTTTCACACTTTTGAGCTATGAACACTTATTTTGAGCACGTGAATGATATGAGGAGCTAAAACCCTTTGTTGAGGCGACGGAGGAAGCTACTTTCCAATATTTGTGTGGTAATTTATATTTAATTAATTATTGCAATTCTTTTTACGATTATTTTCCTTGATGAGAAAATTGATTTTGGTTAAACAATTGTGATTTCTTTTGATAGAGCATGCTTGCTTAGGGTTTTAATATTCTATGATTTTGATAAACAATTGTTATTTCTTAAAATCTAATTATTGCAATATATTAGAATCACTTGAATGTATGAGTTGCATGATTATTATTAATTAAATCACATGAAAATTGGAAAATAGTGGAATCCTAAGTCTCAGTATCTCTACAATCTTGATAACAACTTTGAATTTGAGTTTTTATTATTTTAGTTTTATTTAAGTCTGAAATTCAAAATCTTCACAAGTCTTGAACGAACCTTTTCCTACAACTAAAAAAAAATCACATATTTTCTTGTGTAAATACTGTGTTGTTTCATAAGGTGTCTTATGTTGAGCTCTATCGACTAAGTCATTGATTTTGGCATAGTTGTTGTTCCATGAGATGCTTTGTGTTGAGAATGACCAATTAAATTGATTACTTTTGTGATTAGTTTAGTTGTGTACTTCGATTAGATTAATTATGGGTTCTCTTGTGATTAATATAATTGATTTTTTAAGTCTCCATAAGTTTACTTTTGTTGAGCATATTTAGTCAAATTAATCATGGTTCGCTTACGGTTAATTTGATTAAATATTTCTTTTTGGATTTCAAATTCATACTTATATGTGATTTGTTGAGTCCAAATAAATCCTTCTTTACTTTTGAAATTAAGGTCGCTCTTGTTGTTCTTTCGGGAATGACATTTTATGGGTGAGAGTTATTTTGAACTTGTGCTTAATTTCCAAATCTTTGTGGGGAGTGCGGCTGTGGAATATTATAGGGGTTATCTTGTATCTTTATAAACTCCTTGATGAATGCATTTAGCTTCGGCTTTATGATTGCATCTAAACAAGATGATATACATTTACTCTTGGTCATGAAATGTCTCTTACGGAAATTTCATTAGGATCTAGTTCTTGTACCTTTGCCAATTTTATTGACAAAAAGGAGGAGAATTAATATGTAGTTCACACTCCAAAAACATATGGTTTTCGGATCATTATGTAAGGGGGAGTGGATTCCATGTGAGATGGAGTATTGACTAAGGGGGAGTGACGTATCACCGTAGTATTGTTGTTAAAGTTGTGACGCAATTGGACTTTGACATTGTGTAATGATACTATGACACTGTATAACAATGATTGAGAACTCTTGTTTTCTCGTTGTTATAGCTATGGATTTTCAACAACGATGATGCTAAACTTACAACCTTTGGGATCATTGGAGTACTTGGAAGTGACGAAGATTTAGAGTAATGTTGAAGATTGGGCATGTGGAATAGGAGCTACAAAAGTTTATTTATATTTTTTTTATATTCTATATGTATTAATAAGTTTTGTCACTAAAATTAACAAAGGGGGAGATTGTTAAAGCATTGCTCGGTCGAACTCGCATGCATTTCTATCTCAAGCATTTTGTCAATGTTAGTGATCAAAACTATAAATTCTTGATTTCTAGTCTACTATATCTAAGGTCTCGGACTAGGATAAAAAGGGTAGTTGAGCTCAAGAACTCCATGGCAATCATCATACAAGACGAAGGACTACTCAAGGAACCAGTGGATCTTCGTCGACTAAAAGGTATGTTGAGACTTGAACTTATCTATCACTCAAAAGTCTATCTACTATATCTCCTATATTGAGACAAAAGTCCTTTTGCTATATAGACTTATATTATGCACATGTGGTATTTCTAGCTGAGTATATCTCGATTATCTATTTCTCGAAATATGTGTTGGTAAATCTTTCTCTTTAACCAAGTTTATCTTTACCTAGTGACGAAAGTCCTGTTATGTTTCAATCACTTTGAAAATTGCTCTGACGAAAAATAGTTTGTGAATAACAACTCTATAACTCCCTCTGAGAATGTTTCAATGATTAAAATGAGAGTTTAGACAATATAACCATTGGAGGATATAAGCATTGTTGTGGAAACACGTATATGTATAAGTCCTTATTGCTTGAACCAAAGTTTGCGAACTTTGTTGATCAAGTGAAACTGGAAGTGCGTGAGCTTCAGTCTGCGAACTGGCAGAAGTTCTCGACCCGAGAATTTTTGCTGGAGTTTTTGAACTCCTTCCAGGAACTTAAGTCCGCAAACCCAGTCCGCGAACTTGAGTAGGGTTATGTCTAAAAATGATGTTTGTGAACTTATCTTAATAAACTAAGGAATTCTATTGCAAACCGTGGCTATATAGTTCATGAATCGATTCGAGTGAATCACATCGTTTTTGCTTCCATTGTGTCTTGTGTAGTACATAAAGATCTAAGCAATTGAACAACTCTCTAACTAGTTCATTTGAGTCATTTTAACTAGTTATAGTGAAGAAGAATATGGTTGATATGAAAGTTATCATATGGCTAACCATTTGGCTAACTATTGTTGAACCAACTAATGTACAAGTTTGGGTACGGTTACATAAGCCTAGAAACGTGCATTACATGTGTGTGTAACAATCTATGTTTTCGATCTAACGGTTGATAAGTATTAGCTCGAATCTAATCAGGTTTTCATCTAACAGTGAATATTGAATGCTTTGTTAGCAAGCTAACATTGATTGCAAACCCTGATTTGAAGACTATATAAGGGAGAACTCTAGCAACTGATAAACCTAATCCCCACACATTATTTGTGATACTAGTTGTGCTAAGATTGAGTCGTTTTTCCTTTATCCTTTAGTTCTCTTCTTTTAAAACCAGGTTAACGACTTAAAGACTTCATTGGGATGTGAAGCCAGACCGATACTACTTTTCTTGTGGTTGTGTGATTTGATCTTGATGTTTCTATCGTACGAGTGCGATTGGAATAATTGGCTTGATATTTCTATCTCCGATTGGAAATATATAAAAGTAGTCAGAAACACTTTGTCTCATCATTTGTGATTCTTCAATATCTTTTTTCGCTGCGTCGATTAAGATTATTGTGAGGTGATTGATAAAACTGAGCTTTTCTTCCGGAATATAAGTCTAGTTTTATTGATTAGTTCCTGTTCACCTTGATTTATCAAAATACGAAACAAAAAATCGTAGGTATATTCGTAGGAGACGAATTTATCTATTACCGTAGACTTTTCTCTGTGATACAGATTTATTTATTAAAGTCTTCGACTTTGGGTCATAGCAACTCTTAGTTGTGGGTGAGATCAGCTAAGGGAATAATGTACGTAGTATACTGATGTGATTAGAGATGTAGGAGCATAATTATACCTTGGATCAGTGTGTGATTGGTTGGGGTTCAAATACAATCCAGACCGAAGTCAGCTTGGAGTATGCTAGTTTCTGTAGCGGCTTAATACAGTGTATGTTTAATCTGGACTAGGTCCCGGGGTTTTCTGCATTTGCGGTTTCCTCGTTAACAAAATTCTGGTGTCTGTGTTATTTTTTTCCGCATTATATTTCGTTATATAATAGAAATAATACAAGTTGTGCGTTCTTTAATCAATTAGAATATCTTACCTTTTGATTGTTGATTTAAATTGATTGACACTTGGATATTGGTCTTTGGTACTATCCAAGGTATCTCCTTATATTTGATAAAGACTCGCAGATTTCTATTTGCTTGAGTAAAGATCAAATCAAGTGAGAGAGATATAAACTCTTTGATATACTTTTATCTAGATTGAGTCTGACTGTCTATTTGATTCTCTAGAAAGTATATTGGAGTTTGTCCATACAGATTCCTAATCGAAATATTGGGTGTGGTTGTCAGACCTCTGATTAATCAATAACGTTCATCAATTGAAGACGAAAAAATAATAAGGCGAGCTTATGGAACTTCATCAACAAAAGGTATGTGGAGACTAAAACTCATCTATCACTTGGAAAGTCTATTTATACTCTATCTCCTATATTGAGACAAAAGTCGTACTACTATATAGTTGTTGATTATACACATATGAGATTTCGAGCTGAGCTTAACTCACTTACATATTTCTCAGAATATGTGTTGCTGAGATTTCTCTTCAACCAAGTTCATCTTATATTCTTGACGAAAGTCAAAAGATGATCATGTGAAAATCACCGAGTAACATCTTACATGGTTTGTGTGATACAATCATTTGGTGTAGACTTGGAATGTTTCTTTATGATTATTTCAATAACTTGAAAATTGCTTTGATGCTAATAGTGTGTGAAAACGGCTGTTGTCATCCCCTAAGAAAGTTTCAATGATTGAAACAAGAGTTTAGAATACTTAACCATCATTAGATTATAAACATAGTGTGCATTCTTCCATGTATGTGATCCATGATCATAACTAAAGGATGCATACCCGTATGCGTACTTGTAGTTGTGAAATTCCGTGTACCAAATGCACATACCGGTACGCATACTTGCGTAAGGTATAGGTCCAAGAATTTATGTTGGGATTTGGAAGTGAAATAAGTATGCGTACCCGTTTACATACCGGCGAACCCAAACTCAGACCGGTTACTTAAGTATGTGTACCCGTTTGCATACTTGAGTGCTTAAAGTTCTAAAATCGGTTGGATCATGAAATACATTTATATATTAAGGAATGCATTCTTTGCAAACCGTGGCTATAATGTTCATGAATTGATTCGAGTGAATCAAACCGATTTTGTTTCAATTGTGTTTTTGTATACTTCTATGAGAATATAACAATTGAATAACTCTTTAACTAGTTTCATTTGGTCATTTGAACTAGTTATGTTTAAAATGAATAAGGTTGATATGAGAGTGTTCATATAGTTAACCTCGGTTAACTACAGTTGAGCCAACATGGTGTACACGTTTAGGTACGGTTACTTAACCTAAATGAGGGTACATTTCATTTGTGTATAACAAGCTATTTTCGATCTAACAGTTGAAAGATATTAGCTTGAATCTAATCAGGTTTTCATCTAACAGTGACACTACACCATTTTAAGGGATTCGCAACCCAGGTTTGCAACGACACTATCGCAGTTGCGAATTTTTTGGTTGCTAATTGCAACTGATTTATTTTCGCAACGGAGAAATGACGTTGCTAATTTTGCAACCTCACAAGCAAGGTTGCGAATCGCAACTGAGCTGGGTTCAAGCGTGTGAACCACGTGTGTGGTTGGGAACGCTAGAACTTATAAACACGCCCCGGTCAAACTTCGGTCAAGACTGCTTCTTCTTTTTTCCACCCTTCACAGCTACGGGCTTTATCCTCTTCATTTTTTCTTATCTCTTTCTCAGCCACAGTCTTATCTTTTTCTTATCTCCTTTTCTCTCCTGCGAAAAGAAAAACTCGCCATTAAATCTTTGCTTCTCTCTTTTTCAATCTGCTCTGGAGAAGTTTTATTCTACGGAAATCCAACCAGGTAAAAAACGTTTAATCATGTTTGTTTTTTGTTCTTTGTGTGTTTTTGTTCGCAAGCATCGATCTGAGATTTTAGGTCATCGATCTGAAATTTTAGGTCATCGATCTGAGTAGTTTTAGCTGGAGTTATAACTCTATATTACTTCAGTTTCTACTGTAAGGTCATCTTTAAGCTTTAGTTTCATGTTTTGGGTTCAATTTTAGGTCAGTTAGGTTGTCTGTGATTTTTTTTTTCTTCGATTTTGAATGGTTCTCACCGAGTATGGAAATAAGAGATCATGATAAGATACAGATCTATTCATATCTATTTAAATAAAAAAATTACACCCAATTTCAAACTGTCTGAAATTAGGGTTTTTTCAATTTACTGTCTAATGTATTAAAATGGATTAGTTATGCCAAAATTAGAATTGGTTTGCATTTTTTAGTAATTTTTTATTAATCTGATGTTGTGGATATTATCAATTTAAAGTTTTTAAGTATGTCTAAATCAAAAGAAATTGGAGTTGATGTGTTATAAAGTACTGATGAAGGAGAAGAGGGTTACACACAGAGAGCTGTTCTATAAACTGTTATGTGATTCACATGAGTTTTTCGCTTCTCAATTAGAGGTTAATCGATCTATCCAAGGTTAATTCATTACGCAAATTTCATTACATTTCTTGAATTATCTGATTTTTTGCATTTTTAAGGTTGTAATTTGGGGGATTTTGGTGCATTAGATGTTGTTGCGCTGCTTCGATATAGTAGGCATAGTATTGGAATCATGGCGTCCAGTCGAGGACTTGTTGCGGGATGTTTGATGATTCAAGTATGTTTTTGGTTCAATTTCATTTCCTTGTGGTTAGGAAGAATGTGAATTGTGAAGTGATTTTGGTTTTTGTTTGTTTGGAAAGGAGCCGAACAAAGAAGTAGTGGATTGTTCAATGTGTGGGTCTTCTGGGTATGCGATTACTGGGGATTTGAGTTTGTTAGAGAAGATGAGTATTCGATCTGATGCGAGATACATTATTGTTGTCGAAAAGGTATTCATGAGCACTAGAATCTTGGTGATTTATGAGCCATTTCGCTGTACTCACTGTTTTTTGTATGCAGTATGCTATATTTCAGAGGCTTGCCGAGGATCGAATTTTCAATCAGATTCCAAGCATACTTATTACTGCCAAAGGGTATATAGACATTGCAACAAGGTAGTCAAGACATGGTTTGATTTTGAGCTAGATTTTTTAGTTTTGAGATAATGATCGACCCTTGTTTCTGTGATGCAAATATAGGTTTCTTCTGCATCGACTCAGCCGAGCTTTCCCACACTTTCCAATCTTTGCACTGGTTGACTGGTGCAGTACATGAAACCTTTCTTAATTTTCATGTTTTATCTAGGAATTTACTGTACTTTAGTACCCATTCTAGCACTGATAGCTTATAGCATTTTTACATATAGGAATCCTGCATGGATAGCTATACTCGGCACCTTCAAGTTTGGAAGTATAGGAATGGGTTTGGAGGCATACAAATATGGTATTCTCATCCAGTTTGCAGTTCTCGTTTCCCTTCGATCCATATTGCATTATTACGTACGGATATAGGCATTCTGGTTTTTCAGCTTGCAATGTTAAATGGCTGGGAGTCCAAGGGAATGATCTACAGCTCATACCAGAAGAATCTTATGTTCCACTGAAGCCGCGTGATCTGCAGATAGCTAAAAGCTTGATGTCCTGTGACATGTTGCAGGTAAACAAGAAATTTATGCACCCACTCGGATTCATTGCCTACTTTAAGCGCCGCCCATGTAGGTGCTAGTACAGTGAAATTTTAGTGTTAATACCAATTGAGGTGGTAATCTGAACTTAATTTATTTCTTTTAGAGATAATGTTTCCTTTTCATGGGTTTTGTTTTGATTTCAGTTTGTGAGTCAAGTTTATGTTTAGTTTCTAGGCAATGGTTTTCTTCTATACAGTTGAACATCTCTGTTTATATATAATGAATTTGGTTGTGTTTTGCAGGTACTGGGAGAAATAGTTCAAAACAGAAGAAATAAGAAAAGGAAATTATCCATTTAATGTGCCAATCACTTAAAAGTCTACGTACACCTAATTATCCATGTAAGCATACTGTATTTTTTTTTGTAGGTAAACTTGTTGTTCACAATCGATGTGTTTGAAGAGGTACTACTACATACACCTAATTGCTCATGTGTTGTATGATTCAATTTACATAAAACTATTTGTAGCTGTGTTTAGTTTCGTGGTCGAGCTCGACAGAGCGATTCACGATGTGTTGGTGCTTGACATGTAATATTGTAACTCATATGTCTTGCAAAAAGCTTAAAATTCCCTTTAAACAGAAACCTGTCACCTTCCTCACTGTAAAGTACGAGAATTGAACTTGTATTTTCATTAAGTCATGCAGTAGGTGTTGAAGGTCACATGTTTCATTTGATTATGAACTTTGATTTGAGTAACTTATAATCGTCTTTGTTTGACATGGAATTCAGTGTTTCTTCATTGGCATGGTTTATGTTCAACCAGAATTCAAGTTTCGTACCTTCCAATACTATTGGTCAAAGAGTTTTAACAAGACCATTTAAGTAAGTTTCATTTGTAATCTTACTTATGGTGCATGTTGTTGTGTGGCCCTTACTACCTCTAGTATCTAGCTTGTGCATATTCATCTGTCAACTGCCACTTGCTTGAGTAAAGCTTACCAAGTACATTCTTTTTCTTCTTTATTTTTTGACTAAAGGAAAATTTTACTAGACTGATTGCTCTTACTGGCATTGCCGCAAATCTCTCATTGTGCCAAGTATATGTATGCTAACGATGGATTTGGAAATTTTGGTCTCCATTTTTGGTCTCCATCGATTTTACTTTACAAATTTGATATTGGTGCATCTGCACTATGTCGTTTATTCTGATCTATAACCTCTTCAACTGCTGTTACAGTCTCTTAATTTTGTAGAATAGTTGTTGTTGGTTCCAGTGTTTGCTCATTTAAATTTTCTTTACTCATCTCAGGTCTGGAGACTGCAAGCTGCCTTTGGTGAGAACATAAATCACAAATGGATCTATGAATGTTTTCTTATCAGAGATGCTAAGGTCAGTGGACTTGGAGGAATGGATCTAATTTCAACACTCATTAGAATTTAGTGATACCACTACCTCTAGTTATATAGTAGTCAGCTCATGAGACACTATAATCATTTGCTTCTTCCATTACCAAAATTTAAGTGTGTTCATTGTCGTCGTTTGACAAATGATAGCTTACTAATTCATGTTTTCTGCAATTATATACCTCATTGCAGGACTACTATTTACTAATTCCTTTCTACTTCTACAACTTTAGAAGGTTTAATAATTACATGACTTTAATTCGGTATCTTGTCTGTCACCAAGCTTATGTGATATAGTTTATCAGTTTTCTGGTGTACTACATACTTTTTTGTTTTTTATTGTCATTTTGGATTTCCAAAACATTTGAATTTTGATTTCATTTCTGGGCATGCAGATTAAGCCTGAGATGTACAGATATGAATTATGTCGACTAAAATTGAAATGCGCCTTGCGAAAGGTCAATAGAATGGGACTTGGGCTCAAGTTAAAAAGCAGTACTCTGCTGATATTTTAGCAGCAGTTGAAATCTTTGTTGAGGAAATTGGTTAAGCAAGCGGAGTCTGGTGATACTTCTGGTGATATTTAGTCTTTCTTTCCCTGTTTTTCAATGCCTCTATCAGTTGACAAATGCTAGGTTACCCATCCATTTAGAAACATCAACATAGATCAAATATTTTATGTCAGTCACAACATACATAAGTTACTTGTGTACATTTGTATCATTTGAAGAATCCTATATTTTATAATAAAATTAGTGGTGATTCTCAACTACATTTGTATCTGTTTTGTTTTGCCATTGTAGTTTGTATATATGTTTGGATGTTGAATATGGGGAACTGGGTAATTGTAGGGGGAATTTGGGGTAATGAATTTTGACTAGGTCAATAGAATGGGACTTGACCTTTTTTTTGAGGTTGCAAAAGATTAGCAACATCAAGGCTCTGTTGCTAAATTAGAACCAGAACCAATACAGTAGAACCAGAACCAACAATATCTAGTTCTGGGATATGGTATTCCTGTAATTAGCAACATATTAGCAACAATATCCTGTTGTTGCTAATAAAAAAATTCGCAACGGCAACGGCTGTTGCGAATGTCCGTTGCTGACCAAGATGCGCAACGAAGCTTATGCCGTTGCTAAAAATTGCGACACCGTGTTTAGCAACAGCGAAGTCCCGTTGCGACCCCGTTTAGCAACATCTATTGTCTGTTGCTATATCCTTAAAATGGTGTAGTGTGAATATTGAATGCTTTGTTACCAAGGCAACTTAGATTGCAAACCCTAATTTGAAAACTATATAAAGGAGGACTCTAGAAACTGGGAAAACTAATCCCCACACCTCCCATGTGATACTAGTTGTATAAGCTAGAGTCGATCCTTCTTTAACCTTAGGTTTTTCAGGAAACCCTGTAGGTTAACGACTTAAAGACTTCATTGGGATTGTGAAACCAGACCTAACTATTTTATTTGTAGTTGCGTGATCTGATCTTGCTGTTTCTATCATGTTCGATTATTATCTTCTTCAATATTGGCTCGAGATTTAATCTCCGATAGGCAAGATAAAAAGTAATCACAAACATCTTCGTCTCATCGTTTGTGATTCCACAATATCTTGTTTCGCTACCATACGATTAAGATTATTGTGAGGTGATTGATATTTCTAGGCTATTATTCGGGGAATATAAGTCCAGTATATCAACTGGTTCCTGGTCACCTTGATTTATCAAAAGACAGAAAAAAACTCGTATGTATTTTTGTGGGAGACAAATTTATCTATTCCTATAGAATTTTCTGTGTGAGACATATTTGTTTATCAAGTCTTCGACTTTGGGTTGTAGCAACCCTTGGTTGTGGGTGAGATCATCGAAGGGAATCAAGTGCATAGTATCCTGTTGGGATCAGAGACGTAAGGAGTGCAACTATACCTTGAATCAGTGTGAGATTGATTATGGTTCAACTTCAGTCCAGTCTGAAGTTCATTGGCCGTAGGCTAGTGTCTGTAGCGGCTTAATACAATGTGATGTTCACTGATGTTCAAATCTGGACCAGGTTCCGGGGTTTTTCTGCATTTGCGGTTTTCCTCGTTAACAAAATTCTGATGTCTGTGTTATTTATTTTCCGCATTATATTTTTTTATATAATTGAAATATCACAGGTTATGCGTTAAGATAATTAGATAATCCAACCTTTTGTTGTTGATTTAAATTGATTGACACTTGAACATTGGTCTTTGGTACCGTTCAAGTTGTTTCACATAATAATCAGGCTCACAGATTTCTATCTATTTGATTTGCTGATTACATTATGAAACAGAGATATAAACTCTTTGATATATTTTTCTCTAGATTGAGTCTAACTGTCTCGTTGATTCCCTTGAAAGTATATTGGAGTTTGTCTATTCAGATTTCCAAACGAAATATTGGGTGTGGTTTTTAGACCCCCGTTTTTTCTGTTACAACTTTTACATTCGTAGGATATCTTTGTTTGGGATGGTTGGATGCAATGTTTATCTCTCAAATGTCATCTGATCGTACGTCCGAGGCTCAAAAACCCCATTTTGTTCTATATTATAGATATTTATCCCCCCAAAATCGAACCAAACCTTAAACCAGACTCTATAAAAGAAAACCAAAAAAGGGAAAAATAACGAAAAATGAAAGACAATCACCCAATACTAATCGTCGATCCAACAGGAAAACAAAGAAATTAACCAAAAATAAGAACAAAGTCGCTCGAATCGATTTAAAAATAAATTTGACCAACGTTTCCAGAAAAATCGCCACTCTTGCACCTTGATTTCCTCTCTTAAGGGTAATAACTAACAAGATTGAAATATTTTACTTCAGAATGACTAAATGCAACCCATAGTAAGACTAGATACAACCCTCTTAAAATATTATAAACCCATTTTTACGTGGGTTAACAAGACCTTTCTTCATCATCCAATCATTAGTCACTTTCAAGAACAATCCCGTGTAACATGAAATTAACTTATCGTGTATCAATAATCAAAGACTTTGATGTAATTTCACTAATATTAATTGAACATTTACTGCAATATATACGAAAAATACAGGGTAAGAAAATCCATAATCAAGTCAAATTTTTTGATTTTTATCATCTATATAAAATCTCTGAAGTGTATGATGCATAAGACTTTGTGATAAAAATTAAACTTAAATCATATCAACCAATCAGGGATAAAAATGGAAACTTAGGGTTTTGAAGTCCAACTTTTCTATGTTACAAATGAAATTCCTTAAGAAGATTGAAAGAAGAATAGAAATCAAAGTCATATACATTGATTTTAAAGCAATTGATTTCCTCTTCCATCAGTGATACTTTTGATCCTAAAATATCTCCTCTTGAGTCTAATCCGTGGGTATTAAAAAAAAACTGATCCGTGAACTTTTTTCTCCCCTCTTTTACTCAAAAGAAGATGACAGTGAGTTTTTACCCATGTAACTAAGGTTTACAATATTATAGTAAAGGGGTGGGATCCAATGACATGGTTATATTGACATAATCATGACATGGTTTAGACATTTTTCTACAAAACCCAAGAGATAATGTATTTGAAGATAATTTTTTGGTGACATGTTCCTCTTATATATCTCTACATTCCTACCAAAAATGAGTGCATACCAAGACGTATAAGACTACCATCTACTATTTTGAATATCAATCGTTGAAGATTAACAGTTGAAAATAAATTTTTTGGATGATGAAGTTTTGTATACAGGAGTACTCTTATTTTCGTATACTGTTGTATTTAACATTAGCGTGGATTGTATTTAGTGAACAATCCCTTGGGCCGGGCCATGCATATTTTTTAGAGCACTTCTCGGTCAAACTCGCATGCATTGCAATCTCAAGCATGTTTATCAATCTTAGTGATCAAAACTATATAGTCTTGATTTCTAGTCTACTATAGCTAAGGTCTCGTACTAGGATAGAAAGTGTAGTGGAGCTCAAGAACTCCATGGCGATCATCATACAATACGAAGGACTACTCAAGGAACCAGTGGATCTTCATCGACTAAAAGGTATGTGGAGACTTGAACTTATCTATCACTCAAAAGTTTATCTACTCTATTTCCTATCTTGAGACAAAAGTCTTTTTACTATATAGACTAAGAATATGCACATGTGACATTTCGAGCTAAGTATATCTCGCTTATCTATTTCTCGAAATATGCGTTGGTAAATCTTTTGCTTTATCCAAGTTCATCTTTGCCTAGTGACGAAAGTCATGTTATATTTCAATCACTTTGAAAATCGCTTTGACGAAAACTAGTTCCTGAAAACAACCATATGACGTCCTCTGAGAATGTTTCAATGATTAAAATGAGAGTTTAAACTATATAACCATTGGGGGATATAAATATTGTTATGGAAACACATATATGTATAAGTCCTTAACACTTTAACCGAAGTTTGCGAACTTTGTTGATCAAGTGGAACCGGAACGTGAGCAGCAACTCAATCCGCGAACCCAGTCCACGAACTGGCGTAAGTTCTCAAACCCGGGAATATCTGCTGAAGTTGAAGCTCAGGTGCAGTCCGTGAACTGACGGAAGTTCTCATCCCGAGAAATTCTGCTGGAGTTTATTAACTTCAATCGGTTAGCTTGAGTCTGCGAACTCAAGGGGTTATGTCTGAAAATGTTGTTCATGAACTTATTCTTAAATTACTAAGGGATGCTTTTACAAACCGTGGCTTTATAGTTCATGATTAATGATTCGAGTGAATCACATCATTTTTGATTCAATTGTGTCTCTTGTAGTACTTGAGATCTCATAGCAATTGAACAACTCTCTAACTAGTTCATTTGAGTCATTTGGACTAGTTATGGTGAAGAAGAATATGGTTGATATGAAAGTTATCATTTGGCTAACCATTTGGTTGACTAATATTGAACCAACCATTGTACATGTTTGGGTACGGTTACACAAACCCAAAACGTCAAGTACATGAGTGTATGGCAAGCTAAGTTTTTGATCTAACGGTTGAGAGATATTAGCTTGTATCTAATCAGGTTTTCATCTAACGGTGAATATTGAATGCTTTGTTACTAAGCTAACATTGATTGCAAACCCTGATTTGAAAGACTATATAAGGGGAACTCTAGCTATTGGAAAAACTAATCCCCACACACCTTTCTTGTGTGGTACTAGTTTTCTCTAAGCTAGAGTCGATCTCCATTATCCCTTGAGTTTTCTTTCTAAATTCGGGTTAACGACTTAAAGATTTCATTGGGATTGTGAAGCTAGACTGATAATACTTTTCTTGTAGTTATGTGATCTGATCTTGCTATTTCTGTTGTACGAGTACAATTGTAATAATTGTCTTGAAATTTCGATCTTCGATAGGAAAGATAAAAGTAGTCACAAATATCTTCGTCTCATTATTTGCGATTCCTCAATAATCTTCTTCATTGTGTCGATTAAGTTTATTGTGAGGTGATTAATGAAACTGAGCTGTTCTTCGGAAATATAAGTATGGTTTTGTCGATTGGTCCTTGTTCACCTTGATTTATCAAAAGACGGAACAAAACTCATAGGTTTATTCGTGGGAGACGAATTTATCTATTACCTGTAGACTTTTCTGTGTGAGATAGATTTGTTTGCTAAAGTCTTCGGCTTTAGGTCGTAGCAACTCTTGGTTGTGGGTGAGATCAGCTAAGGTAATAAAGTTCGCAGTATCCTACTGGGATCAGAGGCATGGGAGCATAAATATACCTTGGATTAGTGTGAGATTGGTTGGGGTTCAACTACAGTCCATACCGAAGTTAATTTGGAGTAGGCTAGTGTCCGTAGTGGCTTAATACAGTGTATGTTTAATCTGGACTAGGTCCCGAGGTTTTTCTGCATTTGCGGTTTCCTCGTTAACAAAATTCTGGTGTCTGTGTTATTTCTTTTCCGCATTATATTTTTATATAATTGAAATAATACAGGTTGTGCGTTGTTCAATCGATTAGAATATCCGACCATATTGGTTGTTGATTTAAATCGATTGACACTTGGATATTGGTCTTTGGTATCATCCAAGTTATCTCTCTTTGATTAGACTCGCGAATCTTATTTGCTTGAGTAAATCAAATTGAGAGATTGAGATAATAACTCTTTGAGTATTTTCTATTGATTGAGTCTTGTTGATTCTCTAGAAAACAACTCGGAATTGTCCATACAGATTGCTAATCGAAATATTGGGTGAGGTTGTTAGACCCCCACATTTTCAATTGGTATCAGAGCAGGCAAACACGTTTAAGACCTTACAAGTCTGTGTTTGTAGCGATCTAACTCTATGGACAAGAGTAGTATCTCTGATAAACGCATCACCAGAAATAATGAATCTTTCGTGTCTAAGTTTATTAAAGAGAAAGATTCTACAATCTCAAGTATAGACGAACACTGTGTTAAAATCAGATAGGCAGATATTGACATGCACCGTTCCGATTGCCCTTCAAAAGAGTTTACTTCTCTAAATGAATGGGAAACAGATGAAGAGAGTAAGTTGGTTCTAAATCTTATTAGAATCCAAGCCGATAGATTTAATCGGTTGAAGAAACATGTCAATGGTCTTGTTGGTGTAATTAAAGACTGCAAAATCAAATAAAATATTGAAGATTGTTCTTCATGTATGACTCTTGAAGCAAGCCTCATAAAGGATACTTTTGAAATAGAACGTCGTTTGAATAAACTCTCCATTCAAGGATGCTCTAGGCAGTCTAATACATCACTATTTCTGCTACAACATTAAATGCTCCAGAAGAAAAAACAGAGTCCCTTCCAAGCAAGGAAAATGTGCTAGTCTCCTCTAGTCAAGGAAATCCCACATCACATGGAAGGAAGAAATCTCATGACGAGAATGTTAAGACTAAACTGACTAATCACGTTTGTGATCAGAAAGTATGTCACTTTTGCATAGCAAAAGGTTCTGCTATACAAAAGGGATGCACTAAGTTGAATAAAAATTATGTTGTTAAACTTCAACGCACCTTAGACTTAATCCTCAAAGGTGCAACTGACATTCGTATGTCGAAACCTATTGGTTTTCATATGAACCCTGTGTATGCTACCAGGAATGTCAGTTCAATGAGTTCCTCAAATATCAAGAAGAAAAACAGGAGTCTTGATAAGAATTTTCTAAGGAAAGATCAAGTTTTTTTCTCTAAAAATAATGCTTCCCTTGATTTAAAGAGAATTCTAGAAGAAAGGAGAAAAATTAATGATACACGAAATAACCTGATAAAGATGATTCAAGGGTATAAAGAAATTGTTGACAGGTTTTCATCCTCCTCAAGTCAAGACTCTTCTGGTAAGAACTCAAACTATGTCTCTTATTTTGATGACAATAAGTTTTATGATAATTTCTCAAATTAAAAGGAATCCCTCTCACGATTCAGGAGGAAAAAGAGACCTGATCATAGATACAGTTCCTTAGATGAGCTCAAAGCTCATACTTGTGCTAATTAATCACAAGGTTGGGAACTTGCTCATAAAAATCCTACTGAGCAAGATGTGTAAAAGTCAAGTGTACTTTGGCAATTTGTGTTTTGCATAGTTGAGCTCTTCTCTTATCGTTTATAGCTAAACTAGTGCCAACAGACAGTGTTTCCTAAAAAGTATATGCAATGTATTTTAGTGTTTTCCTGTTTTAGTGTCTTGTGTTCTTTTCTTGGAGTGCACTGTGTTCAAATGTGTACACGGGTTACTGTTTCGAGTTTACAGCTTGGAAACCCTAAAAGCCCTTCTTCTAAACAAAACATTTAAATAACCGACCTATTGAGTTACTATGTCACGTACGCATACTCTAGGTTTTTCTGGGTTACCAAGAATGTCCTCATCTTCATCTTTCAATGGTGGTTTTGCAAAGGGATTTCTTGTGAAAGGATTTGGTGTTGAATCAAAAGGAAGAAAGAAAAGAACTCTTGTGGAAGATGGAGCACCTAATGCCTCATGCTACTATGCCTACTCACATCAAGATGTTGAGAATGTGGATATGGTGTCTGCTGAAGTGGTTCATGACTTTCTGAAATACTTTGAGAAAGCGAAACTGCAACTTGTTGATACAATAAGAGATCTTAGTGTGGTTAGAAGTGAGTTGGAAAAGGTTATTTCTGACCTTGGTCTCATGAATACACATGTTAAAGAACTTCTCAACAAGGATATCTTATTGGAAGAAGCAGTTGACGTGAATCACAATCTGAAGGAACTCGAAACCCATGAAACTGTCAAAAGTGAACTTTAGTTTGTGATTGGGTTCTACTATATATTTGAGCTTATTTTGTCTAGTAAATCTTCTATGTTTTCTATTTTTATTTAGAAGAATAACTAGTGTTTTGGAATAGCAATGATTGTGACTACACATAGCTATATCCAATGATTTCATCTTCTTGTTTTTAGATTTATTGGTTTAAATTCTAAAGTTGTTTTGGAAGATGATGGTTGCAGTATTGTAGTTGCAGGATTTCCCACACTACACCCTTGTTAAGATTTTTCTATAATCAATTCGTAATTGAAGATGAAAAATGACACTTTATTATTTTGGTTTCATAAATGTTTACAGAAATGGAAGAATTCAAGATTACAACTATTCTCTTGAAGTTTCTCTCTCCTCAAGATTTTCTTAACTCTCAAAAATACATAATCCTTTTCTGGACACATTGGGTCTATATTTATAGGGTAGCTACATAATGGATGACATCTAAGTTTTCCTCTTATTTCGGGTTGATTCTGCGATTATACTGCGATTAGTTACAACATTCACTCTCACAATTTTTGTAACCATCGCAGGATAAACATGTTTTTCTCAAGTTTTCTTCACTCGTCATTTATTGCATCGCTCTTTTGACTGCTTTTGTGACACTCGCAAAGTGTAGTTGATGATATTGCGGTGATGCTCGCTGGGAAGTGTTGTTAATCTTGAAGAGAAGTATTGTAGCGATATTCTGGTCCTACATCTTGCCTCTTCTCATGTCTTCTTCGCAAAGTGGAGAGGATATGAGAATCTTCAATTCTTCAAAGTGCTCGCATCCTCTCTTCTTCCCATATTTTGTTCTCGACATTGCTCCGTTAATTTAGCTTTAACCGCCTACACATGTTGTAAATTCATCTTTTTACGGACACGTCTTTACTCAACATGTTATTCTCTTTTGCCTATAAAAGGCAGAATTAAACTTCAAAACTAACTTTCTTCTTCTACTTCTCTATCTTCTTCATTTGTTTATTTTATCTTCCGTCTGCAACTTTTCTTCTTCTTCATATTCTCCTGCTACTGTTCTAATGGAATCACCCAGGTATGTTTTTTAATTACAATATTTATTTGATTCAATTTTTACTCATATTCTTCGATCTTCTCTATTTGATCCTTCATTAACTCCTGTATTATGTTTTCTCTTCAGTGAAACTATCCCTAACACCCAATCTTCAGGTCAAAACCCTATTGCTCGCAAAAGACCAATTGAAAAGAAGAAGAGAAGTTCAACGAATGATAAGGTGGTAAGAAACACATTCTATTTCTTAATAACAATATTGTTGCCTTTGTTTCTTATCTAAGTTATCATTCGCAGAATGTCGAGAACATCGCCAATCCTCCTAAAAGATCTCGTCATTTCAAAGCTCTTGAGGCTGATTTATCCATCCCCACATTAGCATCTGTAAGAGTTACTCACACACCCTCGCAACTGGGTCCTCTTCCTTTTGTCTGCGAGAACATCGCTGCCAATACCTCTTCTTCTTTTGATTCACTGACAAATCAAGCTCCTGAAATTGCTCTGACTGAAATTCTTTCTAGCCCTTTACTGCTGATGAGTGCCAAATATTGCATATTCATACACCTTTTCATTGGCACTTAACTCATCTTTCGCGCTTTAAAGTCATATATTATCCCAAATTCTGTATTTTTACCATTTTCAAGAATAAATATTTGTATTAATTAATTTTGTGTTTTTAAGTACTAAATAAAGCTTGGAAGAATTGAGAAGACAAAAGAGCAGAAAGTTGGAAGCGTTGCAACCCGCTCGCGCATCAGTGGTAACCTGTTTACAATACATGGGATTAAACTACCCATGATCCAAGACCCAAGACCCAAATCTGTTTGCACCTCACCTGTAGGTACTGAATATCACAAGATAATAGTTCACGAGTATCAGGAGAAAAGAGTTATAAAATGATACGATGATAGAAGAAGCGCGGAGAAATATGAAGTTTTGCGAGGATGAAATAATTTTGCGAGTATAAGTTGCGATACTTCATAACTCATGAACAACTGTATAAGTTTTACTATAAATAGGAGTTCAAATGTAAAATTCGAGAGGTTCTTTTAGTGAGTGTTAGAAAATATCTTAGGAAAGAGAATAGAGAAAGTTGTAACTATTCTAATTCCATTTAGATACTTCTTTGTAATCAATTAAGAACATTAATAAGAAAATTGTCATTCATCATCAAGAACTTCTTGAGTTTTTACTAATTCTATTGAGGGTGTAGTTGTAGGTTATTCTGCAACTACATAATTGGCGCTAGAAACATGGAGAGAAAGAATTCATGTACCAGAAAAATGACAAGAAGAAGAAACACATCAGAACCATTAACTGAAGTAAGAAGAAGTGTAAGATTAGCAGGAGGAGAAGCAAATATAACAGGAGAACCTAGTAGAAGAAGGAGTAATCGAAGAAATCAAGCTCAACAAGTAGAAGATCATGATCAAGTGAGTATACACACTTGGAGAACTAATACACCAGAAGAAGAAGATAGAGAACCACAAATCAGAGAAAATGGGAGGTTGATGGGAGGAACAATTCTTTAAAGAGAAAGGGAGATGCTAGAAACATTGAGACAAGGAATCCAAAAAGAACGAATTATCGAAGCTGAAGAACGTGCCAAATTAACAAGACAAAATCAAGAATTGAGGATGGAAAATGAGATGTTACAAAGGAGGAAATCTCAAAGTGTTGCAAGATCAAATGTTAGAATAGAAAGAGAAGGACAAAATTCACCGATAATCAATAATGAAAATGATATGCAAGAACAAGCGTAGAATCAAGGTGATAGAAATCAAGAAAATCGTTTCATTTTAATACCAAACCGCGAACAAAATATGGAGAATTTACGAACAAGACCAAATCATAAAGAAAACAATCAGAATCGAGAGGAAGAATAGTAACTTATGGAAGAAACTAAGAGACAACAAGCAATACATCAAAACAATCACGGGAATGGAGTAAGAAGACATGAAGAAGTTCGTAACAAACAAAATGTTGAGTATGAAAGAATTAAGAGAAGAATTGTAAATCAACAAACAGAAGTGGAAAGGAATGAACCAAATTCTCGAATCAGAGTACAAGTAAATCAAGAAGAAATAAGTCACATAAGAAGGAGAAATGAAGAAGAAGAAATTCCTGATATTCGCATGAGAAGAATGAGAAGAATAGAAAGGGAAGAACAAGAATTCCAAGATGTTTTACAACTGAACAATTATGATAATTTAGAAAGAAGATATTTGCATAATTATGCAAATGAAAACATTAATGAAGAATATGATAGAATGTGAAGGATCGCAAGGGAGGAAGCGCAAGAACGTAGAAGAAGAGAAGCTGCATTAAAAAGACCAATGGATGAGAATTCTGAGGCAAATGCACGAATCTTTCGAGAATTAGCAGAAATGAGAGGGATGATAAATAATAGAAGAGGAGGAGATAGGAGGCAATTAGATGAAGCAATAAAAGAAGCTGCGAGGACCCCATTTGCTAGAGAAGTACAGTTGGGAGGAATTCCACCAAAATGTAATTTGCCCACACTTACCAGTATTTTTGATGGGACTTCATGTGCTATTCAGCACATTAAAGCATACATAAGATGCATGTTACAATGGGAGAATCATGATTCTGTGTTATGCAAGTACTTTGCATCAATTTTAACAGGGGAAGCTCTAAAGTGGTTCGAAGGACTCCCTAAGAACACTATTACGTCATTCAATCATTTGCAAGCAATTTTCCTTGGAGAATATATCACAAATCACTCTTCACGGCTTGGTATTGAAGATGTATTTGGTTTAAAACAAAGAGTGGGTGAAAGTCTGAAGCATTTGGTAAGACGATGGAAGACTATGTGCAGTGATATGGCAGGGCGTGTAGATGAGAGATACTTGATTCTGTCCTTCATAAATGCGATGTTCGCAACTGAACAATTATATGTTCAAATCTTCAGAAGAAAGAATTCCATAATGATGACAGAATTACGAGAATTCCAAGAAGAATACATTACACTAGAAGAAAAGCAAAACAATATGGAGTCATATCCAGTAACAAACACTAGCAATCAAGAGGGAGGAGCAAATTTACTTCCCAAAATAATCAATGTAGTAGCAGGTACTTCGCAAACATCCTCACAAACTTCTTCGCAAATTTCAGAAGAAAAGAAAATCAATGATAGCCAGCCAAAGATGGTAGCAATGGGCAGTAGAGATCAAGAAGAATATGATAGAGAGAAGAATTTCTATAATCGGATAGGAAATAACCAAATTCCAAGACTAGATCAACAACAAGAAAATTATGGTGGACAAAGGCAAAATTATTTTGGACAAGGAAACCAGATACAAAATTATAACAACGGTCAAGGAGGTCAAAGAATGGTAAGGGAAGAGATAAAATTTCCACCTTTGAATACAAGTGTAGAAAAGATATGGCAAGCAATTATCCTGGTAGAGAATGTACCAACTCCATGGAATATGGGAAAGGAACCACCAATGGGTCCAAGAAGTCATGAATTTTATTCATATCATCATTTTCATGGACATTCTACAAATAATTGCCATAATATCAAGAGGATAATCTTGCGAATGATTGATCAAGGAAAACTAAATCAATTTTTACTTAAGAAGACACAGTCGCAACAATTACCACAGGCTCCAGCCATAAATCGCAGGGAGAACACGACAAATGAAAAGGGAGAAGAAATCCTACATATAGAAGTGGGGTCAAAAGCAAGGAATGTTTTCTGTAATTCCATTGTTCATTCATATAAAACCATAGAGGATTTTCATGATAATGTGTTAAGTAGGGTATATGCGAGGGATGGTGAAGGAAAGGAAGTAATGAACATCGCAAAGATTTCACGACTTGAATATTGGCAGAAACGTGAAATTTCTTTTGAAGCCACTGAAATTCCAGAAGGTTGTGAAGCACATGATAATCCATTGGTGGTAAGACTGGAAATCTACATGAATATGGAGGAGAACGAAGATGATATGGAGGAAGAGTCAATTGGTCTTAATAGGATTTTGATTGATACGAGAAGTTCTGTCAATATCCTCTTCTATTCTGCTTACAAAACTATGGGGGGAAAAGATGCAGATTTAATACCTTCTACTTACAAAATTTATGGTTTTAATGGAACCGCCAACAAGCCCAAAGGAGAAGTGAGCATGCGAATTCCATTAAGTGGAATGCGAACTGAAATTCTGTTCTGCGTTGTTGATGTTGAATCACCATATAATGCTTTGATAGGAAGGCCATGGCTTCACGGAATTCTAGGCATAGCTTCCACCCTACATCAGTGCATAAAGTTTCCTCATATGAAGGGTATTGGAATTATCAAGGGTGATTGGGCTGAGGGAAAGAAATGTTACGATACAGAAGTAGAAGTTTGCGAAGGAAAAACTGCTAAGAAGGAAAGTTGGAGAAAAAGAGCAAAGGTTGTGAAAAGAAGTGAAAATTTAATGGCAGAGGATTAAGGAAAAAGAGAATAAATTTACGATGATAATCATACAAGAAATTTACGATGATAATAAGGGATTGTGATTTGCGAGGAAAAAAGATGGTTATCAGTATGTTTGCTCGTGAAAATGAGGTATGTGGCAAAACAAAAATTTTATTTCGTGATAAAATTTTACGAATATTGTTTGCTCGCAAGAAATTGGGAAAAAGTTACAAATTTTCAGAATTTATATTCCGATTAAAATTTCATTAATTTGCGAATAAAAGACCGCAATATGTGATCAGCCTCCAAAAAAGAAAGAGAGCCATGAGAAAATTTTATACAGGCAAACCTTTGTGGCGTACACCCTAGTTCGCGAAGCTATAATTCGTAAGAGGCAAAGTCCTAAAGTACATCATTTAAGGGGGTACCTATAACGTGGCTAAGGGTAACCGGAACACCACCAAGGGCCCTTAGTACATGGTAAAAATTTTGGGGTACAACCCAATAATGGGGTACCTATCCGGGTTAGACACCTTGGATTCTCACCTAATCTAACGACATTACGCAATATAAAATGCGGTGTAAGAAGATTTAGGCTGGGAGACTAAGGCATACTGTCTTTCCCAAGAAGTGCAGAAAACGATCAAGGCGCCGAGGTACACGGTTGAGTCAAGAGTGCCGGGTGAGGTTGAACCACATCTTCCATTTTTGACAAGTCTTGGAAAATGATGCACTTGGCCCAAAGATACCCCATAGGGTGCAACCTCGTAACTATAAACCCTATAGGCAAAAAGGATAAGAGGTTGCGATCAAAAGATGGTTGTTGGCAGAACCAGATGGGAAGAGCTAACCTTGTATGGTCGATGTACGCTTCCTTGAAGGGGCAATCAGGGGGAAGATAAAGGGCAGCACCCTCCATTAGGGAGCTGATACGTGCTATAAGACGCAAATTTCACGAGGCTTCTTGTTTGCGAAAACATAAAGGCTTGTCATATTTGTGCAACAAATGAAGTTCTGCGACCCTTCTAAAAAAAAAAAAAAAGGGGAGAAAGAAAGAAAGAAAAGAATAAAGAACTCGCAGAACATAATAAAGTTAAGATGAGATCAATGGGTCGCTACATGAAAGTGTAGAGACGTCCTGCGATTTCATCGCAAGACGGAAATGTCATGGGGCTTTATGTTCGCAAGAATATTTTGGCATGTCATATTGTCGCAACAATTCCTGAAGAGGCTAAAATACTATACAAAGAAGTTAAGATGAGATCAATGGGTTTTTGCATGAAAGTGTAAGAACGTCCTGCGATTTCATAGCAAGACGATAATATCACGAGGTTGTATGTTCGCAAGAATATTCAGACTTGTCATATTATCGCAAATAATTAATACAAAAGAGGTGGCAAAATAAGACCTTTACTTAGGAAGGCATGATAAGACCACAGAAATTAATGAAATTTATTGCATCAACATCACTGAAGAAATTATACAAGAATATACATTATGAAGATCTGAAAAGAAAACAACTTCGTCAATATCATTGAAGAAATTTTACAAGAATATACATCAAGAAATTTTGAAGAGAAGACAGCTCTGTCAATATCATTGAAGAATTTTTACAACAAGTCCTATCAAAAAAGACAACATCATTGAATAATTTTAATGAAGACTTAACAAAAGATGCGATTTTGATAACAATCAAATACAGATAAGTTCATATTCGTAAAAGTTTACGAGAATTACATACTTCTTATACTTCTCCATATATTGAATATTTCACAAAAAGATTGAATACTTCTTATAATTCTTCAAGAATATCTCATATTTATTATACTTCTTTAATGGATATTTCATTTGGTGAAAGTTAAATAATCATTATACTTCGTCATATGTTACATAATTATTCAAAGATCGAATACTTCTTATATTTCTTCATTTGATGAATTGAATACTTCTAATACTTTTTATATCTCTTCATTTGGTGGATCGAGTACCTCTAATACGTAAAAGGGAATTGAGTATTTCTAATAATTCATTTGGTAAATTGAATACTTCTAATACTTCTTATATCTCTTCATTTGATGGATTTGGTACTTTTAATACTTCTACAAAGGTTAAAACTTCGTAAGATAAACTGAGGCAGATATTTTAATACTTCAAACAATGTTTAATCACTTAAAGAGAAATAATATGGGGAAAAGGATATACTAAGCTTTATCTGTGAGTTATATATTATTTCTCTTCATATGATCAAATGGGGCAAATTTAGTCAAAGAAAGGTTAAATTATCTTCGCAAAATATCAAAAAGAAAGGATAAATCATCTTCGTAAAATATCAGATGTACTTCTCAAAAAATAGAATTGTTCGCAAAAAGGAAACCAACAGTAACTAAGGGAAGGAATTCAGAAGAAGGAAAGACAGGAGAGTCAATGATAAATTGAACAAGGAATATTATCATGCTTCATCAACACTCTGTGCTGGATCTTTAAGATCAGAAGGGTCATTAGCAGCCTTCGAATTTTGCGAGATATCATCCTTGGAAGAATACACAGCAGGGACATCTCCTTGAGGAATAGATTCTTTCTCATCATCAAGATCTTCATCATCACTCTCATAATCGAAATCACTATCAGGCTCACGAGCAACTTCATCGTCAGATATCTTCAGAGGAGTAATCTTTACAGGAGGCAAGCCTCTTGATAAGAGAATGTTATTCGCAAAGACTTGAGCTTTCAGATGACTTTCACGAAGTATAGCTTTTTGATGATTGGTATCTTCGATATCTTTAGAATAAGCAAGATAATTGAATCTCCGAGTAGCACGGTCACGAGAGTTGATTAAGCGAGTAGAAAGCAAAGCATTCTTCTTACGAATCTCAGAATAGGAGGCTTCTAATCCAGCTTTTGCGTTACGAAGGTGGTTCTCAGATTATGCAAATAAAACAAAGTTCAAAGAATAAAATTTGCGAGTATAACGAAATTTAAAGATATACCAGAGGAAGTCAAATTTTAATGACTACCTTCTCTTTGAGAAGTAAGAGATTGAGTTAAAGATAGACAACAGTTCTTCATCTGATTCATCGCATTATCAAAACCATCACCAACTAATCCTTTAAGTCGAGATTGAAGCTTTTGATCTTTAGAAAGGAGAAAAATTTTATCCTTCGCAAGTTTGGCATTAAGACTTTTTAATGACGAGTAATCTTCTTCAAGTTGATTCTTCTTAGCATACAAGACTATATTCTTATTATTAAGGGAATTCTTCTCAATAACAAAAGAATTTCTTTCAGCATCTGAAGACTTCTTTAATTCCTCAAGTTCACCTTTCAACAAAGAAAGAAGATTTTCTTGATCGCAACATTTATTCTGAAGAGTCTTTAATTCTTGCGAAGAAACAACCATTGTATTCAAAAACGAACATTTCTCTTCTGATAAGGTTTTGTTCTCTTCTAATAAGGTTTCTATTCTCAAATTAGCTTTGGTTAAGGAAGAAAAAAGTTGAGATATGTCATCATTCAAAAAATTTCGATCATATATTAATTGAGTATTCTCTTGAAAAAGAGCATCAGAGTTGTCAAGAGCACACGAGTAAAGATTAGATAAATGGGAGAATTGGTTTGAGAGGCTTTCATGCTTGGTTCGATATTCTGTTGCATCTCATTCATGGTGAAGTACCAATCTTCTACATTTCTGGATGGATTCTATAAAGGGGAATGGGTTTTAATGGATGTTTCAAGCATATGAAGAATATAAATAAATAAAAGAGAAAATATGAAGATAGTAATCATACCTTTCAATTCATCATTTCTTTTGCGAAGAATCGCACAGTCCAGAGAATTATTCTGAAGATGATGATTTTCTTTACGAAGATCCTCGCATTCTGCTTGAGAAGCTTTCAAAGATTGGCGAAGCAATTCAATTTATTTTTCCAAGGATTGACGTGAAGAAGAAATGTCTGGATTGACGAAATTATTCAGAACTTCGCAAAATTCA
This sequence comes from Papaver bracteatum, assembly GCA_023529315.1. NCBI lineage: Eukaryota > Viridiplantae > Streptophyta > Magnoliopsida > Ranunculales > Papaveraceae > Papaver > Papaver bracteatum. The sequence continues at coordinate 135,274 of JAJJWX010001529.1, forward strand.
TATTGCGAACGAACATTAGTAGACTTCGCAGTATTGGTCAAAACCTCAGATAACATTCGGAAAGTTGAATAAATTCCATCTCGAATTTCTTGAGGAAGAGGAGAAGAATTTGAAGGAATAAGAGCAAGCTTCAAATTGTCTGGAGAAATAGCACTCAAAGGATTTGGGGACAAGACAGGTTTTTCTAAAGAAGAAGTTGAAGAAATATTTTGCGAGGGTTGTTTTTCAAAAGAAGAAGTTGAAGAAATATTTTGAGAGGGTTGGTCTTGAAGAAGTGTTGATAAATTGACATTGATAGGAGATTGAAAAGCAGGTAATGGAGTAGAGGCGGGAGTATGTGAAGAAGCATTTTCACGAGGAGGAGAGGAAAATTCCTTATCAACTTCAGGAAGGAAATCATCAATCGGAATTAATGGTGTGGGTTTAGTTATTCGAGATCTCTTACTTGGATTTGGTTTTTCGTCAACCTGCGAATCAAAATGTAGATTAAAAACTGAGGCAACAATATATTGTTCAGGAAAGAAGGAAGAGTATTTTAACTACCTTTTGATTCTCAGATTTTCTTCTTCGTGGATTAAGGCTTGGATTCTTTAGTTGAGATTTCATCGAGAAGTTATTTTCTTTGAAATAAACCAAAATCAGATAACAAATTATACAGAAATTAAAGAGGAGAACAAATGAAATACGCAGAGATAGAAGGAAATTACCTTGGAGAACACATGAAGATACAGTAGAAGATAAAATTGCAGAGAAAATAGTGATAGAGAGTATGAGTAGAAGATAGAATTGCGGAAATAAGAAAAAGAAAAGGAAGAGAATATAAAGGAGTTATATAAGGGAATAACTAAAAAAGAACGGTTACAAAAGACGTGTCAAAATTTCAAAAGACTAAGTAACGGTTATGTTCTCACGATCATTTCTTCTTCGTAGAATTGACATGAGAAGAGGCAAGATGTAGGTACTTAATATCGCAAGATAATAGTTCACGAGTATCAGGAGAAAAGAGTTATAAAATGATACGATGATAGAAGAAGCGCGGAGAAATATGAAGTTTTGCGAGGATGAAATAATTTTGCGAGTATAAGTTGCGATACTTCGTAACTCATGAACAACTGTATAAGTTTTACTATAAATAGGAGTTCAAATGTAAAATTCGAGAGGTTCTTTTAGTGAGTGTTAGAAAATATCTTAGGAAAGAGAATAGAGAAAGTTGTAACTATTCTAATTCCATTTAGATACTTCTTTGTAATCAATTAAGAACATTAATAAGAAAATTGTCATTCATCATCAAGAACTTCTTGAGTTTTTACTAATTCTATTGAGGGTGTAGTTGTAGGTTATTCTGCAACTACATCACCCCCATTGGATTCTTTCCAAAACATCCACCTCACCCCCATTCTCTCACTCAATCACTCCCAATTTGTTTCCCACCACCAAATATATTCCATTTTATCCATCAATTAAAGAAAACATGTTTTGTTGAGTGGATGATTGCCAAAATTCGAATCCAAGTGTTGAGAGAATTTTTGTGTATAAATAGAGAGGGTTGTTGTGTTGAAAACTCATCCAAGAATAGCTTGTTCATGTTAGTTTCTTAAATTCAGTTTTTTTTTAATGTTTTTCATGTTCTAATTTCATTTTCTAGGGTTTAAATGAAGCCGTAACTTATTGTTATGTATTCATATCTTGTATATTGTTCTTGAAAGTTTAGAATTGTTTAAAGATATATTTTAATCCAAGTTTGTCAACATCTTGCTCTCACAATGAATGCCATGTATCCATTGTAGTTAGAATATCTCTATGTTGATTATGCTACAACTCATTCTTAACCAAATATTGATCCTCATATTAGTTGTGCTTTAATTAGACAGTTAATGCTTTGGAGAAATACTTTAGTTGTGATTAAATTATCCATTGGAGAAACACCTTAGATATACAGTAGACTTGAATCTGCTGTAAGGACAAGAATAATATTACAAGTTGAATGCATATCATAGGTTAGTGGTGGATTTGAATACCCTAGTATCCATATTCTCAATATTTACACCTTGATTTAATTTCATATTTTAATTCAAATTACTTTCTGTTTAAGTCTTTGCCAATATCTCTTCGTATCGACAAAAACAAACCCCCTTTGGTTACTCTCTGAATCAGTTCTTAGTAAGGATTTAGAATCAACTTCTACACTCTCCAAGTCTCTGTGGTTCGACCTGTGCTTTCCCTGTGTTGCTTGACGACACTGTGCACTTGCAGTTTATACATAGAAGTAGGTATCTTTATAAGCCTATCAACTGCCTTCAACTGTTGTTTTTCCCAACACTCCTCCTTCTGATAATACAACCATCGCAAACGATTCAAATCGTCAACTTTTCCTCGTTACCTCTTCATCCTCTCCATCTCTTCCTCCATCGAATGGAATCTTAGCTGGAGTTGATATTGCTTTTAAAATTTTATCTAATATTTTAGATGATGCTAGAAAATATTCTACTGACTCTCTTCAATATGAAGCTTGCGAGACCTTACTTAAATATTTTGGCTCTGATAATACTGCTTCACGAGCATCTTTAGAGACTGAAGTTGAAACTTTAAGAAAAATCCTTCAAGTCAAAATTTCTGAATGTGATACTCTGAATCATATGATTCGTAACTCTTCTCTTGACTACGAGAACCTTCGCAGAAAAAATGACGAGCTGAAAGGTACAATTTTCCTGCCTGATTTCCATTTTGTTTTTCTATTTTTCTTTTATATCCTTTGTACTCAAGTCTCCTTCTTAAATTCTTGATTCATATATTAGTTTCAAATCAGACTCGTTTCATGGAGAGACTTAAATTTGAATCTATTGCTGACGAAGCTCGTGTTGAAAGAGATTCTTGGATGGACCAGTATAATAGATTAGATAATCTCCAAACATATTCGATCAATCAAATAGATAATCTTACTAATGAGAATAACCAACTATCGCAAAGTCAAAATTTATTAAGTAACGAGATTTCTCGTCTCTCATACTAGAGAATAACCAATATTCTCAATTGAAGAAATCTCAATTCTTTACTAGCAAAGGAAAACTCGTATCTACGTACTAGAGAAGAAAACATGAAATCTTTTCTGAAGGGTGTGGTTGGCGATAAATTCGCAGAAAGAAGGTAGTCAATTGACTGCCTCTCTTGTTGACCTTTCTGTCAAATTTTGTGTTATATTTCTTGCAAAATCTTTGACTGAATGATCTTTTATCACTTTTGTCACTCGCATAATCTGAGAGAAGTCTTCATTCTACCATCGCTGATCTTACCAACAAATTGGATAAAGTTCGCAAAGAAAACAAGTCTCTTATTTCCAATTATCTTGAAGCCCGCGACAATTCATAAAGAAGACTTGGTTATCTCTAGTACTTCAAAAATATAGAGATTAGGAATCGTGATAGAGGTTTCCTTCGCAAGTTCCACCTCAGTATTGAAGTTATTGTGAACGAGATTTTGCTCTCCCATTCTCTGCCTCCTGTATCTGTTCCCCCTTTAAAAGTTGATGATGATGAAATTCCTCTTCCCATGGATAAAGAATTAGAATTCAGTAACGATGAAGAGAATACCACTCAAGAAGATGATGAAGAAGAAAGAAGTCCTCCTAAAAAAGTAACTGCAAACGGTGAGAAGAATACTGATGAAGCTGATGATTCTGGCAAGAATAACGAATCTGGCGAGCAATAACAGTGATTCTGGCGAGACCGTTGCCAAAACTTGAATTTCATTTTTTTCTTTCTTTTTCTTCTTCTTTCTTGCGAATAATGTAATCTTTCGAAATTTTAGGATTCAACTTTTGATTTTGTTTACTTTGAATATCCTCAAGGAAGGTAATGAAATCTTAAATCTCCACTCCCCTACTTGCCCTTCATTAACTTTCTTGAGATGTTAAATTATTTCATTGCCTCCTATTCGTGAAAGTACGAATTTATCTGTGATGTAATGAGTACAGCTGCGATATTTTGAAAAAATTTGAAAGAGTTTACGATGTTATGAATCTGCCTTCTTATATATTCTCCTGCGATGAACAAATATTTCCTGCATCTTAAAATAGAATAGTTAATTTTTAAGATTATTCTGTTGGTCTTATTTTGCCTTCCTATTTAAAGGTCTTATTTTGCCAAAAAAGCTTTTCTTTCTGCGACAAAATCGCAGGACGTCTTTACATTTGCATGTATTGACCCATTGATTTTGTCTTATCAGTATTTTTTCAGCATCTCTGCGACAATATGATAAGTTTAAATTCTCTTGCAAGGATTATAACTTATGACATTGCCGTCTTGCGATGAAATCGCAGGACGTCTTTACACTCTCATGTAAAAACCCATTGATCTCATCTTAACTTTTTTTTTTTTGGCTTGTTGCCGTTGTATAACTTTCGTCACGCGACAATATGACAGGCCTAAATGTTCTTGTGATCATAAAGCCCCATGACATTGCCGTCTTTAGACACTTACCAGCTCCCTAATGGAGGGTGCCGCCTTTATCTTCCCCCTGGTTTCCCCTTCAAGGAGGGCACATCGGCCATACAAGACTAGCTCCTCCCATCTATATTTTCCAACAACCAGCTATTTTTGCAGCCTCTTGTCCTTTATGCCTATATGGCTTATAGTTACAAGACTGCACCCTAAGTGGGGTTTTCTTCAGGCCAAGTGCATCATAGCCAAGACTTGCCAAGGATGGCCAGGGTAGTTTCGTACGCCCCGGGCACCCTTGGATCAACTGTGTACCTCGGCGCCTTGGTCATACTTTGCACTTCTTAGAAGATGTCCTTAGTCGTCCAATCAGGGTATAACCTTATATAATTGGAAATCCAAGATCCCTCTCCTGGATAGGTTTTCTTTAACCCCAACATCTGCATAACTCAGTTCCAAAGCGGTATAACCTTATCATCGAGTCATGTCAAGAGATACCCCTTATATGACGCACTATTAGGTCTTACATTTGCCTCTTGCGAAATTTTATTCGCGAACTAGGGTGCACGCCATAAAGGTTCGTCCCATTCTATTAATCTCTGCGAAATTTTATCCGCCGTTCTTGCGATTATGCTCGCAGCTCTTGCTTTGCTTTGTTACTAATAAAATCTCGTAATTGGAATCAAATAAATAAGAATTTTTTTACAACATACATGTATCTCTTATCTTGCAGAAGTTTTCATTGATAATACCTTTTTAGAAATAGTCTATTCCATGGTCTGTCAAGTCTTTGACCAACATCCCTCCCTTCAGGGTACATTAGTTTGTATGCCCCAGTTCCAACTATATCTTTAATAATATATAGTCCATCCCATTTTCTCGCTAATTTTCCACCATTCTCTCGCTGATAACTTGGTGTTTCTCGCAGCACTAAATCTCCAGGTTGAAATTCACGTTTCTTAACACGTTTGTTGTACTCGCGAGCTAATCTTCGCTGGTAATTTTCCATATGTTGCAAAGTTTTTTCTCTTTTTTCTTATAATTCATCCAATTTATTTAAAATCATTTCAGCACTTAGATTTCTTCCCCAAGCCTCTCTTTTTGTTGTAGGAATAGCTACTTCTATTGGTAGCACAGCTTCAACTCCGTACGTCAAACAAAAAGGTGACATTCCAGTTGTTTCTCGTCTGGTTGTATTGTAGGCCCATATTGTATTATGCACATGTTCACACCATGCTCTGTGGTATCCTTCTAGCTTCTTTGTTAAGATGTCTGCAATTGTCTTATTGGTTGCTTCAGCTTGACCATTTGCTTGTGGATATAGAGGAGTAGATTTTCCACACTTTATCTTAAATGTATTGAGTAGCAATTCTATATTCTGTCCTTCAAATTGCTTCTCATTATCAGACACTAACTGTGCTGGAATCCCAAATATGCAAATTATATTCTCAAATATGAATGTAAAAATATCATTATCGCGGATATGTTGTACTGCCTTTACTTCTCCCCATTTTGTGAAATAATCTGTTGCGACGATTAGGTATCTTCTTTGTACAGAACCAGACACAAATGGTCCCACAATATCTAACCCCCATTTTCCAAAAGGCCATACACTTGTTGAAGATGATAATGGTGCTCCTGGTGCATGTATCTTCTTTCCATATCGCTGGAAATCTTCACAACGCCTTGAGAGTTGTTTTGCGTCTTTATGCATATATGGCCAGTAATAGCCTTGCATTTTTGTTCTATATGCCAAATATATTCCTCCACTATGATTACCAACGTCACCACTATGCAACATCTTCAATATCTTTTGTCCTTCTTCCCTCGTCTAACATCTTAGCGATGGTCCACTAAAAGATCTGCGATATAATACTCCATCTCTTAATTCATAATTGGTTGCCCTACTTTTTAATTTATGTGCTTCCAATCGATTTCTTGGGATTTCTTCTCTTGCCAAGTATGCATGAAGATCTACTCGCCAATCCATAATGTTGCTTTTTAATTCCTCTTCGCCAACTTCAACCATCATCACATCTTCTTCTTTTTTTTCTTCCTTGTTTATTGCTGGTGTAAAAAGTGTTTGAATTTTTATGCATCTCGCGGATGGATTTGTCATCATACTAGATATGAAAGAAAATGCATCTGCGATCCTATTATCTTTCCTTAATATGTGTCTCCATTTTATTTTTGGAATTCTCGCAGATAGTTCTTCGACTAACCTTTTATACTTTCTTAAAGATGGTTCATTTGTTTTGTATTCTCCTTTTATCTGGCGAATAACCAACTGTGAATCGCTGGTGATTCTAGCATTTTCCAACTTCATTTCTACCGCAAATTTTAAAGCATGAATCACAGCCCCATATTTTGTTTCATTATTAGTGGATGCAAATTCCAATCTAAATGAAAAAACTGTTTTTTCTCCTTCTGGTGAAATAAAGACAACTCCAATACCATTTCCTTCCCCATTTGAGGATCCATCCACCAATATTTTCCCATCTGTCGGGTTCTGTTAATAACACTTTTGGATCTCCATGTTTATCTTCTACATCCATCATTTCTTCCACAGCTTCATCATATTCTAAGGGTAATTCATCTAAGAAATCTGCGATAACTTGTGATTTTAGCGAGGATAAAACTTCATATTGAATATCAAAGTGTCCTACTTGTGCATTCCATCTCTCAACTCTGCCTGATCTCTTTGAATTTTTCATTACTGACTCAATTGGCACTTGCGTTAACACTTTGACCTTATGTGCTTGAAAGTAGATGCGAAGTTTAAAAGTTGCATGTACCAATGCTAGAATTGGTTTCTAAATCTTTGAATAATTTCTTTCTGCAGAATTGAATGTTTTGCTGATGTAATAAATTGGTTTTTCTACCCCTGCATTTACTCGCAGCAACACATCACTTAGCGCATATGTGGTTGTTGCGAGATAAATCAATAATTCTTCTCCCGGTTCAGCTTTCTGTAAGATAGTTATGTTCGTCAAATGTTCTTTTATTCCTTGAAAAGCTTTTTCACATTAATCTATCCACTTGAATTTTGTTCCCTTCTTGAGTATATCGAAAAAATGTTTGCACTTGTCTGAAGATCGCGAAATGAATCTTCCTAGCGAGGCTAAGAGTCCATTTAATTTTTTAATATCTTTTACCGTCGCAGGTGTTGGCATATCGCGAATTTCTTATACTTTTTCTGGATCAACTTGTATTCATTCTTTTGATACAATATACCCCAAAAAATTCCCTGAAGTTACTCCAAAAGTACACTTATCAGGATTCACTTTAATATTAAATTGCCGCATTTGATCGAAAATCTCTTTCAGATCTTGCACATGATTCTCAGCTTCTTTGCTTTTGATCAGCATATCATCTACATACACTTCTAATGTTTTGTGGATCCACTTTGCAAACACATTCTCCACCATTCTTTGATACGTTGCACCAGCATTTCGTAAGCTAAATGGCATCTTTGTATAACAATATAATCCTCTTGGAGCAAAAAATGCGGTATGTTCTTAATCTTCTTCATCGAGAGGGATTTGATTATATCCTTTATATCCATCCAACGATGATATTCTAGCATTTCCTGCTGCTAATTCAACCATTTGTGGGATATCTGTTAATGGAAAACTATCTTTAGGACAAGACTTATTTAAATCAGTGAAATCTATACAAATTCTTATCCCCTTGTTCTTCTTTGGGACCACTACCATATTTGCAATCCACTCTAGATATTTTGCTTGCCTTATAATTCCTGCATCGAGCATCTTCTGTAATTCTTCTTCTATTTGAGAATGATATGTTGTTGCGATTTTCTTTATTCTTTTCTTAAATGGTCTTATGTTTTTGTTGATTTCTAATTTATGACATGCTATTGATGGATCTATCCCTGGAATCTCATCCATGCTCCACGCAAAGATATCTTTATACTCTCGCCAGAGATTTATAGTTCTTTCTTCCTCATTTTCCTCCATTCTAGTCCCAATTTTTAGCATTTTAGGTTCTTCTTTACTCCTAATATTTACTTCCTTTGTTAGTTCTGCTACAATATAACTGGCTTCAGGTTCTCCCATTGGTGTCGGTGTTTTCATAATTCTCGCGAGTTCATCTCCTTCTCGCGAGATTTCATTGGGTATTCCTTTTCCTTCTTTTGCTCTTATCATGTAAACTTTAAATTCTTCTTCCTTCTTTGTTTCTCTCGCCAATTTTCTGTGAGCCTTTTGCAGCTTTGGACGTTCTTCAAAAAAATTTACTTCAATTTGGTAACACAATTTCTCAAAATCTGTGTATCCTCTAATTTCTCCAATTCCACTGGGTATAGGAAATTTGATGCATTGATACAACATTGATGCTACATCCTTGATTGCGTGTATCCATGGTCTTCCTAATATCATGTTGTACGGTGATTCCATGTCTACCACACATAACATTACTTGTGTTTCAATCTCCCCTAATGGAATTTGTACTATTATTTCGCCTTTAGGTTTTGTTACAGATTTTCCAAAGCCATGAACATGATATGTGGAATAAGACATTTCTTCATCCTTATATCCCATTTTCTTGAAAGTATGATAAAATATTATATCTACAGAACTTCCTGCATCCATCAAAGTTCTATTCATAGCCCATTATTCTACAGATTTTATTGACTCCTCCTTTCTCATTGGTATAGTGGATACTGTGATTACCAATGGAGATGTATGATTTAGATTTTCTTCTGGAATTTCTGCTGCTGTAAATGTGATCTCCTGCTTTTCCCAATCTTTCAATGGTGATATTTTTTTCACCGTCATAATCTTCCTTCCTTCAAAATCCCGTTTGTGTATCTTCCCCTTGATATTTTCATGAAATCTATCAATCATTGTTTTTGTTACCATACCACACTCCAATTTTCTACAATCTTCTTTGATTCTATTCATCCTTCCATCAAATATCTCACTGATTTGTTTTATGATCTTCTTAATCTTGAATAATTCTTATCTTTTTCTTCACCTTTTTCTTTGATTTCGCTAATTCAATCCTTGTTTCGGGCGCCAAAATGTAGTTGCAGGATTTCCCACACTACACCCTTGTTAAGATTTTGATATAATCAATTCTTAATTGTAGATGAAAAACGACACTTTATTATTTTGGTTTCATAAATGTTTACAGAAATGGAAGAATTCAAGATTACAACTATTCTCTTGAAGTTTCTCTCTCCTCAAGATTTTCTTAGCTCTCAAAAATACATCATCCTTTTCTGGACACATTGGGTCTATATTTATAGGGTAGCTACATAATGGATGACAGCTAAGTTTCCCTCTTATTTCAGGTTGATTCTGCGATTATACAACGATTAGTTACAACATTCACTCTCGCAAGTTTTGTAACCATTGCAGGATAAACATGCTTTTCTCAAGTTTTCTTCACTCGTCATTTATTGCATCGCTCTTTTGACTTCTTTTGTGACACTCGCAAAGTGTAGTTGATGATCTTGCGGTGATGCTCGCTGGGAAGTGTTGTTAATCTCGCAGAGAAGTATTGTAGCGATATTCTGGTCCTACAAGTATTAATATTTTTGATTTTATATATTGCAATATTTTGATGGGATTTGTATGTTTACGTCCGTGAACTTGATTATCCCATATTTTGTCAAAAGTAAAGTCGTTCACATATTGGCATGCAAATATTGATAAAGGAATGAATGGACTTTTGACAAAACACAAAAGTTAAGCCTATATTGTCAATTGTTGATGTAAGATAGGTTAACATCTTTTGTGATTCAAGGATAAAGTCTATTATGTCACTTTGTGATGGAAAAATAGAATAGGTCCTTGTTTTGTTATCCACGGTATAGAGCTTAATTATTCCATATTATTATGCATTACCGTGAAGGTTCCATCTTGTATCTTATGTTGAGCACGATACGACTAAGTCGATTCCTTATTGGCATGGTTGGTTGTTCCATAAAGATGCAAAATGTTGAGCATTAAGAACTAAATTAATCAACTTGTGTGGTTATTTAGTTTGTATTCCATGAGTTCTCTCATGTTGAGTACATGAACGGTTAAGGTTGTCATTTTCTATGATAATCTTAGTCGGGGTTCCATAATCTCTTATGTTGAGCCCAAATAAACTAAATCAATCATCTTGTTTGATTATTTAGTTAGCACTCCATAGATTTTTCTCATGTCGAGTGTGGACAATTAAATTGATTACTTTGTGATTAGTTTAATTGTGTAATCCGGTTAGAATATTTATGGATTTTCTTGTGAATAATCTAATCGATGAATTAAGTCTCCATAAGTTTACTTGTGTTGAGAATATTTAGTCAAATTAATCATGGTTCGCTTTGGTTAATATGATTGAATATTTTGGATTCCAAATTCATACTTGTATGCAATTTGTTGAGTCTAAAGAAATCCTTCTTTTCTCTTGAAATTAAGGTCTCTCTTGTTGTTCCCTTGGGAATGACATCTAATGGGGGAGAGTTCTTTTGAACTTGTGCTTAATTTCCAAATCTTTGTGGGGAGTGCGGCTGTGGAATTTTTAGGGGTTATCTTGTATCTTTATAAACTCCTTGATGAATGCATTTAGCCTCGGCTTTATGATTGCATCTAAACAAGATTATAGAACATTTACCTTTGGTCATGAAATGTCTCTTACGGAAATTTCATTAGGATCTCGTTCTTGTACCTTTGCTAATTTTATTGACAAAAAGGGGGAGAATTAATTGTAGTTCACACTACAAATACATATGGTTTTCAGATCATTATGTAAGGGGGAGTGGTTTCCATGTGAGGTGGAGTATTGACTAAGGGGGAGTGAAGTATCACCATAGTATTGTTGTTGAAGTTATGATGCAATTGGACTTTGACGTTGTGTAATAATACTATGACATTGTATAACAATGATTGAGAACCAATGATTTTCTCATTGTTATAGATACGGATTTTCAACAACGATGATACTAAACTTACAACCTTTGGTATCATTGGACTACTTGGAAGTGACGAAGATTTCGAGTATTGTTGAAAATTAGGCATGTGGAATAAGAGCTACAAAGTTTATTTATATAATTTTTGTATTCCATATGTATTAAAAGATTTGCCACTAAAATTGACCAAGGGGAAGATTGTTAGTGCACTGCTCGGTCAAACTGGCATGCGTTTCTATCTCAAGCATGTTTGTCAATATTAGTGATCAAAACTATATAGTCTTGATTTCTAGTCTACTATAGCTAAGGTCTCGGACTATGATAGAAAGTGAAGTTGAGCTCAAAAACTCCAGGGCAATCATCATACAAGACGAAGGACTACTCAAGGAACTAGTGGATCTTCATCGACTAAAAGGTATGTGGAGACTTGAACTTATCTATCACTTAAAAGTCTATCTACTCTCTCTCCTATCTTGAGACAAAAGTCATTTTACTATATAGACTAAGAATATGCACATGTGATATTTCGAGCTGAGTATATCTCGCTTATCTATTTCTCGAAATGTGTGTTGGTAAAGCTTTTGCTTTATCCAAGTTCATCTTTGCCAAGTTCATGTTATGTTTCAATCACTTTGAAAATCACTCTGACGAAAACAAGTTCGTGAAAACAACTATATGACGTACTCTGAGAATGTTTCAATGATTAAAATGAGATTTTAGACTATATAACCATTGGGGGATATAAACATTATTATGGAAACACATATATGTATAAGTCCTTAATACTTTAACCGAAGTTTGTGAACTTTGTTGATCAAGCGGAACCGGAACGTGAGCAGCAACTCAGTCTGCGAAAATCACTCTGACGAAAACAAGTTCGTGAAAACAACTATATGACGTACTCTGAGAATGTTTCAATGATTAAAATGAGATTTTAGACTATATAACCATTGGGGGATATAAACATTATTATGGAAACACATATATGTATAAGTCCTTAATACTTTAACCGAAGTTTGCGAACTTTGTTGATCAAGCGGAACCGGAACGTGAGCAGCAACTCAGTCTGCGAACCCAGTCCGCGAACTGGTGTAAGTTCTCGAACCCGAGAATATCTGTTAAAGTTTAAACTCAGGTGCAGTCCGCGAACCCAGACCGCAAACTGATGGAAGTTCTCATCCCGAGAAATTATGCTGGAGTTTATTAACTTCAACCGGTTAGCTTGAGTCCGCGAACTCAAGAGGTGAAAACGTTGTTCATGAACTTATTCTTAAATTACTAAGGGATGCTTTTTCAAACTGTGGCTTTATAGTTCATGATTAATGATTCGAGTGAATCACATCCTTTTTGATTCAATTGTGTCTCTTGTAATACTTGAGATCTCATAGCAATTGAAAAATTCTCTAACTAGTTCATTTGAGTCATTTGAACTAGTTATGGTGAAGAAGAATATGGTTGATATGAAAGTTATCATTTGGCTAACCATTTGGTTGACTAATATTGAACCAACCATTGTACACGTTTGGGTATGGTTACACAAACCCAAAACGTCAAGTACATGTGTGTATTGCAAGCTAAGTTTTCGATCTAACGGTTGAGAGATATTATCTTGTATCTAATCAGGTTTTCATCAAACGATGAATATTGAATGCTTTGTTACTAAGCTAACATTGATTGCAAACCCTGATTTGAATGACTATATAAGGGAACTTTAGCTATTGGAAAAACTAATCCCCACACACCTTTCTTGTGTGATACTAGTTTCTCTAAGCTAGAGTTGTAGTTGCAGGAATTCCCACACTACACCCTTGTTAAGATTCTATAGAAATCTATTGGAAATCAATTAAAATTCAAAGATTTAAACGACACTTTACTATTCAAATCTCAGAAATGTTTACAGAATTGGAAGGAATCAAAGATTACAAATATTCTCTCTCCTCAAGACTCTTTCAGCTCTCAAAAAATACATCATCATTCTCCGGATCTATCGAGTCCTTTATATAGGGATTTACATAATGGATGACAGCTAAGTTTTCCTCCTATTTTTTATCCATTCTGCGATCTCATCGCGATCGCTGCAATATTCTCTATCGCAAGAATGGTGGCCATCGCAGGATCAACATATTCTTCTTTTATTTCTTTCATCATCAGTTTCTTTTGGATATTCTGTGACGCTCGTGAAACGTTGTTAAAGAATTTGCAGTGACGCTCGCAGAAACGTTGTTAATATCGCAGGAATATCGTTGTAGCGATATTCTGGTCCTACATCTTGCCTCTTCTCATGTATTTTCTGCGAAGAAGAGAAGATCATGAGAACTTAAAATGCCATAACTGCTTATCTTTTCAGACTTCCCCGTTCTGAAACGTTTCTATGTCCTTCGCCAGCTGTTTTCACGAATTCTTTCTTCCAATAAATTTTTGACACGTCTCCTCTAACCACTGCGATCTGACCACCCACGTATTTTATTTGCATTAATTGCCTTCATCTTCTTTGAGAAATTTCTTCTTCTATAAATACTCTTCTCATTCCTTTCCTTTTTCTCTTTTACTTTCTTCTTCTTTCTCTGTTCCCTCTCTGCAAATTTTACTGTTCTTCCGCGAATTGCGCTTCTGTTACTGTTGTGATTTCTTTCTTCTTTTCAACCTTTTCTTTCATTCCCATACTCAAAAATGGTTGATGCTGGTAATAAAAACTTGAATGCCTTTAATGAGATGGGCGAGAAACTCAAAATTAAAGGTTTTAACTTGTCTTTAATTCCAGATCAGGATTCTAGATATGAACTTTCTCTTAAATTTTTTACTGATGATCAATGTTCTTGCGAAAAAATCATAGTATCGCTAGGCCAACTTGAACCTGGTCTTCCCCTTCCTCTCTATGACCCAAAACTCCCATTATTCTACCAAATAATATCTGACGAGAGGTTCTCACGAGCAATATATCAATTAGGTGGAGATTGCATTAGATTGCTACTTGAATATGCTTCTCGTGGTGCTGGTAAAGGATCGCGTTATTCTGAAGATGCTCAAAATCCTCTTTATAAACATATTCCAATTAACCCTGCAGATTATACTGTAGAAAACTTTTTCAAAAATTACAAGATACTCCCTATGAAGAGGGATAGCACCTGCTGGGGTGTTCGTCTGAAGAAACTCGATGTCGAAGAAGTTCTCATGCTAGATATTTACTTTCATACGAAAACCAATCACGGCCCTCGCCATTCTAGCGATGAAAAGTGGTTTATTTTTCCATTGTGTCTCGAAGGTCCTTATATTTCTGGTTCTCGCGAACTTCCCGCGAATCTTGCAGAATATCAACCTTGGGTCTATAATTGGCCTGAGAGAACTAAAGAGGTACTAATCTCTCTAAATTTTCATATTATTATTATTCATTATCTTCCTTGCGTTTTCATATTCTCGCTAATTATTTTGATCTTTCTCAGATTGAAAGAATGAAGCTCAGTTACCAAACTTTTAGGAAGCCTAGCACTTTCTTGGCTCTGAAATCTTTCACGGATGAAGTAAGAAATATCTCTTCATAAATTTTAACAATATATTGTTGCCCCTATTTCTTATCTTCATCTGTGCTCGAAGGAAATCGAAGAGTTAGAACCATTAATACCCGCAAAAACCAAGGAGAAATATTCAAAAGAGAAATCTGGGAAATATTCAAAGGAGAAATCTACTGCTCCTTCCAGGGGAAAGTCTTCTGCTCCTCGCAATGAAGAATCTAGGGATCCTCCACTAAAGAGAAGGAAAACTCAACCTTCTTCTTCTTCAATTCCTAAACTAATTCCATAAAATCCAAGTGTTGATCTTGATAAGGATAATAATGACGAGGATTTTAATGTTAGCGGCGTTTCCACTTAAACACAAGTGAAAACGACAAAGCTTTATTCTGTTTGATTTACAAAGCTTTAGATTTTGTACTCGATAAGCATGAAATTTGTGGTGCATATACACAACCATAAATCTTAGAAAGTTAATCCAATTTTCCTTCATATTAAGTTCATGTAATGCATTTATCAAAATACTTACTTTGCTCCCAAATTTAAAGGGTATCAAACAAATACATCGCATCTAGATAAAAAGGATAATAAGGCGAAACATGTAAGTATTCCTTATTGATATTGTCAAGTGTGGATACACTTAAATATATACACTTAAACATGTAAGTGTTCATTTGACTTTTAACAAGTCACCTCCACTTCATCTGTGCATTTCTACAAATTAACACCACCACCACCTCTAGTACCCATTCCATACTACAACAAATCCAATCAGGGAGTCTTCCATAGGATGTTGGAAACTTTCAAATGTATAGGTGAAAACATCAAAATAAAAATTTCTTCCTTGGGCGGTGGTTCAACCGGATGGTGGTGGTGGTGGTGATGGTGATGGGTTAGGAGGACGAAGAGATGATTAGATCTCTTATAGAGAAAAAGATGTAGAAATGATAGGAGAAGCAATTTGCAGTTTTGTGTTTTTAATGGCGGGAGGAAGGATGAACCTCGAAAATAAAAGAGAAGGTTTCTCTGAGTTCTCTTACAATAGGAAGAAGAAAAGAAAAGTTTGGGAAGAGAGAAGAGAGAATTCAAGACCAAATATTATCTAAATTTCAAAATAACCCAAAATAAAGGTGGGAATTAAAATAAAATTGGGATGCAAATCATGTTTCAAAATAATTTGGTGTGAGACAAAAATTTGGAGGGGAAATTTGAGGGGAAATAAATGTTGGGGGAAATTTAAGAGGAGATTCTTCAATGATGTGTCTCAAACCCAAAAATCAATATGTCTCAAAATGGGCCATATGGTGTAGTGATGACTCATTTATCCAGAATTTTTAGCGATATTTCCCACAGCATAACTTGTAATGACGAGGATGAAGTTATTAACAAGACATCCCAAGCTCTTGCCAGTATCTGCGATGCTCCCATACTGGTGGACAATGATTCTCTCCAAGGAGTCTCACGATCGTTGACTCCTAGTCTCTTAAATTCTCTTGGTGCCTTGGTATGTTTTCATTTCTTCAGTTTATTTATATATTTTCTCCATCGCTAGATCTTAATTTATATTTTTCTTTCGCAGGTTGGAAGAGCTTATTTTGTTGTTGCTACTGATTTAGATAAAAGATGTGCCAACTCTGAAGAGAAAGCTTCTAAACTTTGCCAGGATAAAGAAAAATTAGAATCTGAAGTTATTGAGCTTCGCAAGAAGAATAAACAGTTGGAGACTGAAGCTTCAGTTGATAAGAAAAAGATCTCTGATCTTGATAGAGCTAACCAACAACTATATGGTATGACTGATTTCCTTTTTCTCTTAATTATTTTTACTCTATCGCAGCTTATTCAAGCGACTACTTTTAACTTGCAGATATTTATGGTCTTACTGACGAGGCTATACTCTTTCAATCTTTCCCTGAACTTGTAGATGATCATACTCTTTTTGCCTGTCTTAATAATTCTTTAAGTAATTTCTCGGATGATAAGATTAAATCCCTCTCCATAGATGAACTTAGATCCAAGCTTAATCTCTTAAAAATTGAACACAGATTCAATTTAGGTTTGACTGACAAATATAAGCGCTTTTATCTTGATTCAAAGAAAGAAATAGATAGATTAAGACAGAAGAATAGCGATCTTATTGACGAGAAATATCTTGCCATAAAAAAGGGATCCAAGACCCTAGCAGACTTTCATAAAACTCTCCTTGACGTTCAAATGGACATAGATAAACTTATCCGCGAGAATGAAGATCTTCTTGCGAGGGAGACTCAAGTTCGATCTCGTCTCCTTATTAATAGCGATGATGAGTTTTCTTGGGCTGCGAAGGTTCTTGACAATGCCAGGAATGACTTAGTTGTAAATGTTAGCCTTCAAGTTAAACAAGCGGCCTTAATTAGAGATATGATTTCTGAAAGAGAAGGTTGTTTGTTGTTCTTCTTCTCGCTATTTTCCTGTTTTTATTACTCTTCTTTAAAAAATTTCTAACTTGTTGTCATATATTCTCACAGGAGCTGAAAAAAGATATCTTGAAAGAATTGGGGAACTTGAAAATGAGACGAATCATCTCGCGAATACTCTTGCTGCTCGCAATAATAAATATTCACGATTGAAAGAGCAGTTTGACATTACCACCGAGAATTTCAATAGATCTCTCATTGTTGTTCGTAATGATTCCGTTAGGTTGGTCTGCAACGATCATGGAATTTCTCCTTCTATATATCCTGATCTTGCAAAGGAAATCCCCGCAATAATCCCAAATCTTAACATCTCTGATAGCGAAGCTGAGGATTCTGACGAGGATGAAAATGATAATGATAATGACGAAGGAGAAAAATCTGGTGGAGGAGAAGAATCTGATAAGAATGAAGATAGTGATGATAATGATGAAAGGGATAAATCTAGAGATGAAGAGAAGTCTGATAAAGAGGATGGCGATGGATCTAGCTAGTTCTTCTTTTTCCTTCTATCTTCCTTGTATATTTATTTTCTTCTTTCTGTAACATTGCTGTGAGTTTCTCCAATTTTGTGAATTTCTTTTGCTTCTACCTGTATGAATTAGAAAACAGTTCTTTTTCTGCAAGTCAATCAATCAATATAATTATTATTCTTTAATTATATGCGTGCATTTATCTATGTTCTCATGCATTCCCATACTTGCCTCTATTATTCATCTGCATATATAAAAAATTGATTAAAGATTAGATATTAGTGGTAAATAAAATTTGCCTTAATATTGGCGATCTTATCGCCAGCAATAACTGCGTGAAATCGCAATTCTCATAACATCTGCGAGTACTATCGTAGTAATCTTGTGGTCTTATTATGCCTTCCTAATTAAAGGTCTTATTTCGCCACACTCTTTCTTTCTGCGACAAAATCGCAAGACGTCTTTACATTTGCATGTATTGACCCATTGATCTTGCCTTATCTTTATTCTTTGATTATATTGCGACAATATGACAAGTCTAAGTTCTCTCACGAGATCAAAGCCTCGTGACATTTCCGTCTTGCGATGAAATCGCAGGACGTCTTTACACTTTCATGTAAAAACCCATTGATCTCATCTTAACTTTTGGCTTGTTGCCTCTGTATAATTTACGTCACGCGACAATATGACAGGCATAAATGTTCTTGCGATCATAAATCCCCATGACATTGCCGTCTTAAGACACTTATCAGCTCCCTAATGGAGGGTGCCGCCCCCTGGTTGCCCCTTCAAGGAGGGAACATCGTCCATATAAGACTAGCTCCTCCCATCCAGATTTACCAACAACCAGCTGTTTTCGCAGCCTCTTTTCCTTTATGCCTATATGTCTTATAGTTACAAGACTGCACCCTAAGTGGGGTTTTCTTCAGGCCAAGTGCATCGTAGCCAAGACTTACCAAGAATGGCAAGGAAGTTTCGTACGCCCTTGGCACCCTTGGCTCAACCATGTACCTCGGCGTCTTGGTCATACTTTGCACTTCTTGGAAGATATTCTCAGTCGTCCAACCAGGGTATAACCATATATAGTTGGAAATCCAAGATCTCTCTCCCGGATAGGTTTTCTTTAACCCCAACATCTGCATGATTCATGATCCAGCAGCGGTATAACCTTACCCCTGAATCATGTCGAGAGATACCCCCTCCTATGACGCGCTATTAGGTATTACATTTTCCTCTTGCGAAATTTTATTCGCGAACTAGGGTGCACACCATAAAGGTTCGTCCCATTCTTTAATCTCTGCGAAATTTTATTCGCGCTTCTCGAGAGTATTGTAACTCTTATAGAATTTCATAACTTTGATCTTCTTCTTTTTTGTAAAATCTTGCGATTCTTTCAAGCAGAATATTCTATTTTCAATTACATATTTTTCAAACAAATCATTCATAGAGTTCTCTAAAGTTCATCATTTTACCTCTCTACTTACTATTTTCTGATTCTGCTACCTTTTACTGTTGTTTCTTTTTCTGCGAGACGCTCGCCATCAGCTTCCACATCCTCTTTCCGTTCTATTGTATCAATCATTAACCTTTCACATCTCTGTTGTTGTTTGATTTTGTACTTCCAATTGCTATTCTTTTTAGCTCTTTCTTCGCAAGATTTCATATCGATTTCATAACATTTCTTGCTTTCTCCCCAATCTCACTTAATAACTCCAACACCTTTTGGATGAGGAAATTTGATACACTGGTGATAAGTAGATGCTACACCTAATATTCCGTGTAGCCAAGGTCGACCAATCAGAGCATTGTAAGGTGATTCAATGTCAACAACACAGAACAAGATTTTGGAAGTTATCCATTTCAAGGGAATTCGCATGTCAATTTCCCCTTTTGGTTTATTGGCAGTACCATTAAAACCATAGATTTTATAAGTTGAGCGAATTAAATCTTCGTCTCTTCCACCCATTGTTTTATATGTATGATAAAATAGTATGTCAACAGAGCTTCCTGTGTCTATTAGAACTCTATTGATAGCCCAAGAATCTTCCTTTTAATCACCATTTTCTTCATCTTATTCCTCTATTTGCTTTGAGTTTATCTCTAGTCTTACCACCAATGGGTTATCATGTTGCTCGCCTGGTTCTGGTACCTCTTGTGCACTGAAATATATAGTTTGTTTCTGCCATTCTTCTAATGGCGAGCCTCTCGCGATACATTATCTCTCTTCCATCTGTGTCTCTCGCGAATACTCTGCTTAGAATATTATCATGGAAATCCTTTATTGTTCTTTTTGAATGTACAATGGAATTACAAAACAGATTCTTTGCTTTAGCTCCAACTTCTATTACGAATGATTCGGCTCCTTTTACAGTATTTACCCTGCGAATTTCTGGTGCTGGAGGCAATCGCTGAGATTGTGGATGTCCTACTAAAAAGTGATTTAGCTTTCCTTGTTCAATCATCCTTAAAATTATTCTCTTTACATTCCTGCAGTCATTTACTATGTGGCCATGCAAATGATGGTAAGGACAAAATTCTTGACTGCGATTGTTAGGATGTGGTTCTTTTCCCATGTTCCATGGAGATGGTATATTTTACATTAAAATGATAGCTTCCCAAATTTTTCTATACTAGCATTGAGAGGAGGCATATTAATTTCTTCCCATATGATTTTCTGATTCCCTTGACTTCTGAAATTGTTTTGCTTATGTCCACCATAAGTTTCTTGCGGCTGATCAAGCATTTGAATCTTATTATTCCCACCGTGATTGTAATAATTCTTATCCCTTTCATATTCTTCTTGATCTCGACTGCCCATAGCTACCAATTTCTGCTGGTTATCAGTCTCTACTTTTTCTTGCTTCACATTGTTTATAATTTTAGGAAGTAAACTACCATTTGCTGCTCCGGAATTAGTGTTCGCGATAGGATATGATTCCATCTCATTTTGTTTCTCCTCCAAAGAAATGTATTCTTCCTATAATTCTCGAAGTTCAGTCATAGTGATTGTATTCTTGACTCTGAAAATTTGTATGTACAGTAGATTGGTCGCGAACATTGCATTCATAAAAGACAAGATAAGATATCTCTCGTCAACTCTTCCTGCCATCTCACTGCACATTGTCTTCCATCTTATGGTTAAATGTTTCAGACTCTCGCCAACTCTCTGTTTTAACCTAAACACATCTTCAATACCCGGCCGCGATGAGTTGTTGTTAATATACGCTCCTAAAAATGTAGCTTGTAAATGATCAAAAGAATTTATGGTATTTTTTGGTAATCCTTCGAACCATTTCAATGCCTCGCCAGTTAAGCTGGATGCAAAATATTTGCATAGCACAATATCACGATTCTCCCATTGTAGCATACATCTAACATAAGCTTTGACAGCACAAGTAGTTCCATCAAAAATGCTGGTTAATGCTGGTAAATTGCATTTTGGAGGTATCCCTGTTAACTGTACTTCTTGAGTAAATGGAGTTCTCGCAGCTTCTTCAATAGCTTCATCAAGTTGCCTTCTCCCTCCTTATCTTCTATTGTTTATCATTCCTCGCATTTCTGCTAATTTTCTCAATATTTGCTCATTCTCAGCTGAGTTTTGTTCCATTGGCCTCTTTAACGATGTTTCCCTTCTTCTGCGTTCTTGCCTTTCTTGTCTTGCGAGATTTTGTGTATCTTCTTCTTCATCATCATCTCTTCTTTCTCTGCGATTTTCTCTTTCATCTTCCTCTTGATATCGTAACTGCCTATCTTCTTCTCTACGAATTTCTTCATTTCTTCTCATTTCTCTTCGCTATCTCTCTATTCTCCTATGTATCCTATCATACTCCTCTTGAATATTACCATTGTAGCGATTTTGCGTACGTCTCCTTTCTCGATTTTCATGATTATTTTGTCGCATTGCTTCTCGAAATTCATGTTCTTCTACTTCTGCCCTTAATATTTCCCTCTCGCGGGCTAGACGTGCTTGTTCAGCGTAATGACTCTCAATTTCTTCTTCAATCATTCTTTGATTCTCTCGCCCATGTAATATCCTCCTACCTTCTTCTGGATTTTCTTCTTCAATTTGGTTGTTTCTTCCCTCTTCACTTCTATTGTCACGCGGATTATAGTCATCACCAATTATCTCTTCTTATCTATTTTGCACTTCTCCTCGAGTATTTTCTCTAACATTTATTATAGGGGAATTTTGCCTTGGTTCTTCTATGAATGATCTTGAATTTGATCTAACAGTACTTTTTGATCTCCTTCTTTGTAACCTCAAATTCTCCATTCTTAGCTCATGATTTTGTCTTGTTAAATTCGCACGTTCTTCTGCCTCTAATCTTCTTTCTTCCTGTATTCTTTGTCTCAAATAATCTACTATTTCATGTCCTTCATGAATTAACCCTCCAACCATTTCTTGATTTCTTTCTCCTTCTTCTTCATTTCTCAATTATCGATTTTCTGCTTCTTCTATCGAATCCGACCTCCAAGTATGCACACTCACTCTATCATAATCCACATTCCTATCTTGTGTTTGTGTTTGTTGATTCGGTTGTTGAATTGAACTTTCTGCTTCATTTTTTATTCTATTTCTTCCTAATCTTATCCTTAAAGATTCTTCTAATTCACCTGTTCCCTCACCTGCAAGTCTTTTACTTCTCCTCACAGTTGTCGGTGGTTCTAATGTATTTCTTCTTCTTCTAGCCATTTCTTCAACCCTAACAATTTCTTCAAATTTTCAAGTTGTAATTAGAGATTTCTTAGCTTGATTCTCCCTATTTCTGGGCGCTAAAATGTAGTTGCAGGAATTCCCACACTACACCCTTGTTAAGATTCTAAAGAAATCTATTGGAAATCAATTAAACTTCAAAGATTTAAACAACACTTTACTATTCAAATCTCAGAAATGTTTACAGAATTGGAAGGAATCAAAGATTAAAATATTCTCTTGAAGTTTCTCTCTCCTCAATACTCTTTCAGCTCTCAAAAAATACATCATCATTCTCTGGATATATCGAGTCCTTCATATAGGGATTTACATAATGGATGACAGCTAAGTTTTCCTCCTATTTTGGATCTATTCTGCGATCTCATCGCGATCGCTGCAATATTCTCTATCGCAAGAATGGTGTCCATCGCAGGATTAACATATTCTTCTTTTATTTCTTCCATCGTCAGTTTCTTTTGGAAATTCTGTGACGCTCGTGAAACGTTGCTAAAAAATTGGCAGTGACGCTCGCAGAAACATTGTTAATATCGCAAGAATATCGTTGTAGCGATATTCTGGTCCTACAAGAGTCAATATCCATTAACCCTTGAGTTTTCTCTCTAAATTCGGGTTAACGACTTAAAGACTTATTGTAGTTGTGTGATCTGATCTTGCTATTTCTATCGTACGAGTACAATTATAATAATTGGCTTGAGATTTCTATCTCCGGTAGGCAAGATAAAAGTAGTCACAAAGATCTTCGTCTCATTGTTTGTGATTCCTCAATAATCTTCTTCGTTGCGTCGATATTGTTTATTATGAGGTGATTGCTGAAACTGAGATGTTCTTCGGGAATATAAGTCTGGTTTTATCTATTGGTTCTGTAGATGGTGGATTTTCAACAAAGGCTAAAATCGTAAACCCATAATTATACGAACCTTTGATCCAGCAATCAGACGTGAGTACTGAGGCACATGTCTCTCATCGAATCCTCTGATTGAGAATACTTTCTCTCAGAGTACATGTATATATGTGGTCTCACGGCAGACAATAGCATATCTCATGAATGCTGAACACTTTAGTAATTATATCTATATAGTATCACGAGATGGACGGCTCCTAGACAACTTGCTCTGCTAGTATAGAGCGATAACGTCTTCAGGATACAAACAACGAGTTTACCCTGACTATATAAAGGATATGAAGCTCCATCAAGCTCATATCAGAATAATTAATGCTCCTTGATAGATTGCTCTGCTAGTGTAGAGCCATAAGTTAATTATTCCTAAATTCTTGAATTCATCCACAGAATTTCCAAAAATATTCAAATATTTTCGCAGATATTTCATTACTGCAAACCACGGTTCTTCCCAGCAGAAATCCATGGGTAAGTAATAAATATTCAATGCACGGGCGTCTGAGCTACCTCTGAGTAAGCCCAGATTTAAATGGTGAAAGTGTACTCAATGATGATGCACTAACAATCACCGTACGAATGAGTATTTCAAAATACGACGAGACGATGAACCTATGCAAAATAGGAAAGAAAATAATAAATAATTTAAAGTTGACCAAGGCGCTAGGAGCATGGGCCCACTGACCGGCATACCGTGTCGTGGTCAATCCTACTCCAGATTCATATTTTTTGTTATTTTCCCTGAGTTCATGAAAATTCTTTCATTTGAACAAATATCCTTCGTTTTGAGGAAACTCCACAGTTTCATGGTGTTTCTTTCACACCAAAGAAATAATGTAAAATTAGGGAAGAATATTGTGGGGCGTGACCATTGGCCAACAGGCCATGCCTTGGTCCCAGCCGGTCCCACACCTCATGGTTCCTCATTATTTTATTATTATTTCCCTAATTTCATGAAAAACTCCTTAATCTCATGATATTTCCTTGGTCCCATGGAAAATAATATAAAATTATGAAAACCCGTGTGCACGTGCCATAGCCGATCGGCCAAACCCTAGATGGCCTCACACGTTCCTTCTTTTTATTATTATATTTTTCATGTTTTCATAATCCCATGAAATTCCTTGATTTCATGATATTTCCTTCAAATTATGAAATTTCCTTTAAATTGTGAAATACTCCCTCTGTTTCTGAAAGACCGTCCTCTATTCCTTTTTCGTCAGTTTCAAAATTATGTCCAGCTTCTGTTTATAGTCATACTTTTTCAATGAACTCTCTAATATACCCTTGAATTCTTTATATTCATAAATCTATTTTTAACGTGACTCAATCTAAAATATTAAATAAATTAGTATAATTGAGGAAACAAATATATCCTTCATTCCTTTTAAGGAAATATACATTTAACTCTAAAAATTAGATTCCATATAAAGTTTATACTTCTTAAATTCAATATCTTTTAAATTTCCCTTTTATATTTCGTATTTATAATTCTCAAACCAATTTTGGATAGTCTTTATTGCTAGCATTTTTATTAAAATAAAATAGGTAAGTAACTAAAGGTAGTCAAGTAAAATAGTATGGTCTCCTTAATATTTTGAGAAAGTCAAAGCAGACTGTCTTTGTGAAACGGAGGGAGTAATACATAATATTAGGGAAAACGCACGGGACCGGGCCCTGGCCGGCCAACCATGCTCCAAGTCAGTTCCACAATCCCACACGTCCCTTATTTTATTATTATTATTTTTTATGCTTCCCTCATCTCATGGAAACTCCTTGATTTGAACAAAACTCTTTAATTTTAGCAAAACTCTTTGATTTTATCATATTTCCCTAAAATCATGAAAATATTATGAAAATTTTGGAAAAACGTGTGGGATTGGCCCCTTGGACGGCCGGCCATGCCTTTCCATGGCTGGTCCCACACTTCATAATTCTTTCACTTTTTCATTATTTTTCTTTCATCTCATGAAGTTTTGACGGTTTTATAAAAAAAACCTGGTTTCTTCATATTTTCTAAAATAATTGCTCAAACGCACATCCGAAAATATCAAAATTCTCAGAACTGAGATACGAACACTTTGGGGACATGAGCATATTACCTTGACTGGCCAAGGTTAGATCTTTGGCTCTCAATGAGACGGTCTTACATATGTTCACAATTTGACCTAATTTGCGCAATTGCACGTATTGGGTCCAAAACTCTTCCAAATGACTTGGAACTTCATGGAACGATCAACACTTGATCTCGTGACCACCCATGGCCGGTTTCATGACCCCTTGGTCGTTCCTCCACCTCTCCATAATTAATTAGGTTTTATCACCTAATACTGAACCCAGCAGTAATTCGAATAAATGATTAAACCAGCATTGAATCATTCTTTCATCAACAAGTCGCCAACTCTTCAAGAGGTCTTGGTGTTTGCTCACGTGAGCATATGGGTGTTACATGATTGACCCATGGTCTCATGAAACCAATTATTCCTTCATTCCGTGGTTCAATTCCTAACAAACCATGTAGTGGTCATCAATTGATCAAATTAGGGTTTTTGAGTCCAAGGATTATAATTCCAGATTCAAACACTAATAAATTTATGACGATCTCATGATCAATATTCTTATTAATTATACTCGGTTCAACTACTAGTATTTTAATTAATATTTTATTTTGGTCACGCTGCCAATAATTCATCATATGAGCAACACTTGCTCAGATAAGCAACACTTGCTCAAATCAGAGAATATTGGTTCAACTATCAATATTCAGAAAATCATCGAATGAGAAATACTTTCTCGCCTCAACTATCAACGTGAGGATCATTCCCACGTTCGATTCATGAGTTTCAGAACATTTTACAAAATCATGTTCAACTCAGTAAATACATGGACTTATCGTCCCATGATATTACGAAGTCAGCAACTGACTAAACTAACCACGAGACGTCAATCGTGTCACTTGGTGGGATATGAACTATGGTTTTGGTCTGGCGGTCTACGGCACGTGTGTTCAAACACATGATGGAATGTAAGCAAGTCATGCAATCAGTTGAAGGAGTTAACAAAGTAGTGGGTGAAAAATCAACCAAGTCTCCGCATGATGAGCAACTGGTTTCAAACACTATTTCCGTCTCTCCACTCTTTTATTCCATCAACTATCACACTTCATGGGATCATGGTATCTACAATTCCAGCAATATAAATAAGTCTCTGAATCATGATTGAAACAATAAAAAACAACGATTTCACGTCTCAAAGATAATACGAGATCAACAACTCATCAATTGAGAAATTACTCTCATCTGAGCAATTTCAATCATTCAGAACTTATCATATTCAGAATTCACAACACACCTACAATCTTTGATTACCATTGATTCAACACATTTCTCAGCTTCCCTCCAACAGATTGACTCATCCTCTCTTGTAACCGAATTTACTATGGAACGGCCATTGTCTGGGTTTAGGCCGGAGTACTACAAACTGATCTCTCGAATTCAAAGCACACCCTTCGCAGCGGTGTATCTGTGTGAGGTTGAACATTTCTCTCGGTTCAAGGAGCCTCCTCCGTACTGTCGTCTTCTCAATTCCTTAAAAACCAGCAAATCATTTTTCCCCATCTACAGATTGGCGACCATAGTGGGAGAACATTCTCTTGGTTACAATATCAATTCTCACAAAGATGGTCGGTCTTAGGTCTGCCAATCCGGGTTCAAAACCCGATCCTAATATCACAAGCACTAGTGGTACCGCTAACGCCACTCCTCCAAGCACTGATGCTCTAGTGATCACCCCTGCAAGTGACGGCACTGGCGCCATCAACAATCCTCTCTTCGGTTGATCTCCTGAAGAAACCATAGGAAATCAGCCTACCATTGTTGATCTCATGAAGGTTCAGACTGACGTAGCTGCAGAACAGAAAGAGTTGTGTACTTATCTCAAAGCTCTCACAGACAATCTTGCGTCTGAACGACCTCAGCCTCAATGCTAGAAAGGAAAAGCTGAAGAAACATCTTGAACTGCTGATCCTGAAATCTATCAAATCTATGTTGTACATGATGAAGAATTACGCAAAGCTGTAGATGACTCTCCAGCAATGGAACCCGCAAGTTTCATCACTCGTGAAGACCTAGAGAACTTTTTAGGATCGAGGAAAAGACAAGGCATCATCTGTCCATCTTCACCAACCTTCATATCCTGCTTCCGTACATAGGATTCCTCTTTCAAAGGTTATACCGCTCCAACATTCATTCTTTACGATGGAACATGCAATACTCAAAAACATATTTCTCTGTTTGTGGAATTATTGGGCGAACACGAGCACAACATGTCGTCCGTCTAAAGGAATTTTCAAAGTTTCTGACAGGCAGAGCGTACACCTGGTACAACAACATCATACCGGGAAGTATCACCGATTGGGGAGAGATGATTAATGCTTTATACAGAAAATACTTCTTCGTGTAAGATCAAATCACTCTCTCTGATCTAGGAAGGATGTTTCAAAGGATAAGCGAACATCCTGACAATTATGTGAAATGGTTTACAGTTCAATCCTTGGACTGCCACGACCCAAACGTCACATAGCAACAACTCGTGGATTTGTGCATCAATGGAATGATTCCAGTCTACAGATACCTATTAAAAAATCTCAGGTTCCAGAACTTCATGAAGCGGCCAAGAGATCAGCAACTACTGCACCTGCTTTATTGGAAAGGGATAAGACTACAAAATCTGAAGAACCATGAGAGACTCGAGGTAGCAGACATTTAATCAACAAACAATACAACCTCCAACCTTCCACAAATGTTGTTACGAAAGGGAACAAACGAAATTCTGATCCACCGCGCAAGTATGCTTCCTCAACTCCTGCAAAGACACAAAGGAAAGATAATGCGCAAACTCCTGCTCAACACACAGAAGATGATCCAGAGGCACCTGATTCCCCCTTCTTCATTGAGGAAGTTATTGACCTGCTAGACGCCTGGGTTCAAGACAGTGCAATCAAACTTCCTTATGTCAAGAAGGAGACAACTGAAGAGGCCATGGAAAACCCTCGCTACTGTCGCTTTTATAGGTTCATCAACCATCCCACAAGTGATTGCAGAACTTTGAAACGCATATTTAAAGAAAAGGTCGAATCAGGAGAACTCAACCTGGGGACTAAAGGAGTGCACAGATACCCTCTCCCAGTCAGAACCTTCACTCTTTCTGAACCACCTATCAAAGAAGCAGTTCAATCTTTAATCGAACATGTCTGCAAATTGTTATACTTATTAAAGGCTCAAAGGGGAGACATGTTTGCCGCACTAAATCACATCGTGTCAAGAAAGCGTTTATTGATTCAAGAAGCATTTCCTGAGCCGCCCTCAAAGACAGACAAATAAATGTACGACTGGGAACTTCTCACCAAAGTCCATCTCAAGGGAAACGAGTTCAAACGAGCACTGATTGAATAGGAGCAGATATTCTAAGGTTTTGTGGATCGAATTTCAATCGAGTTACTTGGAGATTTTCATGGGATTTCACTTGGATTTGGATTAAGATAAGCCTTTCTCGATAAAACAGGGTTGGTTCACGTAAGAAAAAGGATCAAATCTTCTTATGTTCGGCAATTATCCAAAACAGGGAAGTTATGAAAATTGGGTAAGAATCTCGGCTCTATATGGAAGTTACGTGGAATTATATGAAATATTTATGCTCTGTAAGATTTTGTTACGTCATGAAGATAGTATTGAATGAAAGATACAACCAAAGACGCATACACAGAGAAGAACAAAAAAGAAAGAAATATAGCCGAGACTTAGCAGCGAAGAAATTATCTATCTTTGGAAGATTCGATCGAGAATATTGGAGCTGTTAGATATAAACAGAGGCATTGGGGACTCATAGGGGGATAGTCAAGAGTTTAGGGTAGTTGCTGTGAAGAAAAACCGGTTGCAGAGATGATTCATCATCAGCAGGGAAGAAGGACGAAGAAGAACACACAACAACAGAGAAAGAAGGTCGCAGAGTCTGTTGCCTTTACTTTCAAATTATTTACCTTTGTAACAATTTTTACAACTATTAGTTCGAGTTTGCAACAGTTCTGCAACAGTTCCTCTGTAACAGTGAGTTCTGTAACAATTATATCTGTTACAAACTCGCAACTTTATTAGTTTTCTCTTATTTTTCACACTTTTGAGCTATGAACACTTATTTTGAGCACGTGAATGATATGAGAAGCTAAATCCCTTTGTTGAGGCGACGGAGGAAGCTACTTTCCAATATTTGTGTGGTAATTTTTATTTAATTAATTATTGTAATTCTTTTTACGATTATTTGCCTAGATGAGAAAATTGATTTATTGATTTTGGTTAAACAATTGTGATTTCTTTTGATAGAGCATGCTTGCTTAGGGTTTTAATATTCTATGCTTTTGATAAACAATTGTTATTTCTTAAAATCTAATTATTGCAATATATTAGAATCACTTGAATGTATGGGTTGCATGATTATTATTAATTAAATCACATGAAAATTGGAAAATAGTGGAATCCTAAGTCTCAGTATCTCTACAATCTTGATAACAACTTTGAATTTGAGTTTTTATTATTTTAGTTTTATTTAAGTCTGAAATCCAAAATCTTCACAAGTCTTGAACGAACCTTTTTCTACAACTAAAAAAAAATCACATATTTTCTTGTGTAAATACTGTGTTGTTCCATAAGGTGTCTTATGTTGAGCTCTATCGACTAAGTCATTGATTTTGGCATAATTGTTGTTCCATGAGATGCTTTGTGTTGAGAATGACCAATTAAATTGATTATTTTTGTGATTAGTTTAGTTGTGTACTTCGATTAGATTAATTATGGGTTCTCTTGTGATTAATATAATTGATTTCTTAAGTCTCCATAACTTTACTTTTGTTGAGCATATTTAGTCAAATTAATCGTGGTTCGCTTACGGTTAATTTTATTAAATATTTCTTTTTGGATTTCAAATTCATACTTATATGTGATTTGTTGAGTCCAAAGAAATCCTTCTTTACTTTTGAAATTAAGGTCGCTCTTGTTGTTCTTTCGGGAATGACATTTTATGGGTGAGAGTTCTTTTGAACTTGTGCTTAATTTCAAAATCTTTGTGGGGAGTGCGGCTGTGGAATATTATAGGGGTTATCTTGTATCTTTATAAACTCCTTGATGAATGCATTTAGCTTCGACTTTATGATTTCATATATACAAGATGATATACATTTACTCTTGGTCATGAAATGTCTCTTACGGAAATTTCATTGGGATCCCGTTCTTGTACCTTTGCCAATTTTATTGACAAAAATGGGGAGAATTAATATGTAGTTCACACTCCAAATACATATGGTTTTTGGATCATTATGTAAGGGGGAGTGGTTTCCATGTGAGATGGTGTATTGACTAAGGGGGAGTGACGTATCACCATAGTATTGTTGTTAAAGTTGTGAGGCAATTGGACTTTGACGTTGTGTAATGATACTATGACACTGTATAACAATGATTGAGAACTCTTGTTTTCTCATTGTTATAGCTATGGATTTTCAACAACGATGATGCTAAACTTACAACCTTTGGGATCATTGGAGTACTTGGAAGTGACGAAGATTTAGAGTAATGTTGAAGATTGGGCATGTGGAATAGGAGCTACAAAAGTTTATTTATATTTTTTTTGTATTCTATATATATTAATAAGTTTTGTCACTAAAATTGACAAAGGGGGAGATTGTTCAAGCATTGTTCGGTCGAACTCGCATGCGTTGCTATCTCAAGCATTTTGTCAATGTTAGTGATCAAAACTATAAATTATTGATTTCTAGTCTACTATAGCTAAGGTCTCAGACTAGGATAAAAAGTGTAGTTGAGCTCAAGAACTACATGGCGATTATCATACAAGACGAAGGACTACTCAAGGAACCAGTGGATCTTCGTCGACTAAAAGGTATGTTGAGACTTGAACTTATCTATTACTCAAAAGTCTATCTACTCTATCTCCTATCTTGAGACAAAAGTCCTATATATACTTATATTATGCACATGTGGTATTTCGAGCTGAGTATATCTAGCTTATCTATTTCTCGAAATATGTGTTGGTAAAGATTTCGCTTTAACCAAGTTTATCTTTACCTAGTGACGAAAGTCCTGTTATGTTTCAATCACTTTGAAAATTGCTCTGACGAAAAATAGTTTGTGAATAACAACTATATAACGCCCTCTGAGAATGTTTCAATGATTGAAATGAGAGTTTAGACAATATAACCATTGGAGGATATAAGCATTGTTGTGGAAACACATATATGTATAAGTCCTTATTGCTTGAACCAAAGTTTGCGAACTTTGTTGATCAAGTGAAACTGGAAGTGCGTGATCTTCAGTCTGCGAACTGGCAGAAGTTCTCGACCCGAGAATTTTTGGTGGAGTTTGTGAACTCCTTCCAGGAACTTAAGTCCGCAAACCCAGTCCGCGAACTTTAGTAGGGTTATGTCTAAAAATGATGTTTGTGAACTTATCTTAAGGATTCTCATATCCTTTAAATCAAGCTCACAAACACTACCAATCAAGCCCACAAGCTCTACCCAATCAAGCCCACAAGCTCTCAAGCCCACAAGCACGGCTCCTACCCATTTCATTATCCTTTCGAACCTGGGAATTCTTTCTATCATGTTAAAGAGGAGGAAAATACGAAGCAAATGGCGAAAGAATGGAATCATTCTGAGTTTGTATGAAGAAGTTATGAGCAAAAAAAAATATCATAAGACTAAAAGTCAAAGCAGTCAAGTTCAAGGGAAATACTAAAGGCACCCGACTTTTTACTAAAGGCACCTCTTCTTCTTCCTCATGAAGAACATGGGTGTTTTCAATGGTGGTCATCATGATGATCACGATGGTGATAGATTTTGATCAACAATGATTTTTGATTAAATACATCACTAGGTTCCAGGGGACGATATGGAGCTTGGGTAGGAGCCTGATTTCACATCAAGCATGTTCTTGACATCGGTGAACAGTAACAGTACTTTGAATAGTAACAGTGTCGTGAACAGTACTCAGCGGACCCACATGTCATAATCAGATTTTTAATTGTCGCATACAATTGAAAAGCAGCGAAGGAAAAGAAGCGAAGAAAAGAAGGGGAAAAAAGGACGATTTACGGCCTTTAATTTCAAAAAAGCAGACCGAAATTGGCGGAGAGTTGAAGTTTTTTTTTTCCCTATAAATAGAGATCGAATTTCTCATTTTCAAACAGACTGGAGACACTTCCAAACATTAGAAAAACACTAAAAACACTTCGAGCAGAGACTCAATAATAATTTCTCGCATTCAAACACTTTCTCCTTTATTTTTCTTTCATTTAGTAATATCAAATCAAGTATTGTCTTTAAGTTTTTAAAGTATTAGCATTAAATTGGTGGTACTTTAATTATTTTCTGCATACTTGACAAAAGCAAGAAATCGTCATAAGAATCTTTCCAAGTTTTCTTACATCATATTTCAGGTTAATTGTCTTTAAGTTCTTAAAAGATTAGCATTAAATTGCTGGTACTTTAATTACTTTCTGCATACTTGACGAAAGCAAGAAATCGTCATAAGAATCCTTCAAGTTTCAATATCATAGTTCAGGTATACTAATTTCCTATCTTTTCGGTAATTATGTAGTTATACGGGAACGGAATGGTTTTTCCATTTCGTAGTAACACCGCAGCTACTCTTCACTATTCATCACTGTTCACTATTTAGTCACTATTTAATCACTATTCGTTATTATTAATAATAAATTATAAACATTTCCCCACTAATCATGAAGTAGAGGCCAATCTTACGATTGGGCGGCTGATGGGTGCCTAACACCTTCCCATCCCGTACTAGAATCTCCTTACCCAGACTCTCTGATAGCAGACCATAAACATGAAAGTCATAACTAGGTTTTGTTTTCCTCAAAAGAATTCAAACTAGTTAAAAGGGTCCTGACTCCCTTTAGTCAGGTGGCGACTTCAAAACAACTCTTTCTTTTCCTTGCGGAGTTATCCCCCTTACTAACGAACTAGGGAGAAAATTATCTCTGCCGGACCGTGTACATTAAACATCCACGAACGGATGAACACATGGACCTCGCCCCATAACAATTGTGGACGAAAGAATAGACCGGCACTCGACCCGTGCTTCCTGCTACGAACCACGATTTCTACACCGTGGCTATATAGTTCATGAATCGATTCGAGTGAATCACATTGTTTTTGCTTCTATTGTGTCTTGTGTAGTACATAAAGATCTAAGAAATTGAACAACTCTCTAACTAGTTCATTTGAGTCATTTGAACTAGTTATGGTGAAGAAGAATATGGTTAATATGAAAGTTATCATATGGATAACCATTTGGTTAACTATTATTGAACCAACTAATGTACAAGTTTGGGTACAGTTACACAAGCCTAGAAACGTGCATTACATGTATCTGTAACAATCTATGTTTTTGATCTAACAGCTGATACGTATTAGCTTGAATCTAATCAGTTTTTCATCTAACAGTGAATATTGAATGCTTTGTTAGCAAGCTAACATTGATTGCAAACCCTGATTTGAAGACTATATAAGGGAGAACTCTAGAAACTGAGAAACCTAATCCCCACACATTATTTGTGCTAAGCTTGAGTCATTTATCCTTTAACCTTTGGTTCTCTTCTTCTAAAACCAGGTTAACGACTTAAAGACTTCATTGGGATTATGAAGCCAGACCGATACTACTTTTCTTGTAGTTGTGTGATTTGATCTTGTTGTTTCTATCATACGAGTGCGATTGGAATAATTGGCTTGATATTTCTATCTCCGATTGGCAAGATATAAAAGTAGTCAGAAACACTTTGTCTCATCATTTGTGATTCTGCAATATCTTTTTTCGCTGCGTCGATTAAGATTATTGTGAGGTGATTGTCACAAAAAAGAGCTGTTCTTCGGGAATATAAGTCTGGTTTTATTAATTGGTTCCTGTTTACCTTGATTTATCAAAAGACGAAACAAAAAATCGTAGGTATATCCGTGGGAGACGAATTTATCTATTACCGTAGACTTTTCTGTGTGATACATATTTATTTATTAAAGTCTTCGACTTTGGGTCATATCAACTATTAGTTGTGGGTGAGATCAGCTAAGGGAATAATGTACGTAGTATCCTGGTGTGATTAGAGACGTAGGAGCATAACTATACCTTGGATCAGTATGTGATTGGTTGGGGTTCAACTAAAATCCAGACCGAAGTTAGCTTGGAGTAGGCTAGTATCTGTAGTGGCTATATACAGTGTATGTTTAATCTGGACTAGTCCTGGGGTTTTCTGCATTTGCGGTTTCCTCGTTAACAAAATTCTGGTGTCTGTGTTATTTTTTTCCGCATTATATTTCGTTATATAATATAAATAATACAGGTTGTGCGTTATTCAATCAATTAGAATATCTTACCTTTTGGTTGTTGATTTAAATTGATTGACACTTGGATATTGGTCTTTGGTACTATCCAAGGTATCTCCTTATATTTGATAAAGACTCGCAGATTTCTATTTGCTTGAGTAAAGATCAAATCAAGTGAGAGAGATATAAACTCTTTGATATACTTTTATCTAGATTGAGTCTGACTGTCTATTTGATTCTCTAGAAAGTATATTGGAGTTTGTCCATACAGATTGCTAATTGAAAGATTGGATGTGGTTGTCAAACCTCCGATTAATCAATATCGTTCATCAATTGAAGACGAAAAAATAATAAGGCGAGCTTATGGAAATTCATCAACAAAGGGTATGTGGAGACTAAAACTCATCTATCACTGGGAAAGTATATTTATACTCTATCTCCTATATTGAGACAAAAGTCGTACTACTATATAGTTGTTGATTATACACATATGAGATTTCAAGTTGAGTTTAACTCGCTTACATATTTCTCAGAATATGTGTTGGTGAGATTTCTCTTCAACCAAGTTCATCTTATATTCTTGACGAAAATCAAAAGATGATCATGTGAAAATCACCGAGTAACATCTTACATGGTTTGTGTGATACAATCATTTGGTGTAGACTTGGAATGTTTCTTTATGATTATTTCAATAACTTGAAAATTGTTTTGATGCTAATAATGTGTGAAAACGGCTATTGTCATCCCCTAAGAAAGTTTCAATGATTGAAACAAGAGTTTAGAATACTTAACCATCATTAGATTATAAACATAGTGTGCATTCTTCTATGTATGTGATCCATGATCAGAACTAAAGGATGCATACCCGTATGCGTACTTGTAGTTGTGAAATTCCGTGTACCAAATGCACATACTGGTACGCATACTTGCGTAAGGTATAGGTCCAAGAATTTATGTTGGGATTTGGAAGTGAACTAAGTATGCGTACCCGTTTACATACCGGCGAACCCAAACTCAGACCGGTTACTTAAGTATGCGTACCCGTTTGCATACTTGAGTGCTTAAAGTTCTAAAATCGGTTGGATCATGAACTAATACATTTATATATTAAGGAATGCATTCTTTGCAAACCGTGGCTATAATGTTCATGAATTGATTCGGGTGAATCAAGCCGATTTTGTTTCAATTGTGTTTTTGTATACTTCTATGAGAATATAACAATTGAACAACTCTTTAACTAGTTTCATTTGGTCATTTGAACTAGTTATGTTTAAAATGAATAAGGTTAATATGAGAGTGTTCATATAGTTAACCTCGATTAACTACAGTTGAGCCAACATGGTGTACACATTTAGGTACAGTTACTTAACCTAAATGAGGGTACATTTCATTTGTGTATAACAAGATAATTTCGATCTAACAGTTGAAAGATATTAGCTTGAATCTAATCAGGTTTTCATCTAACGGTGAATATTGAATGCTTTGTTACCAAGGCAACTTAGATTGCAAACCCTGATTTGAAAACTATATAAAAGAGGACTCTAGCAACTGGGAAAACTAATCCCCACACCTCCCGTGTGATACTAGTTGTATAAGCTAAAGTCGATCCTTCTTTAACCTTAGGTTTTTCATGAAACCCTGTAGATTAACGACTTAAAGACTTCATTGGGATTGTGAAATCAGACCCAACTATTTTATTTGTAGTTGAGTGATATGATCTTGTTGTTTCTATC
This sequence comes from Papaver bracteatum, assembly GCA_023529315.1. Lineage (NCBI taxonomy): Eukaryota > Viridiplantae > Streptophyta > Magnoliopsida > Ranunculales > Papaveraceae > Papaver > Papaver bracteatum. Next base: position 171,798 of record JAJJWX010001529.1, read on the forward strand.
GTGTTCGATTATTATCTTCTTCAAGATTGGCTCGAGATTTAATCTCCGATAGGCAAGATAAAAAGTAGTCACAAACATCTTCATCTCATCATTTGTGATTCCACAATATATTTTTTCGCTACCATACGATTAAGATTATTGTGAGGTGATTTATATTTCTAGGCTATTCTTCGGGGAATATAAGTCCAGTATATCAACTGGTTCCTGGTCACCTTGATTTATCAAAAGACAGAAAAAAAAATCGTAGGTATTTTTGTGGGAGACAAATTTATCTATTCCTATAGAATTTTCTGTGTGAGACATATTTGTTTATCAAGTCTTCGAATTTGGGTTGTAGCAACTCTTGGTTGTGGGTGAGATCATCGAAGGGAATCAAGTGCGTAGTATCTTGTTGGGATCAGAGACGTAAGGAGTGCAACTATACCTTGAATCAGTGTGAGATTGATTATGGTTCAACTTAAGTCCAGTCTGAAGTTCATTGGTAGTAGGCTAGTGTATGTAGTGGCTTAATACAATGTGATGTTCAAATCTGGACTAGGTTCCAGGGTTTTTCTGCATTTGCGGTTTTTCTCATTAACAAAATTATGATGTCTGTGTTATTTATTTTCCGCATTATATTTTGTTATATAATTGAAATATCACAGGTTATGCGTTAAGATAATTAGATAATCCAACCTTTGGTTGTTGATTTAAATTGATTGACACTTGAACATTGGTCTTTGGTACCTGTTTATGGGTGAAAACTATTCCTGCTAATTTTGGTAATTTGGTGTGTGGATGAGGAATGAATCTAAACCTAAAACAAATGCACTGCACGGTGAGTGCTTGTAGATTCGAGATATCAATCTGTGCAAGTCCGGCCTAAACCAATAAATGGCCATTCCAGACTTATTTCGGTCACAAAGTGAAGGAGATGGGGTTGATCTTAGGGAGGGAAGCGAAGAAGGTGTTGAGAATGTGAAGGTGGTGGCTATGCAGGACTTGTATCAGAAAGCTGAACTGACTTGCAGGATGTAAGCTATCAGTTCCGGTGTTTGAATGCGATTGTATCAACATTTGCTTCTGTTTTCTGGACTTGTGTTGTTGTTGAAAATAGGGCAGAGAGCCTATTTATATAAGTCCTTTAGCCTAACCTTCGTATCTCTTGGGAAGTGGAGTAATAGAGTAGTGGAGTAGTGTGTTGGTGTCACATGACCAGACTTGCCCACTTCTCACATCATCACTAACCGTCCATGACTTCCTGACACGTTCTTGTGATGGCGCGTTGTGCGCTGCACGTTGTAAACCGCCAGACCAATACCCAGTATGTATCCCCCAGTTTGTGACATGATTGATGTCTCGAGTATTTTGTAAAACATGTAGCATGTTGTTGTAGCTTGGAAAGTCAGGCTCGGGAAGCTTGCTAGCTTGGTGACCTTCGACGGTCGAGATTTTGCATCTTGAGAGGAGGGACAACCGTTAATCGTTGCACCAGAAACCATAATTAGCGCTCCTTACTAGAATCGTTGTAGAATTCTAGTACAGACTCGGATTTTGATGATCCGCCCCTCTATTTCATACGGAAAAGAATTTCCTATCTCCCAACTCGGGAATATTTAGGTTTTAAGCTCGTTTGGGAGGATAAAATATCCCGAAAGAAAAACCCAGGAAGGAAATTGATACTTGTGAAGTATCATGTGTATACTATGCAGGTACTGCATTGAGTATATCCAACATGGTTTGGAAGTTGCGCATGCAAACCCTTCCTTTACCCACCACATGGTGTGGTAGAGTGGTGAATGGTGATCACCATGACTCCGCACTGACTAATTAACTCCTGACCAGGGTTATATAACCGAGCTAGTGAATTTGGACGGATGAGATGATCTTTAAGACACTCATCTGCGACACTTGGTGGAATTAGGGTTTCGAAGGAGGTGCGCAAGCACTGCTCTTCACCCTGACCGAAACCAGACTTAGGGAACTATCCTGGACTGGATGATCACACCTGCGTGTAGATGGTGTGACGGTTTAGGCGTTTATACCTACCATCCCACAAAAACGTGATCTGGGCCACTCAATTCATCCGACAAAGTTGAGTGGTCGAGATCGAATTGAAACAGAAGATTAGTGTCGCAAAAGTCGTATCCCATACCAACTTCGGGCGGGCGTTCCAAAATGACCAAGCTTAGTCGGTCTTGGTCGACTGCTCCAACGTGTAGGTGGTAGGCTGGTGTTCACGCCTATGTCTTACCATCCCATGAAAACGCGATCTAAGCCACCCAATTCGTCCGGAGAAATCGAGTGGTTGAGATTAATTTGCAGATTGGGAGGTGCGACCACGCATGTTGGAGCGAACGATTTGGGGATATCCAGGCATGGTATGCCTTGGCCGATTAGGTGAGGGGATATATGGGTCCACGGTGGTCATGTTGACATGACCGGACCTGCTTTGATCTAATCTCGGAAACTCCATTCGTGCCGGATAAGATGGACGCTAGTGATTCAAACCCTAATTTTGGGTTTCAGAGTCGTGCTTCATGCTCCATTCAGGCGCACGATTTGGAATGACCAACCATGGTTGGTCCTGACCGATTAGTCAGGTATGTAGGCGGGCCTGCGGTGATTGTATTGACATACTCCGTGCCCTTTGAATCTACATCTGCACCCTCTATCTATACCTGCGAAGATGGATGGTTGAGGCTGTTTTGTGACACATGTAATGTGTCACAAACCCTAATTTAGGGTTTTCCATCCATACTGCTATGGTTTGGACGTTTTGGCAAGCTAGGCCAAGGGTGGCCGACCATGCGGGTTCCGCGTTGGTTCGGCAGGTATTCCATACCTGCTTGGGGGTGATGTAATCGATCTGGGCCATCCAATCAGGCTGGTGGAGTTGGATGGTCGTGATCATATCCAGACTGATACGGTCAGTCTGGATGCTCAATCGGGCTAGTATAACACACCGAGAGGGACTCAATCGGGCTAGTATAACACACCGAGAGTTCAGCCTGTACGGGTATTTCGTACATGGTTTCATTATAATGCTTGGAGGTTCGTGTTGCTCCGCTAAGAGCAACACTCAGTCGTCATGCCGCACTGATAATGAGTACAGGAAATACAAGGCTGTTGCGTATTAATTAATAATGCTGGAAATTCACAGGGTATATGGGATTGTTGCTACATGCTCCAACCTGGATGAATTTCGTGTATTTTATTCACAGAATGGGATTGTTGCCACATGCTCCATTATTGGTGAATTGATAAAGTGAAGGAGTATCCATCACTTGTTAATGGCCTTATCTTTTACAAGATGTTGGCGCATATTTTTTAGGTTTTACAATCTTAACCTTAAACAAAAAATCCACCATCAACAGTATTGTTCAAGTTGTTTCACATAATAATCAGGCTCGCAGATTTCTATCTATTTGATTTGTTGATTACATTATGAAACAGAGATATAAACTCTTTGATATATTTTTCTCTATATTGAGTCTAACTGTCTCGTTGATTCCCTTGAAAGTATATTGGAGTTTGTCTATTCAGATTTCCAAACAAAATATTGGGTGTGGTTGTTAGACCCCCGTTTTTTCTATTACAACTTTTACATTCGTAGGATATCTTTGTTTGGTATGGTTGGATGCAACGTTTATCTCTCAAATGTCATCTGATCGTACGTCCGAGGCTCAAAAACCCCATTTTGTTCTATATTATAGATATTTATCCCCCCAAAATCGAACCAAACCTTAAACCAGACTCTATAAAAGAAAACCAAGAGAGGGAAAAATAACGAAAAATGAAAGACAATCACCCAACACCAATCGTCGATCCAACAGGAAAACAAAGAAATTAACCAAAAATAAGAACAAAGTCGCTCGAATCGATTCAAAAATAAATTTGACCAACGTTGCCAGAAAAATCGCCACTTTTGCACCTTGATTTCCTCTCTCTTAAGGGTAATAACTAACAAGAGAGAAATATTTCACTTCCGAATGACTAAATGCAACCCATAGTAAGACTATATACAACCCTCTTAAAATATTATAAACCCATTTTTACGTGGGTTAACAAAACCTTTCTTCATCATCCCATAATTAGTCACTTTCAATAACAATCCCGTGTAACATGAAATTAACTTATCGTGTATCAATAATCAGAGACTTAATGTAATTTCACTAATATTAATTGAACATTTACTGCAATCTATATGACAAATACAGGGTAAGAAAATCCATAATCAAGTCAAATTTTTTAAGTTTTATCATCTATATAAAATCTCTGAAGTGTATGAAGCATAAGACTTTGTGATAAAAATTAAACTTAAATCATATCAACCAATCAGGGATAAAAATGGAAACTTAGGGTTTTGAAGTCCAACTTTTCTATGTTACAAATGAAATTCCTTATGAAGATTGAAAGAAGAGTAGAAATCAAAGTCCTATACATTGCTTTTAAAGAAATTGATTTCCTCTTCCATCAGTGATGTAGCTACATAATTTACTTTCTTTCAAATGATATGATATTCAACATGGAGAGTAGTAGCTGGCAAACCTTTATGGCGTACACTCGCGAAGAGACATTCGTAAGAGGCAAAGCACCTCAGTGCGTCATATGAGGGGGTACCTATTAGGATCATTTCCATGGAAAAATATTTGTCAAATGAGATGAAATATATCATACAAAGGAAATCAAAACAAACAAAAAGATTTTGAAATAGCATATAAATAAAAAATAAGAAATTTTGATAAAAGAAATGTTGAATACTAATCTAAATTTTTATTGGCATTACAGCATAGCATGAGGCAAAGAACATGGAGTGAGAGTTTCGCAACATAATTCGCAACACTATTCGCAACATAATTCGCAACACTATTCGCAGCTCTATTCGCAGTACTATTCGCAGCATTATTCATAAATGTTCAAAAATTCGCAGAAAAACTCAGAAATTCGCAGAAATATTTAGAAGTTAACAGGGTTACCACTTGAGGCAGAGGCAAGTATATAAAGAACATAATTCAATATTTATATGAGAATAGAGACGCAATTTAATCATTCAACATTTTCTCAAGAATTCTCCTTCATAGATAAAGAACAGAGGCAACTATGGATGCCCAAGAAAATATCTTATGTTCTTTATCTTCTCAGCAAGAATCCTCACCAAAAATGGAATAATAATTTCGCATGAATAGAGGCAATATTTATCACTCTCATTCAAGGACGAATACTTCTTATATATTTCGAGGATTAAGTACTTCTTATACTTCTTAAGGATATTTCATACTTCTTATATATTTCGAGGATTAAATACTCCTTATACTTCTTAAGTATACTTCATACTTATTATATATTTCGAGGATTGAGTACTTCTTATACTTCATCATGGATATTTTATATTTCTTATACTTCATACTTCTTTAAGGATACTTCACACACTTCATACTTCACAAGACGATACTTCTAATTACTTCTTAAAGCTTCAGAACTTCGCAAAAGAATAGAGGCAAGTATATACTTTTTGAGTTTGATATTCTTTCGCTCATTCCTTCATCAACAAAGATCAAAGACTACTACAACGGATTTTTTCTTAAAAATCGCTCTTCAAGCAATATTCAAGAAAAAAGAGGCAAAATGTAGGAGCGGAATATCGCAACAATATTCACTTGCGAATAATTATCAAAAGAGGACAGTTCTCAAGTCCGAAGTTGAAGGACAGATTAGTTGTTAACATTTTGTAAAATCATATAAATAGCCATTTAGGCATGAGAAGAAGGAGGAATAATTTTTAGTAGGAGAGGATAATTTTAGGAGGAGAGAGAAAATTTTATGAGAGATTTATTTTCTTTATCATCTTCTTCCTCAAAAATCTAGAGCTCCAAATATCCTTTAATGGAGTCTAAATTGTAAAATTATGTAATTACATACAATCACTAGTGAAGAACCGTGGATGTAGATCACATTGATCGAACCACGTAAAAATCTTTGTGTCTCTTTTACAATTTTAATACTTTAATTCTTAGTTTCATATCAAATTAATTAGATTTAGGAATCATTTTAATGGATTCTTATGAGGGTGTAGTTGTGAGATAATCTGCAACTACAAGTGATACTTTTGATCCTAAGATATCTCCTCTTGAGTTTGATCCGTGAACTTTTTTCTCCCCACTTTTACTCAAAAGAGGATGACAGTGAGTTTTTACCCATGTAATTAAGGTTTACAATATTATAGTAAAGGGGTGGGATCCAATGACATGGTTATATTGACATAATCATGACATGGTTTCTCCATTTTTCTACAAAACCCAAGAGACAATGTATTTGAAGCTAATTTTTTGGTGACATGTTCCTCTTATATATCTCTACATTCCTACCAAAAATGAGTGCATACCAAGATGTATAAGACTACCATCTACTATTTTGAATATCAATTGTTGAAGATTAACAGTTGAAAATAAATTTTGTGGATGATGAAGTTTTGTATACAAGAGTGCTCTTATTTTCGTATATTGTTGAATTTAACATTAGCGTGGATTGTATTTAGTGAACAATCCCTTGGGTCGGGCCATGCATATTTGTTAGAGCACTGCTCGGTCAAACTCGCATGCGTTGCAATCTCAAGCATGTTTATCAATCTTAGTGATCAAAACTATATAGTCTTGATTTCTAGTCTACTATAGCTAAGGTCTCGTACTAGGATAGAAAGTGTAGTGGAGCTCAAGAACTCCATGGAAATCATCATACAATACGAAGGACTACTCAAGGAAGCAGTGGATCTTCATCGACTAAAAGGTATGTGGATACTTGAACTTATCTATCACTCAAAAGTTTATCTACTCTATCTCCTATCATGAGACAAAAGTTTTTTTACTATATAGACTAAGAATATGCACATGTGACATTTCGAGCTGAGTATATCTCGCTTATTTATTTCTCGAAATGTGTGTTGGTAAAGCTTTCGCTTTAGCCAAGTGTTTATGGGTGAAAATCGTTTTTGCCGATTTCGGTAAATTCGGTAGGTGAGTGAGAAACTGGTTCAAACCCTAAACAAATGTGCCGCACGTGAGCACTTTATAGATTCGAGAGATCAATCTGTACAAGTCCGGCCTAAACCAAGAAATGGCCGTTCCAGACTTGCTTCGGTCACAAAGTGGAGGAGAAGGGTTGATTTGGGGAGGGAAGAAAAGAAAGGTGTTGAGACCAGAATAATTCTGGGAGAGTAGTATCTCGACTTGTATCAGAAAGTAGAAGCTTGGGAAGCTTGCAAGAGATGAAAGCTTTTGGGAGAGCTTGCAAAGTTGCCTTTCTGAGAGTGTAGTATTTTTTTCCTGACCGAGACTTATTGTCTGGTGGAAATAGGTAAGACCTATTTATACAAGTCGAGATTGAAACGTACCCTGTTCTCATGAAGGAAGAGAGTAAAGGGTGAAATAATGAGAGGAGGTGGTAACCGCAAGGTGTTTATGGGTGAAAACGTTTTCACCATTATTTCCTCATTTATTTGACCACTTTATTCCTTTTCACGCTTTCTTAATGTGAGTGTAGTGTGCGCTGCAAGCTGTGACCGCCAAACCAAAACCCTGGAAAGCATCCCCCAGTTTGTGTTGATATCTCGAGTGTTGGTTACACCTTGAGTGAAAGTGGCGCTGCTAGTGGCGCGTGTGGCATGTGCCATTGGCATGTGCGGAATGCCCTTGTTGCGGGTTGTACTTCGAGCACAAGTGGAAGTGCCAGAGCTGCTAGTGGCGTGCGTGGCATGTGCCAATGGCATGTGCGGAATGCCTTGGTGTTAGGTTGTAAGTGGCAATGCCAGAGCTGCTAGTGGCGTGTGTGGCATGTGCCAATGGCATGTGCGGAATGCCTTGGTGGTAGGTTACACGGTTTGCAAGTTAGGCTACCAGCGTGTGTGTTTGGCATGCGCCAATGGCATGTGCGGAATGCCTTGGTGGTAGGTTGCACGGTTTGCAAGTTAGGCTACCAGCGTGTGTGTTTGGCATGTGCCAATGGAATGTGTGGCCGTTAGGGCCGTGGCCTTGGTAGGAAAAGCTACCAGCGAGCATGTTGGCATGTACCAATGGCATGCGTGGTCGTTAGGGCCGTGACCTTGGTAGGAAAAGCTACCAGCGAGCATGTTGGCATGTGCCAATGGCATGCGTGGCCGACTTGGCCTAGGTTGCATGGTTTGAAAGCCTAGGGCGCTATATTTGGAATGCGCCAATGGCATAGCTGCTTGGAAATATGGCTTATGGTACGTGTTGGCATGTGCCAATGGCACGTACGGCCATGTTGACCTAGTTGCACGTTTTGCAAACCTAGGGCGCTATATTTGTCATGTGCCAATGGCATAACGGCTTAGTTTGGCATGGTTGCCAATGAGTGCGATGTGTAGTTTGGTTTTGGCGTCGATGCCATGGTGCGCAGTGTGCGGCTTGGTTTTGGCGTTGTTGCCATGGTGCGCAGTGTGTGGCTTGGTTTGGCATTGTTGCCATGATGCGCAATGTGCGGCTTGGTTTGGCGTTGTTGACATGGTACGCAGTGTGCGGCTTGGTTTGGCATTGTTGCCATGGTGCGCATTGTGCGGTTTGGTTTGGCATTGTTGCCATGCTGCGCAGTGTGCGGCTTGGTTTGGCATTGTTGCCATGGTGCGCAGTGTACGGCTTGGTTTGGCATTGTTGCCATGGTGCGCAGTGTGCGGTTTGGTTTGGCATTGTTGCCATGATGCGCAGTGTGCGGCTTGGTTTGGCATTGTTGCCATAGTGCGCAGTGTGCGGCTTGGTTTTGGAATTAGGGTTCTGTGTCGAAAACCCTAATCTGGTATTTTGAAAAAATACCCCTATTAATTATTTACACATGAGTTAAATGCTCTTAGTTAATGTGTTGCGGGTAACACTAGGTCATGGGGTTTTACGATTTTAACCCTTGTTTAAAAACCACCATCAATATTAAGTCCCCTTCTTAGCTCGGAACAGGGGCTTTGTTGCGAGGTAAGCATAAGATGGTGACAAACTATCAACAGAAAACCGTAAAGAGAATTGAGGAGGCTTGTCTGACCTTTTATAAATAGGATTTGGAATCCTTGCCTCTGGTAGTTTTGCACAAATTGGGAGGCTGGCAAAATTGGTGGGGCCGGTGCAACTTGGGCGACGTTGGGAAGTTGGCGTGAGTTGGGAAACTGAGCGTGCTAGCTGGTGGGACCGGCGCAAGGTGTGGAAGCTGTGCGTGCTTGCTGGCGTGACCGATGTAAACAAGGAGGGATTTTCTTCAGATAGCAAAGTTTCCTTATCTTTCTTTCCTTCACGTGCGGCTTCAATTAGGGCATTATTCATGCTAAAATCTGGAAGCGTTATGTCCCTCATTGCTTCCTTTCCCTTTTTAAGATTCCTTATTTATACCCAAAAATAATTGCATCGTATCCTCGTTTGAGAAAAGGTTTTTCTTGTTGGATTTATCTCTTTGTCATGTCACGCAGATTCGAATCATATTCTAACCAGTCAGGGTCTCCGGATGAAGGCGCGAGGTCTGACTCTTGCATGAGCATCCCAACAAATGTTATTCGGGTTAAGAAAATCATACCGGTATGTTTTTTCCTTCTTTAGCGGACTGACGTACACTTTAACACTTGTTGTATAAATGGAAAATTTTCCTTTTGTGCAGAGATATCCTGTTGGAGCATGCGTCACTGTTATCGACGAGGATGACCTAGTTGTTCCCCTTCCTTCAAGTCCGACCTTGTTGACTGATGCGGACTTAGAGGACGCTGATTTAGGGCTCTCTTGTCATGAATACCCTTCCGCAGGTTTGTCGTTTGGGACTCGTATGAGGTGTATCTCCTCCAATTATCGGAATGTTGGTGGTTTCCTGGTGCGGAAAGAATTCGTGGCCCTTTATACGAGGATATGGAAGACATACGGCCATATTGCTACCAGGAGCGTGGTGAAGTGTTGTTCGTCCGCTTTGGTTTTCGTAGTGAACTGTCTTTTGCCAATGATTGCTGAGATGGAAAATGTGTCCATTCATACTGCTGCGGAGTCAGCCATTCAAAAGTGGGAGAATATGGTGTCCACCTGTGAATCCTTGGAGTTTAACGTTAGCTGGTTGCGGCATCGCCTCAATATTGTGAAGGTCGACAAGGCTGGTATTCTTGTGGTGTGATTCACCACGAAAGCCATCTTTGGAAGAGGAGGAAGTTTTGGCCCTGGAGTCTCGGAGGATTGAAGAGTTAACTCGAGATTTGCAGAGTAGGACTGAAAGATATCATGGCCGATTGAAGATGATATTTTGTAGGGATTATAATTTACTAGATGGGCTTTTCTAATTTGCATTATGAGATTTAAAGGCTCCTCTTTCTCTTTTTTTTTTGAAGAAATAAAGAGATCCTGTTAATCTGTTGGATTGTATTGAAATTCTATAACTGGTAAGAAAGAAAAGTAAAAGCAGAGAGAGTGCCTGGACGTTCACACTTTTGATGTAGCATGTTGCAGGGAAATGATTAGGCGTAGTACGCCTTAAGCCATTTTCCGTTGATGACCGCCTCTAGCTTTCCCCCATCTTCTTTGATAATCTTGTAGTAACCACTGTTATATGCTTTAGTGATTATGTACGGCCCTTCCTATTAGGGAGAAAACTTCGGTGCCGATGCATCTTGCTGGATGTGTTTGGCGGTTTTTAGCACCAGATCTCCTTCCTTGAAAACCCTGGGTTTTATATGGCTGTTGTATGCCCTGGAAATCCTGTTTCTGTATGCTTGTGCATGTTCCTCTGCCGGGATCTTCTGGAGTCCAGAGTATCTAGTTCCGCAATTCTGGCATTGAGTGATTCGGCTTCATTCCACTGGGGTCCGCTCGCTGCGGCAATTCTGGCAGACGGGATCTTGATTTCTGCTGGGAGGATCGCGTCTGTACCATAGACGAGGGAGTAAGGAGACATGCCGGTAGAGCTTCTAGGAGATGTTCTGTATGCCCAAAGATCCATTGGCAATTGCTCATGCCAGATTCTTGGATTGTCGTGTACTATTCGGCTGAGTATTCGGTTCAGAGTCTTGTTGGTACTTTCGTCTTGCCCATTTCCCTGGGTATAATAGATGGTAGAGAAGACTTGTTTGATTCCATACCTCTCAAGTAGTTCCTGTACTTGCTTGTTAGAAAAAGGTATGCCGTTGTCGGTGATGACGTGTTTAGGTACGCCAAAACGGCAAATGATATGCTCCTTGATGAATGCCGCGATTGTGGCTCCAGTGGTTCCTTTAAGCGGGACAGCTTCAACCCACTTGGTAAAGTACTCGGTCGCGGTTATTATGTACTCATGCTGTTTTTAGGATGGTGGGTTGATCTTCCCAATGTTGTCGAGTCCCCAACTATAAAAGGGCCATGGGATACTTATCGCGTGCAAGGGTGTTGGAGGCGCGTGGATGAGGTTTCCGTGAATCTGGCATTCTCGGCATTTCTGAACGAAAGTAGCCGCGTCGTCTTCCATGGTTTAGTACCTCTCGTGTATCTGTAGGAATAGTTTCTGTTTCCCTTGGTGTTCGCCTTCGTGCATTTCTCTTAACATAACTGGGATTTCTGTACCGCTCAAACACCTTAGTAGACTTCCCCCGAAACTCTTGCGATATAAAACCCCATCATGGAACACGAATCTTTTGGACTTCTGTCTCAGCTTGGACGCATCCTCTTTGTTATTAGGAAGAATGCCATCACAAAGGAAAACAATGTACGGCTCCCGCCAGTCCCCGGTGTGACTGATGTTGAGGACTTCTGTCTGACATGGGGGCACCTTGCAATTTGGACACGCTTTCTGGAGTAATCGGGATTGGGTTTCCATCTCCGGCCAATAGTATCCAAGTCGTTGTAGATGACGGTAGAGGGTTACTACTGATGTTATTCTACAGACTTCGGCATGAACATATTCAAGTCGTTGTTGTGCTTCCTCTTTCCCGAGACACCTTGACAGAGAGCTGTCTGGATTTCGATGATACAGAACACCTTGAAGCATAAAGAAATTTCGCAAAGTCTTGAGGTCGACCTTCCCTTTGAAAAGTGAGTTATTGAGTTCTTTAATGATAGGAGTTCTCCAGTCATCATCTTCGGCTTTCTCAGGTTGCGAAAGCCACGTTGAAGCTATGGTTCGCCGTTTTACTGTCAGGGTTTCTTCAACTCCTTCGAACTGTAGCTTTGAGGCTAGTGTAGCTAAGCAGTCGGCATGCTTGTTGCTGCTACGGCCGACATGTGTGACGGTTGCTTCGGCGAAATAATTTAGTAGTTTTTGTGCTTCAGCCCTGTATGGTGCCAGCGTTAGTTCTTTCAATGCATAGATCACGTTTACCTGGTTGATGAGTAATTTGGAATCTCCTCTTATCTCCAAACGCGTGGCCTCGGCTTGTTTAGCTAGTGATAGTCCAATGAGTAAGGCCTCGTATTCAGCTGATTTATTGGTGCATGGAAAGTCTAGATTGAAAGAGTGCGAGAAGACTTCTCCAGCAGAAGATACTAGTACAACACCCGCTCCTCCGGTATTAGTGCTGGGGGTGGAAGAGCCGTCGAAGAACAATAGCCATGTTTCTTCTTTGACTAAAAAGATATCTGGAAGGTCTCCCGGGAGATCTTCTCGTAACTCTGCGGTGTTTTCACCTGGGAATGCTGTTAACATGTCTGCAACAGCCTGTCCTTTTATGGCCCTTGGGGAAACGCATGTTATGTCGAACTCTGACAGTTGCAGAAGCCATTTAGCCGGCCTCCCTATCAGGGAAGGTTTCGAGAGGAAAAACTTTACAGGGTCTGATTTGGATACTAGCACCACCTTATTGGAGAGGAGGTAGTGCCTGAACTTCTGGATGGAATAAATCAGTGCTAAACACGCCTTTTCCGCTTTGGGGTATTTGAGTTCAGCGTCTCTCAACGTCCGACTGAAATAGTATATGGGGTATTCCATTCCTTTGTCGTCCTCTTGTACGAGGAGAGCTCCGATGGCAGTATCGCTAAAGACTGTGTAGAGACATAGTGGTTTCCCTCGCATGGGAGGCTTCATGACGGTTGGGGAGGACAGTATTTGCTGGATCTTCTAGTACGCTTTTTGTTGAGACGTAGTCCATGCAAAATTCGCTCCTTTTTTTAGCAGAGGAGTAAACGTAGTGGTGAGCTGTGCCAGCCCTGGTATGAAGCGACGAATGTAGTTTACCTTGCCCATGAAACTCTGGATCTCCTTTACGGTTCACGGCGGCGGCATCGTGAGGATAGCTTGCGTTTTGACTGGATAAACTTTTATTCTTGCGGCCGTTACTTGGAATCCCAAGAATTTCCCTGAAGAGACACCAAAAGCGCATTTCAAAGGATTCATCTTCAATTTGTATTCGCGGCATCTTTCGAACACTTGTCGCAGCATTTCTGGATGATCCACTCGAGTATTCGATTTAACCACCACATCATCTACGTAATCTTCGAATTGCTTGTGCATCATATCGTGGAAGATGGTAGTCATGGCGCGTTGGTAAGTAGCGCCATCGTTCTTCAGACCGAAAGGCATTATGGTGTAATAGAAGTTTCCGAGAGGGGTTCGGAAAGCAGTCTTACTCGCATCGTGCTCATACATCTTTATCTGGTTGTAGCCGATATATCCATCCATGAAAGAGAACATACCATGTCCACTGGTAGCGTCTACCAGTATGTCGATGTTAGGTAGCGGTAAATCATCTTTAGGGCAACATTTGTTCAGATCTCTGAAATCGACACAACATCTGATCTAACCATTCTTCTTTTTAACGGGAACGATATTGGCCAACCAAGTAGGATGGTGAATAGGCTTGACAAAACCAGCGGCTAGTAATTTTTGGACCTCCGCCTTGATTTGTTCTTCTACGTCGTGTCTGAATTGTCTTGGAGGCTGCTTGACTGGTTTGGATCCGGGTATCACGTGCAGATGGTGGGTGACCAGTTTTCCATCCAAGCCAGGCATTTCTTCGTAAGTCCATGTGAAGACGTCCTGGTATTCTTTGAGTAGGTCGACTAGCTTTGAGCGTTCCGCAGGATGTAGAGTCGAACTGACCAGGATGGGTCGCGGAAATTCCTCGTTCCCTATATTGACATTTTCGAGTTCGTTAGTGGTTAAGTCGGTCCCATCTTATAGCTTCTGAGGGGTGTCTGGAACTTCCTATTGGTCATTGTGAATACATTCTTTCGGGCGGAGAGACCGGGTCATGGTCCCCCATGCTAATTGCTAACAGCGGTAATAATGTGTGAGCTTTCCCTTTTTGCTTCGTCTTGCGGTAAGGGTGCACTCTCGTTTAATGCGGACACGGGTTACGCCCGGTGGCGAGAGACCGGCGGGTTTTCCTTCTGAGGAGATGGTGGAAGGTCGGTCTCCTCTGCGGGGTATCTCCAGTTTGGCGCTATCTCTGAGGGATGTCCATTTTAGTAGCAGAAAACTGTGAATCCTGGTCGCCACGCCTTTTGAACCCTCCTTCGGCCCATGTGCTTCTACGCAGTAGACTGGTGAATAAGGGGACAGTGACGCGGGAATACGAACAACTTCTTCGTTCAATACTTTTTTCAGGCATTGGTGGTAGGTTGAAGGGACGATTTTGAGATTGTGCAGCCACGGTCTTCCCAGTATCATGTGGTAGTCTGGTTCTTTTTCAATTACTTCAAACTTCACGCTTGATTGGATTGGCCCTACTGCCAGCTCCAAGTTGATGTAACCGTATGTGCTAGTTTGGTTGCCTTCAAAATCTGTCATCGTAGTGGGTTGTCGTACGATCTCGTTAGGTCGCACCCTGGAAGCTTTGAGTGTCTTGAGAGTGATGACATTGTAAGATGCACCCGTGTCAATGAGCACTCTTCGAAACTCTATGTTCTTGACGAGATCTGTAACATGCAAGGCCCGGTTGTGACCGTCTTCTACCATCATGTCGTCATCGGTGAAAACAATATTGTTGGAGGATCTTTCGGGGATCCTTGGAGTCCCCGTGGGTGCAGGAACTAGTGATGCATTTAGTGCTATTCGGTTGATGGCAGAGAATGTCTTTATTCGCCGGTCCTTGGAAAGGTGCAGCAATTCACATAAGTTTTCTACCAACATGGTCGCCTCCTGGTCCACTGGCCTCCAGTCAGTGACGAAACCGTTGATTTTAGAATGCTCATTCGGGATGTTAGTCCCCTGTTCTTGATCTACTGGGGAGCATGAATCACTTAGCCCCGATGTTATATTGATGAGGAAGTCGAGTATGCTGTTAATCGCATCCTTCATTAGGTCCATGTTTTTGGCGTGGATCTCCTGAGCACGCATCAGGTCAACCAGTCTTGGGACCTCTTCATTGATGGTACTGCTTCCAGAAATTGAGGAGCTATCATGACCCTGAGCGGGATCAATGTTTTTGGAGATCGCATGATTGCCGACCATGCTTGCGCGAAATTTGCGGATGGAAGCTAGAATTTGATATTGTAACCGAAAGATCAATCCTCCCGCTGTGGTCGCCAATTGTTTATGGGTGAAAATCGTTTCTGCCGATTTCGGTAAATTCGGTAGGTGAGTGAGAAACTGGTTCAAACCCTAAACAAATGTGATGCACGTGAGCACTTTATAGATTCGAGAGATCAATCTGTACAAGTCCGGCCTAAACCAAGAAATGGCCTTTCCAGACTTGCTTCGGTCACAAAGTGGAGGATAAGGGTTGATTTGGGGAGGGAAGCAAAGAAAGGTGTTGAGACCAGAATAATTCTGGGAGAGTAGTATCTCGACTTATATCATAAAGTAGAAGCTTGGGAAGCTTTCAAGAGATGAAAGCTTTTGGGAGAGCTTGCAAAGTTGCCTTTCTGAGAGTGTAGTATTTTTCTCCTGACCGAGACTTGTTGTATGGTGGAAATAGGTAAGACCTAATTATACAAGTCGAGATTGAAACGTACCCTAGCCTCATGAAGGAAGAGAGTAAAGGGTGAAATAATGAGAGGAGGTGGTAATCGCAAGGTGTTTATGGGTGAAAACGTTTTCACCATTATTTCCTCATTTATTTGACCGCTTTATTCCTTTTCACGCTTTCTTAATATGAGCGTAGTGTACGCTGCAAGCTGTGACCGCCAAACCAAAACCCTGGAAAGCATCCCCCAGTTTGTGTTGATATCTCGAGTGTTGGTTGCACCTTGAGTGCAAGTGGCGCTGCTAGTGGCGCATGTGGCATGGGCGGAATTCCCTTGTTGCGGGTTGTACTTCGAGCGCAAGTGGCAATGCCAGAGCTGCTAGTGGCGTGCGTGGCATGTGCCAATGGCATGTGCGGAATTCCTTGGTAGTAGGTTGTAAGTGGCAATGCCAGAGCTGCTAGTGGCGTGTGTGGCATGTGCCAATGGCATGTGTGGAATGCCTTGGTGGTAGGTTGCACGGTTTGCAAGTTAGGCTACCAGCTTGTGTGTTTGGCATGCGCCAATGGCATGTGCGAAATTCCTTGGTGGTAGGTTGCACGGTTTGCAAGTTAGGCTACCAGCGTGTGTGTTTGGCATGTGCCAATGGCATGCGTGACCGTTAGGGCCGTGGCCTTGGTAGGAAAAGCTACCAGCGAGCATGTTGGCATGTACCAATGACATGCGTGGCCGTTAGGGCCGTGGTCTTGGTAGGAAAATCTACCAGCGAGCATGTTGGCATGTGCCAATGGCATGCGTGGCCGTTAGGGCCGTGACCTTGGTAGGAAAAGCTACCAGCGAGCATGTTGGCATGTGCCAATGGTATGCGTGGCCGACTTGGCCTAGGTTGCATGGTTTTCAAGCCTATGGCGCTATATTTGGCATGCGCCAATGGCATAGCGGCTTGGAAATATGGCTTGTGGTACGTGTTGGCATGTGCCAATGGCACGTACGGCCATGTTGACCTAGTTGCACATTTTGCAAACCTAGGGCGCTATATTTGTCATGTGCCAATGGCATATCGGCTTAGTTTGGCATGGTTTCCAATGAGTGCGATGTGTAGTTTGGTTTTGGCGTCGCTTCCATGGTGCGCAGTGTGCGGCTTGGTTTTGGCATTGTTGCCATGGTGCGCAGTGTGCAGCTTGGTTTGGCATTGTTTCCATGATGCGCATTGTACGGCTTGGTTTGGCATTGTTGCCATGGTGCACAGTGTGCGGCTTGGTTTGGCATTGTTGCCATGGTGCGCAATGTGCGGCTTGGTTTGGAATTGTTGCCATGATGCGCAGTGTGCGGATTGGTTTGGCATTGTTTCCATGGTGCGCAGTATGCGGCTTGGTTTGGCATTGTTGCCATGGTGCGCAGTGTGCGGCTTGGTTTGGCATTGTTTCCATGATGCGTAGTGTGCGGCTTGGTTTGGCATTATTGCCATGGTGCGCAGTGTGCGGCTTGGTTTTGGAATTAGGGTTCTGTGTCGAAAACCCTAATCTGGTATTTTGAAAAAATACCCCTATTAATTATTTACACCTGAGTTAAATGCTCTTAGTTAATGTGTTGCGGGTAACACTAGGTCATGGGGTTTTACGATTTTACCCCTTGTTTAAAAACCACCATCAACACCAAGTTCATCTTTTCCTAGTGACGAAAGTCATGTTATATTTCAATCACTTTGAAAATCGCTCTGACGAAAACTAGTTCGTGAAAACAACCATATGACGTCCTCTGAGAATGTTTCAATGATTAAAATGAGAGTTTAGACTATATAACCATTGGGGGATATAAACATTGTTGTGGAAACACATATATGTATAAGTCCTTAACACTTTAACCGAAGGTTGCGAACTTTGTTGATCAAGTGGAACCGGAACGTGAGCAGCAACTCAGTCCGCGAACTCAGTCCGCGAACCCCAGTCCACGAACTGCCGTAAGTTCTCGAACCCGGGAATATCTGCTGAAGTTGAAGCTCAGGTGCAGTCCGTGAACTGACGGAAGTTCTCATCCCGAGAAATTCTGCTGGAGTTTATTAACTTCAACCGGTTATCTTAAGTCCGAGAACTCAAGGGGTTATGTATGAAAATGTTTTTCATGAACTTATTCTTAAATTACTAAGGGATGCTTTTACAAACCGTGGCTTTATAGTTCATGATTAATGATTCGAGTGAATCACATCATTTTTGATTCAATTGTGTCTCTTTTAGTACTTGAGATCTCATAGCAATTGAACAACTCTCTAACTAGTTCATTTGAGTCATTTGGACTAGTTATGGTGAAGAAGAATATGGTTGATATGAAAGTTATCATTTGGCTAACCATTTGGTTGACTAATATTGAACCAACCATTGTACATGTTTGGGTACGGTTACACAAACCCAAAACGTCAAGCACATGTGTGTATGGCAAGCTAAGTTTTTAATCTAACGGTTGAGAGATATTAGCTTGTATCTAATCAGGTTTTCACCTAACGGTGAATATTGAATGCTTTGTTACTAAGCTAACATTGATTGCAAACCCTGATTTGAAAGACTATATAAGGGGAACTCTATCTATTGGAAAAACTAATCCCCACACACATTTCTTGTGTGATACTAGTTTTCTCTAAGCTAGAGTCGATCTCCATTAACCCTTGAGTTTTCTTTCTAAATTCGGGTTAACGACTTAAAGATTTCATTGGGATTGTGAAGCTAAACCGATACTACTTTTCTTGTAGTTGTGTGATCTGATCTTGATATTTCTGTCGTACGAGTACAATTGTAATAATTGGCTTGAAATTTTTATCTCCGATAGGCAATATAAAAGTAGTCACAAATATCTTCGTCTCATTGTTTGCGATTCGTCAATAATCTTCTTCGTTGTGTCGATTAAGTTTATTGTGAGGTGATTAATGAAACTGAGCTGTTCTTCGGAAATATAAGTCTGGTTTTGTCGATTGGTTCATGTTCACCTTGATTTATTAAAATACGGAACAAAACTCATAGGTTTATTCGTGGGAGACGAATTTATCTATTACCTGTAGACTTTTCTGTGTGAGACAGATTTGTTTGCTAAAGTCTTCGACTTTGGGTCGTAGCAACTCTTGGTTGTGGGTGAGATCATCTAAGGGAATCAAGTGCGCAGTATCCTGCTGGGATCAGAGTCATGGGAGCATAACTATACCTTGGATCAGTGTGAGATTGGTTGGGGTCCAACTACAGTCCATACTGAAGTTAATTTGGACTAGGCTAGTGTCTGTAGTGGCTTAATACAGTGTATGTTTAATCTGGACTAGGTCCCGAGGTTTTTCTGCATTTGCAGTTTCCTCATTAACAAAATTCGGGTGTCTGTGTTATTTATTTTCCACATTATATATTTATATAATTGAAATAATACAGGTTGTGCGTTGTTCAATCGATTAGAATATCTGACCTTATTGGTTGTTGATTTAAATCGATTGACACTTGGATATTGGTCTTTGGTACCATCCAAGTTATCTCTCTTTGATTAGACTCACGAATCTTATTTGCTTGAGTAAATCAAATTGATAGATTGAGATAATAACTCCTTGAGTATTTTCTATTGATTGAGTCTTGTTGATTCTCTAGAAAACAACTCGGAGTTGTCCATACAGATTGCTAATCGAAATATTGGGTGAGGTTGTTAGACCCCCTGCATTTTCAATTGGTATCAGAGCAGGAAAACACGTTTAAGACCTTACAAGTCTGTGTTTGTAGCGATCTGACTCTATGGACAAGAGTAGTATCTCTGATAAATGCATCACCAGAAATAATGAATCTGTCGTGTCTAAGTCTATTAAAGAGAAAGATTCTACAATCTCAAGTATAGACGGACACTGTGTTAAAATCAGACACGCAGATATTGACATGCACCGTTCTGATTGCCCTTCAAAAGAGTTTACTTCTCTAAATTAATGGGAAACAGATGAAGATAGTAAGTTGGTTCTAAATCTTATTAGAATCCAAGATGATAGATTTAATCGGTTGAAGAAACATGTCAATGGTCTTGTTAGTGTAATTAAAGACTGCAAAATCAAAGAAAATATTGAAGATTGTTCTTCATGTATGACTCTTGAAGCAAGCCTCATAAAGGATACTTTTGAAATAGAACGTCGTTTGAATAAACTCTCCATTCAAGGATGCTCTAGGCAGTCTAATACATCACTATTTCTGCTACAACAGTAAATGCTCCAGAAGAAAAAACAGAGTCACTTCCAAGCAAGGAAAATGTGCTAGTCTCCTATTGTCAAGGAAATCCCACATCACATGGAAGGAAGAAATTTCATGACGGGAATGTTAATACTAAACTGACTAATCACGTTTGTGATCAGAAAGTATGTCACTTTTGCATAGAAAAAGGTTATGCTATACAAAAGGGATGCACTAAGTTGAATAAAAATTATGTTGTTCAACTTCAACGCATCTTAGACTTAATCCTCAAAGGTGCAACTGACATTCGTATGTCAAAACCTATTGGTTTTCATATGAACCCTGTGTATGCTACCAGGCATGTCAGTTCAATGAGTTCCTCAAATATCAGGAAGCAAAACAGGAGTCTTAATAAGAATCGTCTAAGGAAAGATCAAGTTGTTTTCTCTAAAAATAATGCTTCCCTTGATTTAAAGAGAATTCCAAAAGAAAGGAGAAAAATTAATGATACAAGAAATAACCTGATAAAGATGATTCAAGGGTATAAAGAAATTGTTGACAGGTTGTCATCCTACTCAAGTCAAGACTATTCTGGTAAGAACTCAAACTATGTCTCTTATTTTGATGACAATAAGTTTTATGATAATTTCTCAAATCAAAAGGAATCCCTCTCACGGTTCAGGAGGAAAAAGAGACCTGATCATATATACAGTTCCTTAGATGAGCTCAAAGCTCATACTTGTGCTAATTAATCACAAGGTTGGGAACTTGCTCATAAAAATCCTGCTGAGCAAGATTTGTAAAAGTCAGGTGTACTTTGGCAATTTGTGTTTTGCATAGTTGAGATCTTCTCTTATCGTTTATAGCTAAACTAGTGCCAACAGACAATGTTGCCTAAAAATTATCTGCAATGTATTTTAGTGTTTTCCTGTTTTAGTGCCTTGTGTTCTTTTCTTGGGGTGCACTGTGTTCAAATGTGTACACGGGTTACTGTTTCGAGTTTACAGCTTGGAAACCCTAAAGTGGGAATTATATAATTGCCCTCAATTCTGACGAGCTACACAACTACCCTTATCCTACAATAAAAATACCCCTCTCCATTCAAAGCCCATCAGGGGTCCATTAAGGATTAATCAACATTACAAATATACCCCCTTACATCATCTCCTCTTTTATTTCAATTCTCTTTCTCTTTCCATTTTTATCAGCAACATCAATGTCTTCATCGTTCGCCACCACCACCACCACCTTCTCCTCTGTCGCCACAAACAAATTCAAGAACACCATCTTCGTAAACTGCAGTAGCGATATATGTTGTTGTCTCCACCACTATCTCCGTCACCACCATTTCCATCTCTACCACCATCATATCCATCACCATCACCATAAAACATCCATTAAACCAACCAGTTCCAGCACCACCTCCTACACTACTACTACCCATACACCATTAGCACTACCACCTCCAAAACAATCAATTTTAGATCGATTTCATGTGATTCAACTACAAACCGTAAACCTAGTGATGAACCAACGAAAAATGTTTTCCAAAACCTTATCTCGATCATCAAAAATGTTCACCACATCTACCTCCACCACCACCTTTGCCTCCGCTAATAGTTTCAAGATTCAATCGAAACCTATTATCAACAATAAATGACTCATATTAATCTTCTTATAAAAATCAATTTTGGCAATTAGATTCGAATTGAAGAGATCGAAATCTGGTTTTGAATATGATTTTAGGTTTTGATTTTTGGTTTGAGAGTTGAACTTGTTTGAATTATTGAAGTGTCAGGAAGTAACGATTTTGATGGTGGTGGTGGCGGCGGAGGTGTAATTTGTTGATTCAGTCTATAGATCGAAATTAAAGTTGCATCAATTTCTAAATTGGTGATGGAGATAAAAGGGGTATTGCACTGATTATCTTCTTTCTATTGTTTAAGTTTAGTTTCTGTCGGCGGTGGTGGTGGTGTTGTAACCCTATTGTTGTTGTTGGTGGTGGTGAAGATGGAATGATGAGATTGGCGGTAGAAATTATGGTGTTTCTGGTGATGACGGAGGTGGAGAATGGGTGTGATGCTGGTGGTTGGGATGTGGTGGTGATACTTCTGATTATCACTTCCTTCACCAACACCCCTGCAGAAAGTATCACGGCAAGGTATCTCTTCCAAAAATATTTTACATTTTCAGTATATTCTTTCTTGTTAAATCAAAAATGTTTTAGTTTTGGTGTTCATATTTACGAATGGGTGTGATGCTGGTGGTTGGAATGATAATAATCAGATTTTCATTATTTAGTTTTGATCCACAGATTAAGAGGAAAAAAGTTCTTATTCTCTTAGCAGCCAAGAAATTAAGCAGGAAGGAAAATCTAGCTATACTTGAATAGTCATAAGTTTGATAAACCATCACTCTAGAGAAGGCTATACTAATATTTATGTTGATTACTTTAAACAGATACGTTAATCTTACACCTCACAGGGATTAGGATTTTTCATTTTGCATGGGGGGAAATACCATTTTGCCGTGAGGTGGGCTTAAAAGATTTCCCCAGCATTTCCTTCTTCTGCAAACACATTTCATCAAAGTTAGACTCGAAAGCCGTAATTATACAAGTTTTTGCCCTGTCTCCAACAAACCTTTTGTTTGCTATAGACAGAAGTGTAGTGCCGTATGCGATTGCTTATTTTAGTTGTTAAGAAAGGGCTTCATGTTGTTTTCCCTGATGGCAAAGCTCAAAGTCTTTGATTCATGTTGATTATGGGAATGCCTGCAGTCTGCTTCATGAGAGATCAGAGATTCATCAGCTGGTCATATAGCATGGCATGTAAATCAGCTGTCTTTTCCATAATCAGTATAATAGTGCCATTGTTAACGAGTTACGAATTAACATCGGTAAACTGGGGCAAATCTCTTGTTTTTTTTTATATTATATACTGAAATTATTATGGATCTGTTCTTTTCATGGTTGCTGAAAGTTACTATAATTTGTACAGGATCAATTAGCCATCCAACAGCAGGGTCCAAGAGCAAGCAACTGGCTTTCGACAACGCGGAATATGAGTCTCACATCAGCAGTTCCTTGATTTTCTCAGTTACAGTAAGTATACTAAGTATCCAAATTTACTTTATGACGCATATTTACCAACTAATGGAACTTAAATATGCACCAATTGTTAATATCTTTAAGGGCTGGTGGTCTCACTTTACTTGTATTTGGTGCCAGTTTATTAGTTCGTAATTGAATTTTTTGATATCCTGGTGGTCCAACTGGAATTTGTTTGTGCCTCCTAGAATTCCACCTTTTGACGATATTATCCTGCTAGTTCATTATATTATAGAAATGGGTTTTAGACTTTTAGTAGATCAAGTGTTTTGAGAAATGGTGTATCATTTGGCTTATTTGAGTTTGCGCTTGTGTACAATTCATTTGAAGAAAAAGACAGTAGCATTCATCAAATGTTACAAATATTATTTAGGGAAGCATGCACATTCAAGTAAGCACCACATACTTGATAACTTCCATCAGAGACACATTTACCACAATGGAAAAATTGACCTTAGTTTAGGGAGTCAACAACCAATGTTTGTGTATCAACAAGGGAAAAATGGTATCAACAACCAAGGTTTGTGTATCAACAATAGAAAAATGGTATCAACAACCAAGGTTTGTGTATCAACATTAGAATTTGATCTTAGTGTTAGGAGTCAACAACAAATGTTTGTGTATCAACAATAGAAATCGACCTTAGTTTAGGGAGTCAACAACCAATGTTTGTGTATCAAAAATAGAAAAATGGTATCAACAACCAAGGTTTGTGTATCAATAATAGAAAAATGGTATCAACAACCAATATTTGTGTATCAACAATAGAAATTGACCTTAGTTTAGGGAGTCAACAGCCAGTGTATCTGTATCAACAATAGAAAATGGTATCAACAACCAATATTTGTGTATCAACAATAGAATAATGGTATCAACAACCAAGGTTTGTGTATCAACAATAGAATAATGGTATCAACAACCAAGGTTTGTGTATCAACAATAGAAAAATGGTATCAACAACCAAATTTGACAAATATTTTTGAAGTTTTGATTTTTTGGGTCAACAAATATTTGCAGTTGTTGACGCCTAATATTAATGGCGGCGGAAGTGGTGGTGGTGGCGGCAACAACAGTGATGGTGGTGGTGGCAGAGTGGCGGCGGCAACAACAGTGGTGGTGGTGGCGGCGGAGTGGCGGCGGCAACAACAGTGGTGGTGGTGGTGGCGGCGGCGGAGTGGTGGTGGTGGTGGCGGCGGTGCTGTTGGTGGTGGTGAAATGAAATAATAGAAAAATCTATTTTTTAATGGATAAAATTTTTAAATGGAAAATAATATTTTAAGTGAGGGTATTAAGGTAATCTATATTTTAATTGATAAAGTATTTAAATGATAGGGGTATTTATATTGTTGTATAAGAGTATTTGTTTTGGGCATCTATAATAAGGTCATTTAATAAATTTACCCTATATTTTATTGTTTTGTTTGAGATATTTGCTCTTCTGGTTGTGAGAGTCGTCATAGTTGTTGCGGATCTGTGAATATGGATGTTGATTATGCTCTCCATTTTATGATTGTCGAAAACTTGGCTGTTTTTCTAATGATATTCTTTATCTTTTGCGGCCGAAGCTTGAGATTGAGTCAGAGATGGATTTACTTAATCATTTGGAAATAGAGTTTAGCATTATTCGTTGACGGCCACATATTTCTATCAAATTATCAGGGCAGAAAATCTGAGTGAATTATTTTTACATTGGCCTGAGTGCAGATAGGGAATGGAAGTATGAAATTTTTTCTGTTTTGTACGGAGACCCTATGAATTGTCGAAGGTGGAACCTATGCTTATTTTTCTTTTTTGATGTGTTTAAAGTTTCAAATTGTTCGTAATTCGTTATATGAAATGTTTGACTGATCTTTATACTTGTCTACTATTGGTTTCGGCATTAGTTGACCCTCTGTGGGGATGGAGCAGTAATGGGTTAGTATTGCTCAATATCTGGAGGGGCGAATTGGAGACAATCATCAGATCATTTACTATTGTGTATGTTTATATGGTGCTGAATGAAGTTAAGGTAAGGCTGTTAGCGATCAGAGAATTCCCTTTTGAGTTAAGGTAAGGCGGTTAGTGATCAGAGAATTCCCTTTTGAGAAGTGAGTCGAGTCATTTCTATTTAGGAAGTGTATTCGTGATATAGTTTGTCAATATTTACAAACACACTAATTATATCAGCTCTTCTTGATCTTGCTTCTATTAAGCAGTGACGGAAGTGGGGTGGCTTACCTAGGCTGAATCCCACCAACTCAAAATGTGTAGAACTTATATTAGGAACGTTATTTTGGGGACCCTTACTTTTTTGGGGTAACCATGGTGTTTTAAGGCACCCGGCCATACAATGTTAAGGGTTGTCCTAAAAATTGTGAGATTATTGCCTTTACCCTAATTGTAATTAACCCTAACCTAATAACCGTAATTAACTTAATCTAATACATAAACGATTTCTAACCTAGCTGCACCCAAAAACAAAAAGAAAAACGGTTTGTTCTCCTCTCCTACTTCCTGTTCTTCTCTTCATCCCCATTTCAATATCGTTTCATCGATTAATCGTTGATTCATAAATTTTTCATCGTCGATTAATTAATCGAGTATAAGAATGGTGCTTCGAAAGCAAACCAAACGAGTCGCAGGAAAAGGTCCCCCATTAGGACATCTAGCAAATCAGAAAAGTTCATTGGAGATTCACAAAGAAGTGGAACCGGAAGGTGAATTGGAGATTCAACCCGAAGTGGTCATGGGGAAGATCCGCAGGTATTTTTAACCAAACCCATTAGTTTTAATTTGATTTTAATTCGTTTAATTGAATAGAAATCATCAAAATAGGGTTCGAATGTAAGTAACAGTGCTGGGTTCGGTTAGGAGTTGTAACACAAAACCCTGGTTTGTTAACCGAACTTCGTCGAACGAAGAACATGAAGAACAGTTCGGTTGAATAGGAATTAACACTATGTAACCGAACTTGTAGTTCGGTTGTTTTGCATATTTTTTGAAAACCATCTCCTAACCGAAATCTTCCCATTTTACAAAATGAAAATAATTTTCTTTGCAACCGAACTCTCCTAATGTAGTCACTATTTTGAGTTCTCAGTTAATTGAACTTTGTCAAATATTTTCGGTTAGTTCGTACAATGTTTAAAAACAATTTGGTAACCGAACTCAAAACATTACAAAGAAAGAAAAAAAAACCAATGTAACCGAACTGCTCTTATTTCCCACTATGTTGAATTCTCATTTAACCGAACTCTATGAATTATGTTCGGTTGGTTCGCAATTTTTTGTTTAGCCAACTACTAACCGAACTCGTTGCTAATTGCATACATGTTGAGTTCGGTTTGTTCGCAAGAAAAAGGACAAACCGAACTCTTCCCTAATTTCATATAATTTTGAGTTCGGTTGTTTAGCAAAATAGTTGTACCAATCGAACTCTATCCTGTAACAGAATTCTGATTTAGTCAATCATTTATTGGTGAAGCTAATATCTTTTTTTTTCTTGATTAGGGGTAGAGGAACAAAGTTATAGGGGCAGAATATTGTCACAACAATATTCCTGCGAAATAAACAATTGTTCTGTGATGCATCGATAATAAAAGAATTACTCTGCGGCACATCAGTGATATTTTGCGACACATCCAAAGATGACTTAAACAATGACGTAATGACTGAAAACGACAGAAACACGAAGAAAGTGTGACATGTTTGTGGTATATCAATAAAACCTGTGAAAGATAAAGGCGGTGCCAGCTGCGATTTATCGCAAGAACTCAGATCCGAAATTGAAGGGAATCTTAGCTGTAAATGAGTTGTAATCCACTATGTAAATACCTATATAAAGGAGGTGAATAGTTCCAGAGAGGGGATGAATTTTTGAGAGTTAGGAAAGTTTTTAGGAAAGAGAAAAATCTTTGTTAAGTGTTCTGTGTTCTTGATTTTTGTAATTCCTTAAGGTCATATTAATGAAAAAGTGTTCTTAATCTTCAAATTATGTCATAAATATTGATAGATTCTTGAATAGGGTGTAGTGTGGGAATTCCTGCAACTACATTTTGGCGCCCAGAAACAGGGAGAATCAAGCTTGAGAAATTTCAAATTACAGTTTGAAGATTTGAAGAAATTATTAGAATTGAAGAGAAATGGCTAGAAGGAGGAGAAATACATCAGAACCAACAACAACGGTGAGAAGAAGTAAAAGAATTGCAGGGGAAGGAACAGGTGAATTGGAAGGAGGATCTTTAAGGAACAGATCAGGAAGAAATAGAATGAGAAATGGAGCAGAAAATTCAATCCAACCACCAAATCAACAAATACGAGCACAAGATAGAAATATGGATCATGATAGAGTAAGTGTGCATACTTGGAGGTCGGATTCGATAGAAGAGGCGGAAAGTCAAGAAGAGGAAAGAAATCAAGAAATGGAGGGAGGATTAATTCATGAAGGACGTGAGGTGGAAGATGGTTTAAGACAAAGGATACAGGAAGAAAGAAGGTTAGAGGCAGAAGAACGTGCTAATCTTACAAGGCAAAATCATGAATTAAGAATGGAAAATTTGAGGTTGCAAAACAGAAGATCAAGAAGCAGCATGAGATCAAATTTAAGATCATATAGAGAAGAAGCAAGGCAAAATCTTCCTATACAAAATATTGAGGAAAATTTGATAAATGATCGTTATGCTCCACGCGAGGAAACTTTAGACATTAGACATAATCAGATAGAAGGAGAAAATCAAGAAGAAAGAAGGAGAATATTACGTGATGAAGAGATTCGAAGAAATTGCAGGATTATCGAAGATGATATTGAGAGACATTATATTGAGCAAGTACGCTTAGCAGGAGAAAGAGAGAGATTGCGAGCAGAAGTAGAAGAGCAAGAAATTCAAGCAGCGTTGTGACAGAATAATCATGACAATCGAGAAAGACGACGTGCACAAAATCGTAATAATGACAATATCAGTGAGGAATATGAGAGAGTTCGCAGAGACATAGAAAGGCAACGAAGAGAAACAGTAATGGATGAGGAAATTCATGGAGAAGAGAATGAAAGACAAATAAACTTGCAAGAAGAAGAAAGTCGCAGAAGAAGGCAAAACCAAGATGTTGAAGAAGAAGCGAGAAACATCGCAAGACAAGAAAGGCATGAACGCCGACGAAGAGAAGCTGTGTTGAAAAGACCAATTGAGCAAAATTCTAATAGGAATGAACAAATTTTGCGAGAATTGGCAGAAATGAGAGGAATAATAAATAACAAAAGAGAAGAAGGAAGAAGACAACTTGATGAGGCAATCGAAGAGGCTGCGAAAACTCCATTTACTCAAGAGGTACAATTAGGAGGGATACCTCCAAAATGTAATTTACCGGTGTTGACCAGTATATTTGATGGAACTACGTGTGTTGTCCAACATATCAAAGCTTATATTCGATGTATGCTACAATGGGAGAACCATGATGTCGTTTTGTGCAAATATTTTGCGTCAAGTTTAACGGGAGAAGCATTGAAGTGGTTCGAAAGTCTTCCCAAGAATACAATAACTTCATTTATGCACTTGCAAACCACTTTCTTAGGAGCCTACATCAGCAATAATTCTGTGCGACCTGGAATTGAAGATGTGTTTGGATTAAAACAAAGAGTTGGTGAGAGTTTGAAGCACTTAACCATAAGGTGGAGGACAATGTGTAGTGAAATGGAAGGAAGAGTAGATGAAAGATATCTCATTTTGTCCTTCATAAATGCTATGTTTGCGACAAATCTATTATACATCCAGGTCTTCAGAGTCAAAAACACAATCACTATGACAAAGTTGCGAGAATTGCAAGAGGAATATATTGCTTTAGAGGAAAAACAAAATGAAATGGAATCTTATCCAACTCTTATAGGCACAAGTTTAGCCGCAGCAAATGGAAGTTTGTTACCAAGGATGATTAATGCAGTAGCAAGTACTTCCCAAAATCCGCGAGATAAAATGGAGACTGATAATCAACTTAAGATAGTAGCAATGGGGAGTAGAGATCAAGAGGAATTAGAAAAAGAGAGAAATTTTTATAATCGCAATAACAATAATAAGGTCCCACGGTTTGATCAACCGCAGGAAACTTATGGTGGACAGAGGCATAATTATTCAAGAGAGCAAAGAGGTCAGGGGAATATGTGGGAAGATATCAAATTGCCGCCTTTAAATACTGGTATAGATAAGATTTTGGAAGCGATTATTTTAATGGAGAACATACCCTCACCTTGGAACATGGGGAAGGAACCACATCCCAACAATCACAATCAATAATTTTGTCCTTATCATCATTTTCATGGTCATTCTGTGAATAATTGTAGGAATGTGAAAAGAATCATTTTGCGAATGATCGAACAAGGAAAATTAAATCATTTTTTAGCAAGATATTTACAACCGCAGCAATTGCCGCAAGCACCAGAAATTCGCAGAGTTAATGTTGCGAAAGAAGCAGAAACATTTGTCATTGAAGTAGGAGCTACAACAGAAAATCTATTTTGCAATTCAATTGTACATTCACAAAAAACGATAGAGGATTTCCATGATAATGTGCTAAGCAGAGTATTTGCAAGGGATATAGAGGGAAGAGAGGTGATGAATATTGCGAAGATTTCTCCGTTAGAAGAATGGCAGAAACAATTTATCTCTTTTACTGCAGAAGAGATACCAGAGCCTGGGAAGATGCATGACAATCCATTGGTGGTGAAATTAGAGATAAATCCAAAATATAGAGGAGAAGAAGATGATGATGATGATGCAGCAAGTGATTCCTGGGCAATAGATAAAGTTCTAATTGACACTGGTAGCTCGGTGGACATTTTGTTTTATCATACTTATCGCACAATGGGTGGAAGAGATGATGAGCTAATCCCTTCAACTTACAAGATCTATGGTTTTAATGGCACCGCAAACAAGCCAAAAGGAGAAATTACTATGGAAATTCCATTGAACAAGATATCTTCAAAAATCAAGTTTTGTGTAGTGGATATAGAATCTCCTTACAATGCCTTAATTGGAAGGCCATGGCTCCATGGGATCTTGGACATAGCATCAACATATCATCAATGCATAAAATTTCCACATCCTCATGGTATTGGGATAATTAAAGGTGATTAGTTTGAAGGCAAAAAGTGTTATGAAGTTGACATTAATACTTGCGAAGAAAGGAATGCTCGAAATCGTAATTGGAAACATAACAGGAAGCAAAATCAGAGAGCTGAGAAATTGATGGTGGACAATATAGAATTGCGGGGAAAGGGTATATTTCAAGAATAGTTTGTCTCAAAACATTCAATGGCGATAAATCATACAAAAATGGGGAAAAGTTGAAATATTCATTTTTCGCAGGAGCACAAAAAGATGAAGTTGCGAATAATCATTCGTCACAGAAGAAAAGAAGTACATCAATATCATTTTGTGAACAATTAAAAAACAAGATGATTTCGAATATTAAAAGAAAAATTCTGCTCAAAAATGAGAAATTTTTCTATTAAAAAGAAAGAGATGGTGATTTCTAATCACATAAGAATTTTTAATGCAAATGCATAAGACGGGCGCAAATCGCCTAAAAACATATAAGAACGAGACGAACTTTTATGGCGTACACCTTAGTTCGCGGATTCTATTCCGTAAGAGGCAATGTCCTTAAAGTGCGTCATAAGGGGGGTATCTTCTTTACTTTCAATTATCATAAGAATGGGACGAACTTTTATGGCGTACACCTTAGTTCGCGGATTCTATTCTGTAATAGGAAATGTCCTTAAAGTGCGTCATAAGGGGGGTATCTCTTTGCATGGATATGGGAAAGGCTATACCGCTGCTGGAACCTAGTCATGGAGATTGGGATTATAGAAAATCCATCCAGGAGAGATAACTTGGATTCCCAACTATATAAGGTTATACCCTGGTTGGGCGCCCGAGAGTTTCTCCTAAGGAATGCAACGTATGATCAAGGCGCCGAGGTACACGGTTGATCTGTGGGTGCCCGGGATGGATGAACCTACCCTGGCCATCCATGGCAAGTCTTGGATTACGATGTGTTCGGCCCGAAGAAAACCCCACTTAGGGTGCAGTCTTGTAACTATAAGCCATATAAGGCATAAAGGACAAGGCTGCGAAAACAACTGGTTGTTGGAAGAACCGGATGGGAAAGTGCTAGTCTTGTATGGCCGATATATAATCCTTGAAGGGCCAACCGGGGGGGGGGAGAGATAAGGGCGATACCCTCCATTAGGGAGTTGTGTATCAAAAAAGACGGCAATGTCATGGGACTTTATATTCGCAAGAATGTTTAGGCCCGTTATATTGTCGCGTGACAGAGACAACAATGTCATGGGACTTTATATTCGCAAGAATATTTAGGCCCGTCATATTTCCGCATGACTGGCCAAAAAGCCTAAAGAGAAATGTTAAGATGAGGTCAATGGGTTTTTGCGATAAGATCAAAAAGATGAGATAAATGAAATCAATAATAAGAGGAAATAAATCGCAAAGACGTCCTGCGATTTCATCGCAAAGACGACAATGTCATAAATCTTAAAAATCAAAGAGAATTAATCTCTCACAAGATGGATTAGATTTATCATATTGTCATGAGAAAATAAAATAATGATAAGGCAAGATCAATGGATTATTACATATAAGGTAAGAATATCCTGGGATCTTGTTGCATAAAGGTGGCATAATAAGACCTTTAACTAGGAAGGCGAAATAAGACCACAAGAAAAGATATGTCTGCGAAACATATAATAAATTGTTCGCAAAAATACTTGCGATAATTCATTTATCATATTGCAGATTAATAACAAGAGGCAAGTATGGGAACGATGTATAAGAATGATAAATATTGTTATTCATCATTATATGATAAATTCATATAAGTAACGGATGGATAGAAGCAAAAAGGGAATTTATATATATTGAAGAACATCAGGAGTTACAAGTATCTTGTGGAAAGGATGATACAATTTGACAAAGATAATTATCGCAAGAAAGGAAGAGAAAAATACAGACGAAGATCAAAAAGAATAAGCAAAATTATTGAGATTTATCTTCACCATTATCTTCATCTTTGTCTTCATTATCTTCATCATCAGTTTCTTCGTCATCTTCGCTTTCATTCTCATCTATATCAGCCTCACTGTCAGAAATAACTGGTACTTCAGATCTGGCTGGGATACTTTCCAAGAGGCAGGGATATAGGCTAAGAGAGAGGTTATTATCAGTGAAGACTTTCTCAATAGCGTTATTGCGAACAGTGAGAAGATTACTATGCAAATTGGAGTTAGATACTTTTATCTTCTTTCGCAGTCTAGTGATCTTATCATTGCGGGAAGCAAGATTATTCGCAAGACCACTTTTTTCTTCTTCAAGTTCTGCGATCCTTTTAGCATGTTTTTCTTCAGATTCTGCGATAACACAATAACAAGTTAGAAATTTATCAAGAATTTACAAAAAAATATAAAGATGTTAGAGGAGCAATAAATAACCTTCTCTTTCATGAATCATTTCTTGTATCAATGTTGCATGTTCGGTGTGAAGACTGACATCTATTGCTAAGTTTTTCCTAACATTATCGAGAACTGTCGCAGCCCATGCGAATTCATCATCATTTTGAATGAGAAGATGGGAAAGGATTTGTATTTCTCTTTTAAGAAGTTCAAATTTCATCCTTAAGTCTATCTCTCTCAAGTTCAGTGTCAATAAGGGCATTGCGGAACTTTGATAGAGCTTCAGCGCCTTGAAGAGTAATGCGTTCTTTCTCCTTCTCAAGTTCCTTCTTTGGGCTTTCAAGGTTTTGATTCTTTTTCCAAATTCATCTCTACAAGTCTTAAAACTATTGGATATACTCAAAGTAGATCTATAATCCATTCTTATAAGGGAAATGTGAAATCTAAGTTCATCGATAGATAGAGCATTAATTTTTTCATCGAAATAATTATTTAAAGCGTCATTAAGACGCTGAAGAAGAATGGATTCATCTATGGGTTCATCAAAAGAATTAAGAATAAGAGCTTCATCAGTAAGGTTATAGGCATCTGCAAAATAGTTGTTTAAATAAGCTAAAATAACAAGAAAGAAGAAAGTAAAAATAAAATAAAATAAATCATACCAATAATTTGTTTGCAGAACTTCCCCTTGTCAGCTAGTTTTTTTTGAAGAACTTCAACATCTACTTCAAGCGATTTATTCTTGTTAAGGAGCTCAGTATTCCCAGATACTTCCAATTGTTTACATTTTTCGTGAAGAATGGATATTTCATCTTCGTATTGCTTATTCTTTTCGCGAAGTTTCGCAGACTCAGATTGTGAATCAGTAAGCCTTCTTTGCGATAATGATAATCTATTTTCTAATTCCGAAGCAACGGAAAAAGAAGCTCTAGCAGTCTGTGGCAGATAAGAGAAAATAAGTAAGGGTAAAAAGAAGATCTTCGAAATTCATGACAAGTGTAAAGGGGCATACCAATGAAGCTAGTGCATGAAGAAAATCTGGATTGATAAATCTCGAGACTCCTTTAAGATCTTTATTATTGGTTAAGATGGAAGCATCGCAGATTTTTGAAAGATAATTGCAAGTGTGAGCAATATCGTCATCACCAATACCTTGCATGGGATTTCTAAAGATATTTGACAATTGATCCATAGGATTCTCAGGTTGAGAAAGACCCATCGCAGATCTAACTCTTGCGGAGGAAAAACGTAATGAAGAGGTGCTCATGGTAGCATCATTATTTATTCTTCCGCTCTCTTCAACCTCATTATCTTTTTCAGCGACAGAAGAAATGTCTTTAAGTGGTTGAGTTTTTCTTCTCTTTTTTGGAGGACTCTCAGCAGTTTGATTCTCATTGCGATGAGGAGAAGTGCCAGAACTCTCATTTGGAGTTATTACTTTTTTGCCTTTATCCTTGGCTTCAACTACTGCGACAAATGGTATTTCCTAGAAAACAACCACACATGAAGATAAGAAACAGGGGCAACAATATATTGTTAAAAGTTATAAGAGAATGTTTCTTACTTCATCTGTGAAGGTTTTCAAAAAAATTAGGAGATTGGGATTCCCAGTACTGATGTAGCTAGCCTTCATTTTTCCAATCGATAACAAATAATTCAATAACTAGTAAGAATAGTATATTTATCTGAATTTGCGAATAATGATTAACTTCGCGAGATATACCTCAGAATTCTTTTCAGGCCAATTAAAAATCCAAGGATGATAAGCCGCAGGATATGTAGGATTCGCAGGAAGGTTAAGAGTAACAGAAATATATGGAACTTCAAGGAGGAGAGGAAATATACACCATTTATCATCTTTGGAGAAGCGTGGAATATTGTTTCTTGTGGAATGATAGTCTATATCTTGCATAAGGATTTTATCCTTCGCAACTTTTTTATCCCTATTCAAACGAATAGCCCAACACGTGCTTTCTTTCTTCATTGGAATCACTTGATAATTCGCAAAGAAGTTTTCCACGGTATATTTCGCTGGAATAATTGGAATTTTCTTATAATCAGGATGTTTCGCATCATCAGGATAAAGAGATCCTTTACCAGCTCCACGGGAAGCATATTCAAGAATGAGGCGAATAAAATCTCCACTTAGTTGGCAGATTGCTCGCGAAAGTTTATCATGAGAAATAATCTCATAAAAAAGAGGGAGATCTGGGTTATAAAGAGGAATAGGAAGGTCAGCTTCTAATTGACCTAGCAAAACAAGGATCTTCTCGTTAGAAGAAGGAAATTTTGAAACAAGATCAATGGAGAGATCAGATTCTGAAGATTGATCAGGGATTTCAGAAAGTGTGAAACCTAAGGATTGAAGCTTCTGCTAGTGCTTTTTTAAAGTGGATTGACCTAATTTTTTAGTAGGAGCCATTTCTTAATATGGGAACGATGGTTAAGGTGAAGAAGAATAAAGAAGAAAAACTGAAAGAATAATTGAGATCCGGAATTTGCGGAAGAAGACGATGAATAGTGAAGTTGCAGAGAAGAAAAGCGAAAGTAAAAAGAAGAAGAGGGATTAGCATAGACGATATTTATAAGAGAGGAAATTTTTTGAGATTATCAATGTGCATTCAATGAAGAAAGGACGTGAAAGGTCAAAACTCAACAGTTGGAAGAATACGTGTCAAGGAATAAATGGAGAAAAAAAAAACATGTGTAGGATATTTAGCGATGGATATAGAGACGTGTCAAAATAAAGGAAATATGAAAAGACAAGATGTATTTGATATTCTCGAAAAATATGAGTTGCGGCAAATCAAGAAATTTAAATTCTCATGATCTTTGTCTTCTTCACAGAAAAGATATGAGAAGAGGCAAGATGTAGGGGCAGAATATTGTCACAACAATATTCTGCGAAATAAATAACTGTTCTGCGATGCATCGATAATAAACGAATTACTCTGCGGCACATCAGTGATATTCTGCGACACATCCAAAGATGACTTAAACAATGACGTAATGACTGAAAACGACAGAAACACGAAGAAAGTGTGACATGTTTGCGGTATATCAATAAAACCTGCGAAAGATAAAGGCGGTGCCAGCTGCGATTTATCGCAAGAACTCAGATCCGAAATTGAAGGGAATCTTAGCTGTAAATGAGCTGTCATGAGCTGTAATCCACTATGTAAATACCTATATAAAGGAGGTGAATAGTTCCAGAGAGGGGATGGATTTTTGAGAGTTAGGAAAGTTTTTAGGAGAGAGAAAAATCTTTGTTAAGTGTTCTGTGTTCTTGATTTCTGTAATTCCTTAAGGTCATATTAATGAAAAAGTGTTCTTAATCTTCAAATTATGTCATAAATATTGATAGATTCTTGAATAGGGTGTAGTGTGGGAATTCCTGCAACTACAAAAGTCAAACCAACCTTCACTGGAAGAACTGAGAACTCCCACTCCTCGAGGCAAAAAACACTTAGGTTTCAATAAGCGTGGAACCAAATATGTTAAGCATGGAGGTGGGTCATCACCGGGTGTTGTCATCCAAGATGATGTCAATAGAGATAATGTTGACCATGTAATCCAATAAGTTCATGAAGAGATTGTGGAAGAGATGGGTGGAGAAGAGGAACCACCCGAAGAAGGAGGAAATGGAGATGAACAAGGAGATGACAATGATGACAGTGATGAATATGGAGATAATGAAGATGATGAATCAGAGGAGGAACCACCCGAAGAAGGAGGAAATGGAGAACAAGGAGATGACAATGATGACAGTGAAGAAGATGGAGATAATGAAGATGATGAATTAGAGGAGGAAGAGGATGAAGAGGAAGACGAACAATTATAAATAGTTAAAAAACCTAGAAAAACCCCTAAAAATCCTTGTGCTAGATATGCATACATTCCTGATGATAATTTGTGTTTGCCGCCAAAGAACCCAACTTATGGTATTCCAAGAGATGGAGGGGAGGTATTGATTGGCTACAAAAACTCATGGGCATACATAAGGCACCAACCCAACTTGGTGTATAACTGTTTCCGATTCCTTCAAAGCTTTCCACATCTCCATGTTATGTTCATACATAAGGCACCAACCCAACATTGTGTCGGGGTTAAATTCATTCCAATAAGAGTATGGGCATATCGGAGGAAATGGACAATTGTCTTCTAACCGGAGGTCTATAAAATGGTTGTAGTTAATCAACGCAATCACCACTCTCCTACGTCTTAGTTTCTTGACACATATGGTTGTTTTCGGAGTGTATGTGAAACTACCACATTTTGAGAACAAGTGAACCACGCAATTGAATGCTTCGGCTATTAAGTGCCCACATATCGTCATGCTCATCCAATGATCCCTTGTGATTAGATTGCCCCCGTGGAGGCGGCTTTGATACCTAAAAAACTGCACATTGAGACTAGTATCCCCATCGGACAACATTGTCTTGTAAAAATCCGGTTTATCCTTTAGATTCATCAACAACCTTTGACGGACATAAGTGATTTGATCACCATTATATAGCTTGGAACCTTGAGTGAAAGGCCCTAGTTGTTGTACGAAAAAATGGAAACCGCAATTACCATTCGCAGGGACGTCATTGGTGGTTATGACGTAATTTCTAATGTAAGGAGGTAGCTCTTCCAGGAAACTTTTCTCAGCAGGAGGGGCAGTCATATCAATTGGACTAGGTTGAGAGTGTAACATCGTTCCTTTTTTCTTCATATACCGTTCACTTGTCTCGCCCTTTTCAACAATATTACTAGCACTTTTCTTATAATCTTCTTGGTACTTAGCCGCGGTATGCTCATGCTGCGAAGGATCTCTAGTAAAAGGGGTCATTTCACTTTTCCTCTTACCCAATACCTTTGCATATTCTCTGACTTGTTTTTTTTTTCTTTGGTTGCTGGCCTAACTTTGAGCACGATGTGTTCTTCCTCGTCGTCTTTCCTTTATACTCATACCCCTTCCTCTTGTGGCTAGCATCCGAATCTCCACTTCTCTCGCAAAATATTTCAAGACGAGTTTTGCTTTCTTTTCCATTCAAAACTAATACGCACATGGCTCTCTTGGCATGCTCTCTAGCCCAATTCTTCGCATCAATAGGTTGATAAAATACCAAATCATTGACATAGTGATGGGAGGTATCTTCGTACAACATACCAACTGGAGAAGGTTGATCATCCATTGGTATAGGTTGGCATTCAATCTACAAGAAATGGAACAATATCAATTGCAATCACAAACGAGTTCGGTAAAAAAATAATTTTATCACGTAAACCGAACTCCGGATTCGGTGAAGAAAGCAA
Organism: Papaver bracteatum; assembly: GCA_023529315.1. NCBI lineage: Eukaryota > Viridiplantae > Streptophyta > Magnoliopsida > Ranunculales > Papaveraceae > Papaver > Papaver bracteatum. The sequence goes on from JAJJWX010001529.1 coordinate 209,634, forward strand.
TATGACATGTAACCGAACATATAAAGTATATGAAGTTCGGTTACAATTTATTTTACCTAGGTCATCGAATATAACTCTGGAACTATTCATTTTTTTTGGTTTGATAAGTTCGGTTAGTTATGCTCTTGGGATCAAGTTTGCGAAATAACCGAACCTATTAAACTTAGTCTACTCTTATATTTTGTACAGTTCGGTTAGATAGTGGCTTTACTTGAAGTGTGCGAAAAAACCGAACTTTGTATGCTAAGTTAAATCTTAGTTTTACGTCAAGTTCGGTTGGTTAATAGTTGCGAAGCAACCGAACTTTGTACATTAAGTTAAATCTTAAATTTACATTAAGTTCGGTTTGTTATTGATTGTATACCAACCAAACGTTTTGCACAAAATAAAATCTTATTTTACCTAAAGTTCGGTTAGTTCATTGGTTGCGAAACAACCGAACATTACTCTGGAATCCATCAAACTTCCATTAATGCAGAGTTCGGTTACCTGCGTGTTTGGCTAAAGTAACCGAACTACACTTCCAGATGAGTTCGGTTAGATGTTCTTCACATTTTGTAACCGAACTACTTCAAAAATTTACATTTGGTTTGAAAATTTGGAGCAATTCAACCAACATTAGCTAAGTTTGGAGCATACCTGGATACTCAAATGCTCTTCCTCCGGTTGTGGTTGATAAAATCCATCATTTTCATCTTGAGATTGAGTCTGAGGAAGAATACATTCACCATCTAACAAATAACTCATATCCGGATCATTGTGAACATTAACAAATACTTTAGGAGATGATGGAGATGAAGAATCTGATGAGCTTTCATCACTTGAATTAACTAAGTTAGTGAGTTGGAATTTTTTATTTATTTTCCATGGTTTTCTCCTTCTTCTTCTCTAACTTTACTCTCTACAAAATTCAATTTCTTTTTTAATAACTCATCTTTTAATTTAATCTCACTAATCAGTTTTTTCTTAATTATTTCAATAATAATTTCACTAATCAAACCAAAAAATAATTAAAAGAGTAGTTTAGGTATTTAAAAAAAATGGATAAGGGCTGCCCTACCCAAAATGAAACCATGGTCCCAAAAAAAAACAAGGGTCCCCAAAATAACGTTCTATATTAGCTAGGGTAATTTTCAAGAAAAAAAAAATAGCCCATGTCAAAATTTTAGTTAGCCCATTAGACGTTAGTTGACACACTAAACTCACTCACGTGACTTAATTTTACCGCGCCTCTTTTCACTCCCTCCATATCCTGAAAAGAAAACAAGATGTATTCTATATTGCTTGTTAATCTTTCGTCTTCTCTCTAGTTCCTAAGAATTGGGGACCTCAAACACTGAAGCTCGGTTTCGCACAATTTAAGGTTCTTTCGCAACCACAAGCCAACATCACTATCAGATTGTCATCTTTTTAGGTTCATGTACATTGGTAATACTTTTGGATTTACGTTACTTTGGTGTCATCTCTATTTGACTTCATGTAAAATTTAAGGTTTATATTTTGTTGGTTTATTATTTGATTCGAAAATTCTCGGCGAACCAAAAAAAAAACCACGCCAAAACAACGCCCCTCACACCACCCACCCCCTGCACGTCTCCCGAAGGGGTGGGGCTCACTAGGACCCACAAAAAAACAAAAAAAAATAAGAAAATGTGAGAGGCGGTTTTAAGAGGGTTTTCCCCCCTCGGTCTGTTTAGAAGCGCTCTATTTGATTTTATGTTTAATTGGTTGATATGATGCGAGAATAATTAGATACAAAATTGGTGTTTATAATTAAATTGATTAATCTGTAATTTTGTATCTGCATTTCAAGTGAAGTTCATAATATCATGATCTTACGTGATATCAATGCGTGAAAGCCATCCAAAGATACAGAACGACACTAAAAAAAATTCCTAGCGGCCTTCGGCCGCCAGTTCGTATATTACTACTTTCTTTTACTGTACACAATTGTCAATCCAAGTTAAAATACTTGACCCTATCACTGAGATCAACCGTAATATACTGAAATGAAAAGTAGCATCTAACGTTTTTTTTTTCACTTTATATACTTTTGTGTCATTTATAATATTGAAATTGACATGTATGAAAAAAAAATATTAGCGCACCAAAACGCAAAATCCTGGTTCCGTCGCTGCTATCGAGCTTCAACCTTGAGCTTGTCCTATTGTCGGCATGTACAACTTCCAGTTCTTATATTTTTTGTTTTTGTACTATAGAAGAATTTAACTGAGATTTAGCTAGTGTAGATTGGATAAAAAGTCACTGATCGACTGGAGGGTCCGTAGGGAGGGAGTCCTTTTTATGACCATTTTTTTGTCAAATGAAACCTAACGCAAATGTTCAATTTGATAAAAAGATTGGATATGAATTTGGTGGTAGTCTTTGGGACATGAAAAGCCTAAAATGTCCCTCATTTTAGTTTAACTATTATAACTCCTTATACATCCTATTTTTTAGCGGTATAATTGGCAACCAGACTTTAATATAACATATATCTAAAAATCTGTGCCTTATATTTTACAAATTTTATATTATTGGAAAGGATTTTAAAAAATTTACACAACGAGTATAAACAATGATATAAATTTAGTGTTTTTACGAAAAATTCGATGGTGACTTTTAAAATTTAATGCATAGCCATTATGCAAAGCACCACAACGGATGCATAATACATGGGGAAATTGGTGTAAACCACCACAAATGTTACATAGTATATGGGGTAAATTGACAAACCACCATAAAAGATGCATAAAAAATGGAAGAAATTTATGTAAACTACCATAAATTAAATGCATATCAATTTTAGACTTATAACACCATTACGCATAACGGTGTTTCGATTTTCTTCGGTCGGCCCTCCCCACCGTGGCAGTGGTGATCCAGTTATGTCGAATCTCTCAACCAAAAAATTTATTGCCTTTTTATTTATTTTTTTACTTAAACCTAGTCGTTTGTCACCTTCAATTTCAATCATCTGAATTTTTATCAATTATATATATACAATTGGGCTAACTAAAACATTAATAATTTTCATTCATTTAAGCTGAAATAATATCCATAACTTAGAACAATCCTCTCGGTCTCCTTTTCTATTTTGAAAAATCCTCTCGATCTCCTTTACTGGCTCACGAAACCAAATCATCAATGAAAGGAAAACTAGATTACTTGATTATCTGAAACTGATGAATTTTTAACAATAATCAGAAGATAATTAAACTATCAACCTTACCTACCGACTCTGGTAAATTTTCAAAAAATTGTCAGATATGTGCAGAATCGGTATCAACCTTAACTACCGATTCTGGTGACTTTTCCAAAAATTTGTCAGACAGGTCAACAATCACTAGTAAAACTATTAACATTTCCTACCGATTATCGTGATTTCATTTTAAAGTTCTTTTGTACCAAAAAAAAACACCTAATAATCGGACACAACATTTTCTTCTTATCTACCGATTAACTAGAGGTTTAAAATCGCTAGGTTAGGTGAGCTTCAAAACCTACCTATTACATTAGTTCTAAAATTTGAAATATTTTGAGATTTTGGAAAAATTCATTTTTGGGGCAACTTCATAATTGGGAAAAAATTTAACTCCTAATTTACCGATTATGTTAGTTCCCAAGTTCGAAAAACTTGAGTTTATTTTCAAATTTCAATTTTGGGCAACTTCATAATCGGACGACATGGTAAATAATTACCCTCCGATTTTAGGTTATTTCAAAATAACAAAAGTTTCAAACTACATATGTACACATTATTACCTACCGATTACATATGTAAACCATCGATTGTAGTTTTATTTACCGGGTTTTTAGGATATATTTGCCATTGCGGAAAATCAGCGATGAGGGGTGGCTTCATTTTATGTTTGGATGATCTATCTTTATCTTATTAGTCGCACCTAATTTTTTCGGGTTCGCCCCTAAAAATACATGGATAACTAACAAGAGAGAAACATTTCACCTCACAATGACCTCTTAAAACAAAATTAGAGTAACAATTTCTTTATTTCCCGGCCTACACTTAATATCTTTCCAACTTCTACTGTATTTTTATTATTTATTTATTTATTATGTTAACGTATGTCATTGTGCCTTTTCCTTAATACAGTGTCTATGTTTATTAAAAAAGAAATTTATATTGATTATAGCGTATGCTTTGATGACAATATATTAACCTTATATATGTTTTTTGTGTGATATATCCGATCTCTGAATTAAATATCTTTGAAACTCTAGAGAAAAATTTGGTATTGTTGTCGGTGATATTGACTAAGTATTGTCGATCGTTAACGGGATTATGTTAATTGATTTCGGACTTCAAAGATTCTTTTTAGAACCGTCAGGAATTTTGATTTCTAAAAATTCTTTTTGATTGGAATTTGTTCTATATCATATCTAATGGAGTGATTATGTTTTAATTTAATTTTATTCCTATGTTAAAATTAAAATAATATAATATACTTATTGGTATGTTTGTTTGGGCGTGAAATTTGATTCGAATCTCTTCTCTGATCACAATTTTTTTGTTTTTGTGCGTCGGTTGATGATATCGACATGATGTCCGTCGTTTGTAATTCTCTGGGAAGGAGAAGAAGGAAAGGCTGACCCGGTCCGGTCCAACCGGTCCATCCAATTCGACCAGGTCCAAACCCAACCGCTTCTGGTCCAACCTACTATGTTCACGCGGTTCAATCCAACCCGATCCAGCCGATCAGGTCCGTCTTATCCGGTCCACCCCAACCCGGTCGTCCCTGTTTATCCGAATCCTATTGTGTTTTGGTAGTGGAGCGTGCATGTGCGAGTGGGTTCCAGTTCTGTGTATGTGTGTATGGAAAGAAAGTTTGGCTCGAGGTATGTAACTATTGTGGGTATTAATGTTGAATACATTTTTAGAACATGCTTAGTTATGATTTTTCTTTGTCTTAAGATAAATCTATATTATATAAACGATCAACTTAGATTATGACTGTTGATATTTGATCATAAACAATTTTGGTCTTAATTTTGTTCTCTTGAATATGATATTGGTTATAGTTGAATGATGTCTTTTGTTCAATTTGTTATACCAACTCGATTCTAATGTATTCATTTGGAGCTTAGAAGTACTTGAGCACCATTATTTGATACTTGATATTTTCCCAATTTTTTTGAATATTATGTGAGATGTAATCCAATTGCTGGCATAGTGAAATATGTGCAGAGGGACATATATATCATGAGACAAAGATGTACTTTTGTCTTCGGTAGTAATAACATCAACACACAAGTATCAACCAAACATGGGATCTGTAGGACCAGAATATCGCTACAACGGTATTCTTGCGATATTAACGACACTTCTGCGAGTGTCACACAAACTCTTTAATAACATTTCGCGGGCGTCACAAAATATTTTAAAGAAGGACGTAAAAGCTGACGATGGAAGAAAACATGGGAAAAGCATGTTTGTCCCGCGATGGTTACAAAGCTTGCAAGAATGATCATCGTAGCTATCGCGGTACAATCGCAAGATAAATCTGAAATAAGAGGAAAACTTAGCTGCCATCCATTATGTAACTACCCTATAAATAGAAACCCAATATGTAATACCCCGATTTCGGCAGTGGTTGGCCGAATGGAATATAAATAATGATTTGTCCTTTCTTAACACCGAGGCCTTTTCAGCACAATTGGCTCCAGAGTTGGCAGAAAACTCTGCAGTTAAGCGTGCTCGGGCGGGAGTAATCCAGGGATGGGTGACCATCCGGGTAGTTTCTGCTGGATTACCGCAGCGATTCCCGTTAAAAACCCCACACTGCCGGATAACCGCAGTGGCTAAGTGGGGACAGTATCGGTGGAGGGTCGGGTCATTACAAATGGTATCGAGGAGCCGGTTCGGTTCACTGCTAGGAGGTGGGAAGGTACGCTGGCGGGAATTGTCAGTGCTTCTCATGAAGGGCAGGGAACGTAGGAGATCTGGGATTGAAAATATATTCCGGAGCCGAGGACGGCTCCAATTTAAGGTGGTGGTATTGTAATACCCCGATTTCGGCAGTGGTTGGCCGAATGGAATATAAATAATGATTTGTCCTTTCTTAACACCGAGGCCTTTTCAGCACAATTGGCTCCAGAGTTGGCAGAAAACTCTGCAGTTAAGCGTGCTCGGGCGGGAGTAATCCAGGGATGGGTGACCATCCGGGAAGTTTCTGCTGGATTACCGCAGCGATGCCCGTTAAAAACCCCACACTGCCGGATAACCGCAGTGGCTAAGTGGGGACAGTATCGGTGGAGGGACGGGTCATTACAAAACTTGTAACACCCCGAGTTCCGGACCAGGGTCAAACCCATATGGAGATCCGAACTCGAAGCGTTACGGGTCGGGAAGAGACTTAATGCATACATTTTTATTTTATTTTTGCTAATTTACTTTTGCACAAAACATAGTTGTAACTTTACATAACATAAACCGAAGTATATAAATCCACTAATTATCTTTAAAAACATTTTCAACCAAATATATTATTTCAAACTACATTTCAAGCAATACAATAAAACAATTCAATTACTAAGCTACTCATTCCTAGCTTTATTTGCACCACTCTGATAAATCTGCAAGGATGTCAATTGGGGTGAGATGACAGCTCAATAGAATGCACCCCCATTCTCTAAAGATGAGGAAAACAAAATCATTTTATCAAGGAATAACATACAATAATAAATACAGTGCAACTTCAACGAATATATTCAACCAACAACATTAACTCACAAATATTATTTCCACTAAATCATGTAATTCATTTGTTCAACCGTGAATTCAAAATACCACTATTGTTTCTAACAAATCATTTAATTAATAGACTTCACAATAATCCATCAACAAAACATCCAATTTATTTGTTCAATCATGAGTTCCCCATATCAATATTATTGCCAACAAATCATCCATTTAGGATTCAACACACCAATTAACATCATCAGTAATGTTTCCAACAACCCATCCTTTTAAATGTCAAAACATGAGTTACATATCAATATTGTCACCAACAAACCATGAGTTTACTATACCAAAATAATTTTCAGCAAATCATTCATCAATGATTCAACACATCTATTCATGTATTAATATCGTCATAGAGAAACCATGATTTCATCACACCAATTATATTTTCCAACAAATCATTTAATCTAGATTCCAACATATTCACATATTTATATTTTCACCTCAAACAATGAGTTCACGGTACGAAAACCTTGGTTCGTACACCACATATCGTTTATCGGCACGGACATCCTCCATCGATGGTCGGGAAACACAAGTTCCCATGGGGATCATTACCCATTTAACTCTCGGGGATCATTACCCGCCGTTAGCATGAAACGATATTCCATCTAACGGAAAATCATGAACTCATTTACTTTTATAAATCATTTTTACAAACAACACAAGCAACCATGGCTTAAGAACATGAATTTCTTTCAAGCATTTATGCAAACAAGTTAAATGCAGCCACATTACATTATGCATTTCAGGTGATAACTTTGTCCGATCTACCTCAAAATTTTATGGAACATTCCTGACACCATCTTGTATAACATATCTGAATTTCACATTAAACTAACGGCTCAATAAAAATATAATGAATTTACAATGACATCCTAAAAACTGGACAGATTACATGTCTTTACCAAACAATTCATGATAAATTCATAAAAATCTTAAATTAAGCAAATCTAGAGCATAATGAAAGATAAGACATTTATCTACAACTTTTGTTAAGACCTCAAATTGTTTTAACATCATTAAGACTTCCTAAGAGCATCAAAATCACAGAAAATCGAAACTGTCCAGAATTTCAGAAAATATCACTCAAATTCAAACAAACATTCAACGGTGAATTTACATTGGAAAATTCTCAAATTTTAACAAGAGATGCTTAATCATGCTTTATATCAATAATAGATTCCTGATCATCAACAAGAGGTACATATTTGTTTCAAATAAATTATTGAATCATAGCAATACAAAATCATATAAAATAAACACCAAATAAAACACCTAAAGAGAAAGGGTTTCACATTCTACCTCAATTCCTTTGATTCTCCAATGATTTTCCTAATTAGAATTTCTCCTCAAGAACCCTAGCTCTAATTCATCTTCTTCCTCTCCATAGCTTTCTTCTCTAAACAAAAACCTATATCTCCATCTCTTTTTCTTTCTCCTAGCCATTTGATTTCTAACTTCTAAAATTCTTTTTTTCTAAACTTTTAGGTATATAAAACCTTAATAATATTTTCTCTACTTATATATTTGTCTTTTCATTTTTCTCTCATTTTTTATTTAATTATTAAAACTAATAACATGACTATATTTCCACATTAACTTGTAGACTTTCTAGTTCAATCCACCCACCTAGGCTAAGGAACAAGAATCTAAACCACATGGTTAGCTAATTTGGGTACATCCCAACCCGAAACCGCAACTAAAAATACAGGGTATTACACAATATGTCCAGAAAAGGATAATGTACTTTTTAGAGTTGAGAAAGTCTTGAGGAGAGAGAAACTCTAGAAAGAAAGTTGTATTTCTGAGTTCTTACATTTCTTGTAAAGATTTCTAAAAGTAAAAATAATAAAGTGTTGTTGTTCATCTTCAAATATGACTTAATTTCTATTGATTCTTATCAAGGGTGTAGTGTAGGATTTCCTGCAACTACATTTTGGCGCCCGAAACAGGGACTGAATTAACGAAAATCATAGAAAAGGTGAAGACAGAGATAAGAATCGTACAAGATTGAGAAAATCATTAAGTAAATCGGTGAGATAAGTGAAGGAAGAATGATTAGAATTAAAAAGGATTGCAGAAAATTGGAGTGTGATATGGTAACAAGAACAATGATCGATAGATTTCATGAAAATATTAAGGGGAAGATACATAAACGGGATTATGAAGGAAGGAAGATCATGACGGTGGAGAAAATATCATCATTGAAAGATTGGGAAAAGTAAGAGATCACATTTACAGTAGCAGAAATACAAGAAGAAGAATTAAGCGCCATACATTTCCTTTGGTAATCACGGTATCTGCTATGCCAATAAGAAAGAGAGAATCAATAAAATATGTAGAAGAGTGGACTATGAATAGAACTTTGGTAGATGCAGGAAGTTCTGTGGATATAATATTTTATCATACTTTCAAGAAAATGGGATATAAGGATGAAGAAATGTCATGTTCAACGTATCATATTCATGGCTTTGGAAAATCTTTAAGAAAACCTAAAGGCGAAATTCTGGTACGAATTCCGTTAGGAGAGATTGAAACGTAGGTGACATTATGTGTGGTAGATGTGGAATCGCCGTATAATATGATATTGGGAAGACCTTGGATACACGCAATCAAGGCTGTAGCATCAACATTGCATCAATGCGTCAATTTTCCTATGCCCAGTGGAATTGGAAAAATTAGAGGAGATACAGATTTTGCAAAGCTGTGTTACCAAATTGAAGTGAGAAATTGTGAATAACGACCAAAGATGCGAAAAGCTTGCAGAAAACTCCCGAGAGAAGCAAAGAAGGAAGAAGAGTTTAAATTTTACATAATAAGAGCGAAAGAGGGAAAAGGAATACCCAGTGAAAGCTCACGAGAAGGAGAAGAACTCGCGAGAGTTATGAAAACACCAACACCAATGGGAGAACCTGAAGCCAGTTACGTTGCAGCCGAACCAACAAAGGAAGTAAATATTGGGAGTAAAGAAGAGCCAAAAATGCTGAAAATTGGGACTAGGATGGAGGCAGATGAGGAAGAAAGAACTATAAATCTCTTGCGAGAATATAAAGATATCTTCGCGTGGAACATGGATGAGATGCCAGGGATAGATCCATCAATAGCATGTCATAAATTAGAAATCAACAAAAATGTAAGACCATTTAAGCAAAGAATAAGAAAAATCGCAACAACATATCATTCTCAAATAGAAGAAGAATTACAGAAAATGCTCGACGCAAGAATTATAAGGCAAGCAAAATATCCAGAATGGATTGCGAATATGGTGGTGGTCCCAAATAAGAACAAAGGGATAAGAATTTGCATATATTTTACTGATTTAAACAAGGCATGTCCAAAAGATAGCTTTCCATTACCAGATATCCCACAAATGGTTCAATCAGCAGCGGGAAATGCAAGAATATCTTCACTGGATGGATATAAATGATATAATCAAATCCCTCTCACTGAAGAAGATCAAGAGCATACCGCATTTTTTTCTCCAAGAGGATTGTACTATTATACAAAAATGCCATTTGGTTTGGGAAATGCTGGAACAACATATCAAAGAATGGTGGAGAAGGTGTTTGCAAAATGGATCCATAAAACATTAGAGGTGTATGTAGATGACATGCTAATCAAAAGTAAAGAAGCTGAGAATCATGTGCAATATTTGAAGGAAATTTTTGATCAAATGCGACAATTCAATATCAAAGTGAATCCCGACAAGTGTACTTTCGGAGTAACCTCGGGAAAATTTTTGGGGTATATTGTATCAAAAGAAGGAATACAAGTTGATCCAGAAAATGTGCAAGAAATTCGCGATATGCCAACGCCCGCGGCGGTAAAAGATGTGCAAAAATTGAATGTACTCTTAACCTCGCTAGGGAGATTCATCTCGCGATCTTCAGACAAATACAAACATTTTTTCGACATACTAAAGAAGGGAACAAAATTCAAATGGATAGATGAATGTGAAAGGGATTTTCAAGGAATTAAAAAACATTTAATGAACATATCTATTTTACAAAAAGATGAACCAGGAGAAGAGTTATTGATTTATCTCGCGACAACCACGTACGTGCTAAGTGCAGTATTGTTGCGAGTAGATGCGGGGGTAGAGAAAGCGATTTATTATATCATCAAAACATTCAATTCTACAGAAAGAAATTATTCAAAGATTGAGAAATTAATTCTAGCATTGGTGCATGCAACTTTCAAACTCCGTATCTATTTTCAAGCATATAAGGTCAAAGTGTTGACAAAAGTGCCGATTGAGTCAGTAATGAAAAACTCAAAAAGATCAGGCAGAGTTGAGAGATGGAATGCACAGGTAGGACACTTTGATATTCAATATGAAATTCTATCCTCGCCAAAGTCACAAGTCATCGCAGATTTCTTAGCTGAATTTCCTTTAAAAGATGACGAGGCAGTGGAAGAGATGATGGATGTAGAAGAGGAACATGGAGATCCAAAAGAGCTATTAACATAACCCAATAGATGGGAGATATTATTGGATGGATCATCCAATGGAGAAGGAAATGGAATTGGAGTTGTTTTTATTTCGCCAGAAGGAGAAAAAACAGCTTTTTCATTTAGATTATAATTTGCATCCACTAACAATGAGACAGAATATGAGGCTGTGATTCATGCTTTAAAGTTTGCGATACAAATGAAGTTGGAAAATGCCAGAATCACCAGCGATTCACAATTGGTTATTCGCCAGATAAAAGGAGAATACACAACAAATGAACCATCCTTGAGAAAATACAAAAGACTTGTTGAGGAATTGTCTGCGAGAATTCCAAAAATAAAATGAATACACATATCAAGGAAAGATAATAGGCTTGCAGATGCATTTGCTTTCATATCTAGTATGATGACAAATCCATTGGCGAGATGCATAAAAATTCAAACACTATCATTTCTATCGATAAACAAAGAAGAAGAAGAGACAGATGTAATGATGGTGGAAGCTGGCGAGGGAGAACCAAGGATCTCAAGGCGTTGCTAGGATTGCCAGCGATATGGAAAAAAGATACATGCACCAGGAGCACTATTATCATCTTCAACAAGTGTATGGCCTTTTGGGAAAGGGGGATTAGATATTGTGGGACCATTTGTGTCTGGTTCTGGGCAAAGAAGATATCTGATTGTCACAACAGATTATTTCACAAAATGGGGAGAGGTAAAAGAAGTGCAACATATCCGCGATAAAAATATTTTTACATTCATATTTGAAAATATAATTTTCATATTTGGGATTCCAGCACAATTGGTATCTGATAATGGAAAGAAATTTGAAGGGAAGAATATAGAATTGCTACTCAATGCATTTAAGATAAAATGTGGAAAATCTACTCCTTTATACCCACAAGAAAATGGTCAGGCTAAGCCAACTAATAAAACAATTGTAGACATCTTAAAAAATAAACTAGAAGGATACCACAGAGCCTGGTGCGAGCAAATGCATAATGCAATATGGGCTTACAACACAACTAGACGAGAAGCTACTGGAATGTTACCATTTTGTTTGACATATGGGGTTGAAGATGTATTACCAACAGAAGTTGTTATTCCTACAACAAAAAGAGAAGCATGGGAAAGAAATTTAAGTGCTGGTATGATCCTGAATAAGTTAGATGAATTAGAAGAAAAAAGAGAACAAACTATACAACATATGGAGAATTACCAGCACAGATTAGCTCGTGAGTACAATAAACGTGTTAAGAAACGCGAATTACAACCTGGCGATTTAGTGTTGCGAGAAACACCGAGTTATCAGCGAGAAAACGGTAGAAAATTGGCGAGAAAATGGGATGGACCATACATCATTAAAGAGATAGTTGGAACTGGGGTATACAAACTAATGGATCCTGAAGGAAGAGATATTGGCCAAAGACTCAATAGACCATGGAATAGATTATTTCTGAAGAAGTATTATCAATGACATATTCTACAAGGTAAAAAATACTGACATATTGTATGATGAAACATGTAATGAATTCTTCTTTCTCTATTACACCTGAGAGGTTCTTCTGAAAACAAAGAGAAACAAGAACAGCTAGCATAATCGCAAAAAAGGCGAATAAAATTTCACAGAGATCAATAGAATGGGACGAACCTTTATGGCGTGCACCCTAGTTCGCGAATAAAATTTCGCAAGAGGAAAATGTAAGACCTAATAGTGTGTCATATAAGGGGGTATCTCTTGACATGAATCAGTGATAAGGTTATACCGCTGCTGGAACCTGAGTTATGCAGATGATGGGGTTAAATAAAACCTATCCAGGAGAGGAATCTTGGATTTCCAACTATATAAGGTTATACCCTGGTTGGACGACTAAGGACCTCTTCTAAGGAGTGCAAAGTATGACCAAGGCGTCGAGGTACATGGTTGAGTCAAGGGTGCCCGGGGCGTACGAAACTACCCTGTCCATCCTTGGCAAGTCTTGGCTATGATGCACTCGGCCCAAAGAAAACCCCACTTAGGGTGCATTCTTGTAACTATAAGCCATATAAGCATAAAAGACAAGAGGCTGCGGGAAAAAACTGGTTGTTGGCAAATATGGATGGGAGGAGCTAGTCTTGTATGGCCGATGTGCTCTCCTTGAAGGGGAAACCAGGGGGAAGATAAGGGCAGCACCCTCCATTAGAGAGATGATAAGTGTCTAAAGACGGCAATGTCATGGGGCTTTATGATCGAAAGAACATTTAGGCCTATCATATTGTCGTGTGACGAAAATTATACAGAGGCAACGAGCCAAAAGAAAAAAAAGTTAAGATGAGATCAATGGGTTTTTACATGAAAATGTAAAGGCGTCTAGCGATTTCATCGCAAGACGGCAATGTCATAAGGTATAATTCTTACAAGAGAGTTTAAACTTATCATATTGTCGCAGAGATGTTGAAAAATATTGATAAGACAAAATCAATGGGTCAATACATGCAAATGTAAAGATGTCCTGCGATTTTGTCGCAGAAAGAAATTTTTTGGAAAAATAAGACCTTTGACTAGGAAGGCAAAATAAGACCAACAGAATAATCTTAATAATTAACTATTCTATTTTAAGATGCAAGAAATATTTGTTCATCACAGGAGAATACACAAGAAAGCAGATTCATAACACCATAAATTTCTTCAGAATTTTTTGGACTATCGCAGCAATAGTCATTACATCGCCGATATATTCCTACTTTCACGAATAATATAGGCACACAGTTAACAGAAAGGAGACACAAGAAATGATTCACCATTTCAAGAAAGATAATGAAGGGCAAGTAGGGGAGTGGAGAAATAAGATTTCATTATCTTCCTTGAGAATATTCAAAGCAAACAAAGTCAAAAGTTGAATTTTAAAAGTTTCAAAAGTTACATTATTCGCAAGAAAGGAGAAGAAAAAGATTTCATTATTTAGCGATGGTCTCGCCAGATTCACTATTCTTGCTCGCCAGATTCGTTATTCTTGCCAGAATTGTCAGCTTCATCAGTATTCTTCTCATCGCTTGTAGTTACTTCTTTAGGAGGACTTCTTTCTTCTTCATCATCTTCTTGAGTGGTATTTTCTTCATCATTGGTGAATTCTTATTCCTCATCCAAGGGAAGAGGAATTTCATCATCATAAACTTCTAAAAGAGGAACAGATACAGGAGGGAGAGAATGGGAGAGCAGAATATCGTTCACGAGAACTTTAGTACTGAGGTGAACATTGCGAAGGAAACCACTGTCACGATTCCTAATCTCTATATTTTTAAAGTACACAAGCGATAATCAAGTCTTCTTTCTGCTTTGTCGCGAGCTTCAATATAATCGGAAGTAAGAGTCTTGTTTTCTTTGCGAACTTTATCCAATTTATCAGTAAGATCAGCGATGGTAGAATGAAGACTTCTTTCAGATTATGCGAGTAACAAAAATGATAAAAGATCATTCAGTCAAAGATTTTGCAAGAAATATAACACAAAATTTGACAGGAAGGTTAACAAGAGAGACAGTCAATTGAATACCTTCTTTCTGCGAGGTTAAGTTTTGAATTAATGTAAAGAAACAGTTCTCCCATTGATTCATAGCGTCATCAAATTTATCGCCAACCACACCCTTCAGACGAAATTTCATGTTTTCTTCTTTGGAGCGTAAATACGAGTTTTCCTTTGCTAATAAAGAATGAGACTTCTTTAATTGAGAGTATTGGTATTGAAGCTTGCTGGCCTTTAAACTAAGAGTTAACCTACCCTTGATAAGTTTATCCTTCTCGGTATGAGATGATTGATTATTTCCTTGAGCTCATCCTTAAGAGAACGAAGAGATTGCTCTTGATTATCACATGTTCTTTGAAGGTTACTCAATTGCTGCGAATAAATCGCCATCAAGCTTGAAAATCTATGTTTTTCTTGGGATAAAGTTTTATTCTCATTTGATAAAGATTTCATCGCCAAATTAGCCATGAAAAACAAATATGAGAGGCGATCAACCTCGCCACATAATAAATTATGGCTTTGTAATAATTGATTATTCTCGTTAGCAAGATTATTTATGTGATCAATTGAGTAAGTATAAAGATTGTCTAATCTATTATGTTGATCCATCCAAGAATCTCTTTCAACGCGAGCTTCTTCAGCGATAGATTCATATTTGAGTCTTTCTATGAAACGAGTCTGATTTAAAAATAATATATGGACCAAGAATTTAAGAAGGAGGCTTGAGTACAGAGAATATAAAAATAAGACAGAAAAACAAGAGGATAGAGGCTAGAAAATTGTACCTTTCAGCTCGTTATTTTTCTTGCGAAGGTTCTCGCAATCAAGAGAGGATTTACGAAGCTTATGGTTCAAAGTATCACATTCAGAAATTTTGACTTGAAGGTTTCTCCTTAGAGCTTCAATATCATTTTCCAAAGATGCCCGCGAAGCAGAACAATCAGAGCTAAAATACTTAAGAAAAGTCTCGCAAACTTCATATTGGAAAGGGTTAGTAGAAGACTTTCTAGCATCGTCTAAAATGTTGGATAAAATTTTAAAAGCAACATTAACTCCTGCTAAGGTTTCATTTGATGAAGGAAGAGGTGTAGAACGTGAAGTAGTAATGAGGGCAAGTTGACGGTTTGAATCGCTTGCGGTGGTTTTATTATCAGAAGGAGGAGTATTTGGAAAAACAACAGTTGAAGGCAATAAAGGACTAGAAGGAGTTTCAGTCACAGCGATTTTAGGAGCTTGATTCGTCAAAAAATCAGAAGAAGTAGAGGTATTGGCAGCGATATTCTCGCAGATAAAAGAAGAAGGATCAGATTGCGAGAGTGTGGGAGTAATCCTCGCAGATGTTAACGTAGGAATGATGATATAAGCCTCAAGAGTTTTAAATTTGCGATATTTTTTGGAAGGATTAGCGATGTTCTCGTCATTCTGCGAATAATAACTTAGATAAGAAACAGAGGCAACAATATTGTTATTAAGAAATAAAATGTGTTTCTTACTACCTTATCACTCGCAGAACTTCTCTTCTTCTTTTCAGTTGGCCTTTTGCGAATATTAGGGTTTTGAACTGTGGACTGGGTGTTAGATATAGTTCCACTGAAGATAAAACATGATATGGGAGTTATGAAGAATCAAATAGAGAAGACTGGAGAATATAAGTAAAAAATTGGCTCAAATAAATATCATAGTCAAAAAGCATACCTTGATGATTCCATTAGAACAGTAGCAGGAGAATATGAGGAAGAAGAAAAGTTGCAGACGGAAGACAAAGTAAACAGATGAAATAGATAGGGAAATAAAATAAGAAAATTAATTCTGAAATCTAACTCTACCTTTTATAGGCAAAGGGGGGGGGGGTGACCTGTTGAACAGACGTGTGTTAGTAAAAAGAAGAATTTACAACACGTGTAGGCGGTTAAGCTAAATTAACGGAGCCTTGTCAAGAAGAGAATATGAAAAGAAAAGAAGTTGCGAGTGCTATGAATATTTTGGGATTCTCGCGATCTTCTCTTCTTCGCAGAAAAGACATGAGAAGAGGCAAGATGTAGGACCAGAATATCGCTACAACGGTATTCTTGCGATATTAACGACACTTCTGCGAGCGTCACCACAAACTCTTTAATAACATTTCGCGAGCGTCACAAAATATTTTAAAGAAGGACGTAAAAGCTGACGATGGAAGAAAACATGGGAAAAGCATGTTTGTCCCGCGAAGGTTACAAAGCTTGCGAGAATGATCATCGTAGCTATCGCGGTACAATCGCAAGATAAATCCGAAATAAGAGGAAAACTTAGCTGTCATCCATTATGTAATTACCCTATAAATAGAGACCCAATATTTCCAGAAAAGGATGATGTACTTTTTAGAGTTGAGAAAGTCTTGAGGAGAGAGAAACTCTAGAAAGAAAGTTGTATTTCTTAGTTCTTACATTTCTTGTAAAGATTTCTAAAAGTAAAAATAATAAAGTGTTGTTGTTCATCTTCAAATATGACTTAATTTCTATTGATTCTTATCAAGGGTGTAGTGTAGGATTTCCTGCAACTACATGATCAGCTAAAAATGTAATTTTATCTCCCATCATAAATAAAAGAGTTGGAAATATACCTGGTAATAATTGATGGTATATACAATGTAATGTGTGTATCATAGTAACAACCAATTTTCACATCAACTTTAATGACTATAAGAACTTTTCTTGGCCAATCGACTACTTAATTGAACTAGATCCAATGTCTGCGCTTATGGAATGAAAAGTACATCATTCCCACGAGACATAAATTCTCTAAAGCACTTGAGATATATATGGATGAAACGTAACATATATTCATTCTAAAGTAATTGAGTTGAGTTGAGTTGAATCTGACTTTTGTTACGTAATAAGGCCACACCACTTATTAAATCTCTCAAGACTCAATGTCTAAGCTCTATATGTACTAAGGGCTAATCACATCTTGTTAAGTGCAAAGGATGTTCATGCGTGAATTTTATTACCTACCTTTTTGGAAATTTACAGTGAGAATGGATTTGATTGCATCTATAAATTATTTCTTATGAATGTGGAAGGAAACATATTCTTAGAAAATTAATGTGTCAATCTAGTGAATTGTAAATCACTGGAACTTGAATTACTAAATTCATATTAACCCTAACAATGAACTGATTGGGATTGATTCATAAAGACTTTGACATAACCATAAAGCACATTGGTCGTGACACGATGTTCCGTTTTGAAAGTACTAGCATGGGCATCACTTCATTTGAGTGTACAAGACAACGAACTAATAGAATGCGAAGTTACGGCATCTATCACGATCAATGTTTTCTAAAGTTACTAGATTTGCATTACCTCTCCCCGTTATGCTTTTGCTTTAGAGTAAGAAAGCACGTCACTCATCTTACAAAGTCTTCCTTTAGTAAAACATGATTGAGACCATCCTGTTTTACTTAGATGCAAATGGTAAATAACTCATTCTCCAAAGAAATAAAGTGTTGTTAGTGAAAATATATCCATATAGAATGTGGACCATTCAAGTGATTTATGGATCTGATGGATGATTCGACGCATTGAATTAGTTATTGCTCACAACAAACGATGCGTTTAATTTTTGTAAAACTCCAAGCATATATTACACAATACAAAGTGCAAAGGCTCACCACCCTTGTTAATGCTAGAGAATTTATATCAAAAGGACTTGATAAATATTACATGTTTAATAGGATCATCATCTTATACCCAATGGTCTTGAAGAGGCAACCATCAAAGGTTAGAGATGGTGCCTAAGGAATAGGTTATGCGTACCAACCTACCTTTAATTGCTTTGGGGATATGCAATATTACACACATCTTTACTTAATTCGTTTTTAGAACCCAATATTAGTTAACCTTTTCTGCGTACCAGTTGGTAACTGGATTTAAGCCTGACATTCGTGTTCTTACGCGTTTTTGGTTGCACTATATATGTGCATTACGACTCCACATCGTAATATGATGGGTCTTCAAATCTTTTAAGTAGTTATGTTGGAAATGAGTTCCCAAAAGTTATCCGCATTTTAAAACTTATTGCAAGAGATCTCTTACCGCTAGATTTGTAGGTCATCACTTTAATGAGAGACAGTCTTCCCGTCGTTAGGGGTAGATAAGAAAATGTATTTTCTAAGGGAACGACAAGAATTGTCGCGGTGTGTCCCCGATGTGTCTCATATTGATTCTTGTACTCCACAAATGTAAATGTGAAGTGACAAAGAATAATAGATTTTTAGAATGTACACTGATGTCGCTAAATTGACAAGATCACACATACCAGCTGCAAATATTTCTGTAAGGTTAGAAATCCTCAATATGGGGTACACCATAGACTAAGGTTTTGCAACTACACTTGGTGGAAGTGTAGTTGAGGCCGTGGATCCATAAAGGAAGATGGAGAGACCACTAAGTTCGATCAATGCTCACCTAGAAAGGAAGTAGATGAGTAAGGCACAACCTAATTAATGAAATTATCTCATTTGATTGTCTCTGACTATGTCCATGAATCAATACTGGAGGACGCTCCGAAGTTTAATGATTTCAGAGAACAATGAAAGCCTAAAGGAGTATGAGAATACACACGAGTCAATGGAAATATCGTACGAGCATATTAATGATTATTTTTATATATAGTTGCTCAAGAAAATAGAGCACAACGAGATCGAACCATGCTTCTTATTTTTTTGTCAACAAAGAGCATATTTGGCCTACACAATCCAGGTAAAACTTGGTTCTTTGAAAAGTGTACAGGTATTTGGTGTGGTAGTGCTAACCAACCAAGTGTAAATCCTATGGGACATACATGATTATTTGTCATAGAACGCAATGGGAAAAATGAAGTCTCAAAGTATCTAGACTCTCCTTGTGGCGCGAGGTTTCTCACAAAGCCATGGAATTGTCCTCTTGTGATGAACGTTATAGTGTTCCGCTACTTAGTTATTTTGGTAATTTCAAAGGGACTTGAAATGCAGCATATGCATGTGGTTATTACGTATCTCTGAAAGAATCAAGAGATAAAGGATATTTACAAAACTACTTGATAGCCTTTTATTTCTCAAATCAAGTGACTCAAACCACAGAGTGCGTTTGCAGCTAGATATAACGCTCACTTATAGATTGAAGCAATCAGGCGGATGTGGTATACCCGTCTAAGTGACTATTTTATTTGGAGGGGATAGACAAGTAATTTATTTTTACTTGCGTATTCACAAGAAAGTTCCTGATTTAAAATTGTAGCTATCTATGTCGATGGTACAGACATGATGGGTACTCTTGACGTAATAAGAGACCTTAAAAGCTATTTGAATCCGAATTTGAGATGAAAAATATGGGGAAATCTCGACCGAATACTAAGCTCGTGGTATATTATTCCACCAGTTTGCATATGTCTAAAGTTTTCAGGAAATTTAACAAAGACATGCATCCTGATAGCACTCTCATGATTAGCCGAGGTTCAAATGTAAGTTATTAACCATTTCGTCTAAAGGAAGATGACGAAGATGTGCTGTAATTAGTACAATAATATACTCGATTAAATTTTACATCCTCATGGAACTTGTTAGCTAGATATATCTCCGCGACAACGCAAAATTATTGGAATGGTATAGTGAATGTAATCATGTACTTAAAAGTGACTATTGACATAAATTTGTTTTATCCATGTAAAGACATAAAAAGGAATGCTAATGAAAGTGCAATCCAAAAGTTGTTGATTATGAAGCAACAATAATCTCTTCTCTAACGAAAGTAATCATGGGGAGATATGGTAGACTATTTTCTAAGTCATGACCAATATTCACTTTCGAAAAATACATGACTAAAGGAACTGTCTGGAACAACTCTAAAAATAATCGGGGGAGATGCCGACATCAGGGGAAGGATCCAAGGATATGATGTCGACATATTTTACTTCGAAATTGAAGCTATGTTGTACTATTTTCCCTTCGATCGAGAATAGTTTTTCCCAAAGGATTTTGTCACTCGATAAGGTTTTTAGCGAGATAACCCTAAAAACATCAAGTATGTTGAACGTTGAGGACATAAAGATCGCATTGATATTACTGAAAATATCTGAATCAAAGAAATGAAATGTGATAGTCTGTTAAGCAATGTAACTTCCAGAATTAACAACATGGTCTTATAAACATTCAAGTCACCAAAGTAAAGTGTGATAAACTTCTTTTGACTGCATTAGACAAATGAAAATTGTCTGACATCAGGGGGAGCATCTAATGGTGTGTTGAACTATTTTCCTTCACCGAGGTTTTTTTTTCCCACATGATTTTGTTACTCGGCAAGGTTTTTAATGAGACAACAAAAAACACCGAGAATGTAATTTCCCAGCTAAGGCTATTGTCTTTCCCACGAGGATTTTATGCCTTAAGAGCTGTGAAGCAACTAGTCAACTTCAACGGAGCAAAGTGATCATGTGAAATGGTTCACCTTTACTTGTATCTGTTACGTTGTACTGTTTTCCGTTCGTCAAGGTTTTATCCCATTGGGTTTTCCTTGTCAAGGTTTTAATGAGGCAACGTATACACATCCAATTATATTCTAAGTTTACTTAATGTTGTACTCTTTTTATTTAGTTCAGGTATTGTCCCTATGGGTTAACCTGTCGAAGTTTTAACGAGACAACTAACTTAGACTCGACGATCTTTGAAGATCGTATTACATGTGATGAACTACATGTAAAATACGAGGCAACATGTGAAGTACTACATGTGAAGAGATGTACCAAGGTTTTTCCCCACTGGGTTTTTCCTTGTCCAAGTTTTAATGAGGCAATTGATTTCGGCACAAGTCATCAAGGAGATGACGACATTTGAAGAACTACATTTGAAGCACTAAATGTGAAGCATTGCATATGAAGCTCAATTGGACCGCACAAAGGGGAGCGTTGTAGGGCCTATGGCCCATAGGTGTGCGGCCCAACTAGATATCTTGGGTCTCCCTTCTACATGTATATATAAAGATTATTGTTCCATGTAACCCTATTATCCTGATGAATGGAAACTACTCCGCCTCTCTACTTTCCCCTATATTTCCACTATAAAAAACTCCTTATACATCGTATTTTTTCAAGGGTATAATTGGCAACCAAACTTTAATATAACATATCTAAAAATCCGTGCCTTATAATTTTACAAATTTTATATTATTGGAAAGGATTTTAAATTTTTTACACAACGAGTACAAACAACGATATAAAATTTAGTGTTTTTATGAAAAATTCGATGGTGACTTTTAAAATTTAATGCATAGCCATTATGCAAAGCAACACAAAGGATGCATAATACATGGGGAAATTGGTGCAAACCACCACAAATGTTACATAGTATATGGGGTAAATTGATGTAAACCACCACAAAAGATGCATAAAAAATGGGAGAAATTTATGTAAATTACCTTAAATTAAATGCATATCAATTTTAGCCTTATAACACCATTACGCATAACAGTGTTTCGATTTTCTTCGGTTGGCCCTCCCCACCGTGGCAGCGGTGATCCAGTTATGTCGAGTCTCTCAACCAAAAAATTTATTGCCTTTTTAAAAAAAAAAAAAACTTAAACCTAGTCATTTGTCACCTTCAATTTCAAATCATCTGAATTTTTATCCATTATATACATACAATTAGGCTAACTAAAACATTAATAATTTTTATTCACTGAAGCTGAAATAATATCCATAACTTGGAACAATCCTCCCGGTTTCCTTTTCTAGTTTGAAAAATCCTCTCAATCTTCTTTACTGGCTCACGAAACCAAATCATCAATGAAAGGAAAACTAGATTAATTGATTATTTAAAACTGATGAATTTTTCACAATAATTAGAAGATAATTAAACTATCAACCTTACCAACCGACTCTGGTAATTTTTTTAAAAATTGTCAGATATGTGCAGAATCGGTATCAACCTTAACTACCAATTCTGGTGACTTTTCCAAAAATTTGTCAAACAGGTCCATAATCGGAAGTAAAACTATTAACTATCATGATTTCATTTTTAAGGTTCTTTTGTACCAAAAAAAAACCTAATAATCGGACACAACATTTTCTTCTTATCTACCGATTAACTCAGGGTTTAAAATTGCTAGGTTAGGTGAGCTTCAAAACCTACCTATTACATTAGTTCTAAAATTTGAAATATTTGAGATTTTGGCAAAATCCATTTTTGGGGCAACTTCATAATCGGGAGAAATTTAACTCCTAATCTATCGATTATGTTAGTTCCCAAATTCGAAAAATTTGATGTTTTTTCAAATTTCAATTTTGGGCAACTACATAATCGGACGACATGGTACATAATTACTCTCCGATTTTAGGTTATTTCAAAATAAAAAAAGTTTCAAACTACATATGTACACATTACCTACCGATTACATATGTAAACCATCGATTGTAGTTTTATTTATCGGTTTTTGAGGATATATTTGCCATTTCGAAAAATCTGAGATAAGGGGTGGCTTCATTTTATGTTTGGATGACCCATCTTTATCTTATGAGAGCAAGTCTTATGATGGAATCCATCCATCTTCCATGCCACCTCAACATTTGGAATTATGGATGGAAGCGCAAGTCTAATGGTGGAACACAGAAAACGCTAATAAGAATAGCGCAAAACGCCATTCTTAATAGCGTTTTATGCCATTCTTAATAGCGCTAAAAAACGCTAATCTTAATAGCGTTTTATGCCATTAAGAATAGAGCTTTTTTCTCAGCCGTAAGATTATCAACAACTCAGTTTAAATCTACGGATAAAAAAAAATGCCAATCTTATTGGCATAAAACGCTATTAAGAATAGCGTTTTATGCCATTAAGATTAGAGCTTTTTTATCGGCCGTTAGATTCTCAACAACTCAGTTTAAATCTACGGATAAAAAAAAACGCCAATCTTAATGGCATAAAACTCTATTCTTAATAGCGTTTTTTGTCTTTTAGCGCTATTTTTAATAGCGTTTTACGCCATTCTTATTGGCATTTAACACTATTATTATTAGCGTTTTTGATGGATTCCACGCAACGTTCCACCAAACCATGGAACCTTGCTTGGATTTTGTGTGGAAAACACCAACTTGAAACCCACTAGACTTGACATTCCATGAATTTTCCACACTTGGAATAGGATGGATTCCACCATAAGACTTGCTCTTAGTCGTACCTAATTTTTCCGGGGTCGCCCCTAAAAATGCATAGATAACGGGGAATTTTTTTTCTAGCCCAAATATTATTTTTTTTATATCTAAAACCCACAAATAAGTTTCCATATATGTACAGTCCAAAATTAGTTATAAAAGTATTTTTTTACGAAAATATCCTTTCACTTAAAATAAGTTATTTAATTTAATTTTTAAGAAAGAAACAATTAGTAAAAAAATAGAAGGAAACGTACTCTTAAGAAAATTCCTAAATTAACGCCTCCCTTAATCACGCATTCTCCTCTATCTTTTTGACTTCCTCCTAAAATTACTCACTTTATTAACTCAATTAAATTAAAATTAACCATAATTAGCGTTTATTACTCCATAAAATTCGTTTTCACTTCTTTTATTTACGAGTTTGAAGGTGAAAATTGTAATTCCTTTTCACTTTCTTCGTGTTTAAATGTGAAAATTCAAGTTTTCACAATTTAGTGATAATTAGGGATTTAACTAGTTCGAATCAATTGGGTTTTATTCGAAATGATAATTATGGATTTATCCAGTTCGAATCAATTGGGTTTTATTCCAAATTTCAGTTGTCAAATTCTAATGATAATCACAAAATTTCACCCGCTATTATGTTTTGTGAAAATCGCAACTATCAACAGGTCTTGAAAATTCCATTTTTCACAATTTAGTGATAACCTCCCTCATACCTTATGTTTTGTGAAAATCGTAATTATCAGAGGTAACAGAAACCATAATTTATCACATTTGGTGATAATTACAATTATCATTTTGAATAATAATTACGCTTATCACAGAAACGATACCAACAGTTTTCACAATTGCATGATAATTGCACTTATCACAGATGTGAAATACAGTGATGACTTTAATTATCACATTAAACAGTAATGCAAATTACAGTCAATATTAATCGCGGTGAACACATAAACTATAATTCAATTTACCGTCACTGTTAATCACAATTAGCACAAAAACAATAATTGAATTAATAAGCGTGGATGATGATGATATAACAAGAACACAAACAGTCATCAAGCCCTTCAAAATCAAAACCAATAATTAAAGGACGGAACACAAACAATACAGGGTAAGATCATGCAACCAACGTTATATTGCTAAGATCATAACAATACGTCAAGCTTGCCCCAAAAACGAGTCCCCAAAAACATTATTATTGTTAAGATCAATGAATGAAAGACCAGAAAGAAAGGGATTCATTTAAGTGGATCCCTTTCCCTATTCTTGAACAGATTCCATTAAAGAAATCTTAAAAGAAATATTGATATAGACTAACCTGAAATAAATGGAACAGAGACACGTTAGACATTTTGGTTGATGATGAAATCCAAAAAATTCATCAGTGCGGTAGATCAATTCCTTTTGGATTGGAACTAGTGACAGTAAATATCGGTAAATACTTTATTAATGGGAAGATAATCCGGAGAACTTTCTGGCTATTAATAAGTTGACCGTAAATGAAGGACTATTTAGGGAAAAAAATTGATTTAGTCAAAATTACTGGTCATCACTAAGTTACCGTACAAATAGGATTTTTAAAAATAATAAGATTAAAAAAAAAAAAATCGTTAAATTTCAATGTGAAGGTTATTTTAGTCTTACACAAAATGTGAAAATTTAAATTTAATTTAGAACTTTTTTTTTTTTTTTTTTTTAAAAGATAAAAGTGATTTGGACTTCTAGGTTTAGATTAAAAAACATTCTTAATCAACAGATTCATGAGTTATTACATAGAAGGCAAGCGAGCAACAAGCTGCGCCGCAAGCCCTTTTTGAATGGCATCTTAATGGTGGGTATTTGAAAAGTGATTTAGAACTTCTAATCTTAACCGTAAATTTTTTATTTTGGGCTATACATATATACCATCTTAATGGTGGGTATTTGAAAGAGAAATGAACTAAACCTGGTTCCTCAAAAATTTCCACGTAGATAACTAACAAAAAAGAAACATTTCACTTCACAATGACATTAGAGGAACAATTTCTTTATTTCTTGGGCCGGGGCACCCACAAATTCCTTGTACAGAATTGTCATTTCACTACCTAACCCTTGAGAACCGAATGGAATACAGGAAGCTCACTCTTTTATCGATTCTCATCAAACCCCATTCATTTCTCCGTATAACCCTAGAAGAACAATTTCATTTCTCTAAACAAAGGGAGGGTTTCATTCCATTCATTATGGGGAGGTTTAACATTCTACCACTAGATATTATCACAGAAATTCTAACCCGTTTACCAACGGAAGGTGTTTTGGAGTGCAAATTAGTATGCAAAACTTGGCTAAAAGTTGTAAGGCGTTCATCTTTCTCTCAATTGCATTTAAGTCATCTTAATTCTTCTGATGAGAATTTATGTAAGTTAAATTTTATTACTGTTAGTGATGGAGAGCTTACGGGATATCATTATATTGAGTATGATGAGATTTGTAGACAAGTAAGGATGGATTTAGACATTCCGTTTAAGACTTCTTTTATTGGTTCGTCGAATGGAATAATTTGCTTGGGTGGATGGCTTAGAAAAGAAGGTTGTGAATTTCTAGAATCATTTCTATATGGGCCTTGTATTCTCTGTAATCCAATCACCAGGGAATATGTTTACCTTCCACCACCTGAAAGATGTAACATGTGGACTGGATTTGGTTACATTGTTTCGACCAATGAGTACAAGGTTGTTAGGATATATGCGTCTGGAGGAGACTCAAATGTTGGAATTGTTCAAATATACACTCTTGGAAGTGGCATTGGGTGGAGGAATGCGGGAACGATGGACATCAATATGGAATATGTTAAACCAGGTTCTGGTAAGTTTGCAAATGGAGCTCTTCATTGGGTGACCACGGACGGAACCATTATTCATGCTTTCCATTTGGCTGATGAAGAGTTTAGTGAATTTCCATCACCAATACGACCTGATGATGTAAATATTGATATGAAACTAGGGGTTTTATGTGATTGTCTTAGTGTTATTTGGAAGTACTGTGGTGTCCGTGGTTATAAAATATGGTTATTGAAGAAGAAGAATGAAAATTCTAATGACTTGAGCTGGAGTGAGGAGTTTTATTTTGAATGGCCATGGCCATTTGGGTGGTTTCGGCAAGATGACCTATCATGGCCAATTGGGTATACAAAAAGTGGTAGGATTCTGTGGTGTAAGGACTGTAGATTTTTCAGTTACGATCCAGAATCTTCAACTGCCAAATGGGCTATGACTTTAGGCGCTTATCTTGAAGCATTCCCGCACAAGAATACTTTAGTTTCACTAAAACAATTAGGAGAAAATGATACAAAAACAATGAAACCTTCTGAAAGAGCAAGTTCAAGCAAGGAGAGAAAAATCAATAAATGGCGGAGGAAGCTAAGAGGTTTCACGGTAAGTTTATTACTAATAGGCCTTTGTTTGAAATTTTGGGCATCTTGAGATTAGATAACTAGGGATCTTTCCTGAGTCTATTAGTATTTGACAATATCTGGTGATATTATATCACATATGAAGTACTTCTTATAGCTCTTTATTCCGTGTTTGCTGCACATTTTGTGATTTACTTGTTGGACTTAGTGGAGAATGTGATGCAAACTTCAGTAAGCTTATTCCTTTTATAAGTAAGACAGAGTCTATGAGTATACGCAGAAAATATCATGGGAAACTGAGAGTTTTCCAAGTGGTCGTATGCTCCTAGCCTTCTAGGGAATCTATTTGGTTCTTAGTTCTGAGACTATATTTGTTTGATGTTGTTAGTTTGTAATTTTCAATGTTTTGCATGACCCAGAGCGTGATACTAGTAGAATTCTTGAGTTCAAGATGTTAGAGGCTTACTCTGTCAGTAGTTCTGTTTTTGTGGAGAGCCTAGTATCGCTTGACTCAGAAACTTAGGTGGGGCATGCAGAGAAAGAAGATTCGGAAGATGTGACTGGTCTTGGTAACAACAAATATATGAAAAACAGACTATTTTGCACTCGAAATATATGTGTCAACTCTCTATATTTTTTGCTAGGCTGGTTTCTTAGTGATTTGTGGCCAAGTATGTAAAGAGCACTCTGGCTAGAGCTCGGAATTGTGAATATTCAATCTCTTTTCTTTGAGATGCAATAACTTAATACTTATACTAACTATTACATTTTTTTTTTTTAGATATTCGCTCTTCTGGTTATGAGAGTCGACTTAGTTGTTGCCGATCCGTGAATATAGCTGTTGTTTATGCTCTCCATTTTTATCTCATATGCTTGATTGTCGAAAACTCGGCTATTTTTCTAATGATGTTCTTTATCTTTTGGGTTTGTTCAATTGGTTGATATCGTATCAACTATGCACTTCATGTCCTAAGCTTGAGATTGAGTCAGAAACAGATCTACTTAGTCATTTGGAAATAGAGTTGAGCATTACTTGTTGACGGTAACAAATTTCTATCAGATTATCAGGGTAGAAAATCAAAGTGAATTACCTTTTTGTTGGCCTGAATGCAGACAGGGAATGACAGTATGAAATTATATCGTCTTTTGTATGAACTAAGATACTTGTGAATTGCCGAAGGTGACATCTGTGCTTTATGTGTTATTAAGGTTTCAGTCAGATGTCAGACTGCTTATTTTTGCTTTTTGATGTGTCTAACCTTCTGGTTTTAGTCAAATTTCAAATTGTTCGCAGTTCGTTTTTGTTATATGAAATATTTGACTAATTTTCAAGTTGTTTACTATTTTTTTCTGCATTAGTTTACGCTCGGTGGGGATGGAGCGGTGATGGGTTGGTATTGCTCAATGGCGAATTGTAGACAATCATCAGACAATTTCTATTGTGTATGTTTATGTGATGCTGAGTTAAGTTAAAGTAAGGCTGTTAGCGATCACAGATTCCCCTTTGAGAAATGAGTCGAGCCATTTTGTGATATCATGATTCATTATGTAAAATGCAAATTCCTAATTAAGATATGGTTTATATTCGGTTAAAAGTGCACTGAAAATGTTGAATTTTGCTTTTGCAATGTTAAATGTGTTGTGGGTTCTGTTTCATCTTAAGTTTATCAATCAGAGAATTCACTTTTGATAAGTGAGTCGAGCCATTTTTATCTTGGCAGTGTATTCAAACACCCTAATTATATCAGATCTTCTTGAGCTTGTTTCTTACTAAGTTTCAACCTCGAGCTTGTTCTATTGTCAGCATGTACAACTTCCAGTTCCTATATTATTTTTGTTTTTGTACTCTGGAAGAATTTAACTGAGATGTAGCTGGTGTTGGGTTGGAACGTAAGTATGACGTAGTATGACCCAAAGAACAAAACATCTGGAAGTCCTTGTGTCTATGAAAGTTTGGAGTACTGGTACAGTATGTCTTGATATTCAATCATCAATATGTGAAGCTGAGTTGTATGGTCCATTGCAGATATGTTTGTTGTCCATGATGTAATGGAAACATACTCTGGTAAGTTATGTCTGGCTTGTATCTTACTTGCTGGAAAGTTAGCAGTAAATGAACAAGTAGGACTTTGCAGTCTTGAGTTTAGCTACTTCAGATTCTACCCATAACATCTCTACTGTGTAAGACAGTCATTGATTTTCCGTAGTAATTGACGAGCAAATATTTTTGGTTATTATTGATCTCCTATATGAATCTTAACTGGTGTTACCTGTAATACTGGTTAAAATCTGATAAATGGTTGCCTCACTTGTGGAAAATCTCCGAAGTTCTTGTTTTGTTTGTTGTTACCAATAATAAGCATAGATTGTTTTGGGCAGTCTAAAAAATTGAACCGGGGATACCAAGCGGTCCAAGCGTAGATTATCAAAATTGAAAGGTTATTTTGGGCAATCTCAAAATCCCTAGAAGAATCCATATACCACTCCTCCTCACTCTCACACGCATTGTTGCAAGGAGGAGAGGCAGAAGGGAAGGCGAACCGAAGAGGAAGAAGGGAAAATGTCTAGATTCTTTCCGGAGGAAATCATAGATATCTACAAGGTTACCTGTCAAGTCCATTACAAGATTCAGGTACTTTTCCAAATATTGGCGTCATTAAAACCCTAATTTAATCTCATGAACAAATTCAACATCTTACTTACCAAGGATGATTACAGTAATGTTCTATCGTTAACATCTTGCTTATATTGAGACCTTAGTGCACTCAACTACGGTACTTATGTTGTTCGATAAAAAAGATAAAACAAAAAAAGTTTTGGAGTATATAAGAGGGGAGGAAGATATGGTAGAAAGGGATGGTGTCAGTCTTTGTTATGTTTTTGCACTAAAGAAATGGAAGACCTATTTTTTTTTTTTTTTTTACACATTGAGCATCAGCATGATTAACATGATGCAAAATAATGATATACTGACCACATGGCTATAGAAAGCACACCCAATTCTTCTTTGTCCATGATAAGAGTTGCACCTTTTTATTTTAAGTCATAGAAACGGTAATTTTCTAGAAATTCCATCACATTCATTGTAATTCCTTTCAGTATGTGTATGGGTTATGCATACTGTTGGGAAATACTTCAGACGTATAGTCGCGCTTCAGGTTTAGTTTAATATCTATCTATTTTGTAGAAGGCTCTTATATATCCAAATCCTGCTGATGAGTTAATGCCTTCCCAGGTTACCTAGGTGTTGTTGGCTATCGGATCCAACAGTTCTATGATGTTGAAAATATCTGATGATATGTTAATATATCCCATTGTGTTTTGGCTATCTAGTTGTATGATTGGAAATTTGGGATAAGTTTATTTGACACTAACTTAAAGTACTGGAACACGTTAAGTTTGAACAATTACTAAAAAGTAGTACATTGAAATTAACCAGTAATTCAGAGTAACAATGATACTAGTAGGAGATTTATTTTCTATGGTATTCCCTTGAAGAAACTAAAGTTAATATTTGTTGATTGTAGCTGCATTATCATAAGTGCCTTCCTTTGTATCCAACAATTGATCACGCAAAACGAGACGTCTTTTTCTGGAACTTCTTTTGGGTGATTGTGTTTCCTGTTTGATTTTCTTATCAGTTCCATCCTGTGCAAATATTTTATTTAGGTTGAATTCAGCTTGGCGTACGTTTAATTCAGCTGGTACTTGTACATCATGTTATCCTATTTACCACTGTGTTGCATTCCTCCTGACAGGCACTATCTTCTCATTTACGACTTTGTCAAACTTAGATTTACTGTGACCTTGATAACTCAAAACTAACGCCTCCCACATTTGGCAAGAAGCAGTGCTGATAATGATCACATTGTTTGACCATTTCCGCCTTGTTTTATCTCTGTCATGATTCCATGGAATATGTGCTCATAAATGCCTAAAAAGTATTATAGTATTGATTGTATTTCTTTTCATTTTTGCAGCCGAAAGAGTTTTCGGAAATTTAGTTTGTATTGCCGTGCATCGTTTCCTTGCAGGCATCATCATTGCAGCAAACCAGTGGATAGAGGCATCACTGAGGACTACTTCCCAAACACCTCATTGGTCTTGCTATTTGGTAGACTCGCGACAACTGATCATCGCAATGTGTACAATGACACCACAATTTCTAAGGTATGTAAACAAAATTCTATGATAGATTACCACCTGTTTTGGTGTATTCATCTTTAACGAAGTCATGTTTATGTTTGTCAAGGCTTTAACATATTGTAACATAGTCAGGAGTAATTAGAATAAGTACATCTAGAGTAGCTTTCGACGAATAGTTTGTGCTCACAGACCTCAAATTATAGAGTATAGTAACAAAATCAGTAGAATTCATTAGTTTCTTAGTAATCTTAATTGTTGTGAGATCCTTAACCTTACCATTGGTTTTCTTAATGCGATCTTTTTTCCCTTACTTGAAGATTTTTGGTTTTCTTAGAAGATCGTATTCCATTACTTTAAGTTATCATATTTGCCGAACTAAAAAGTATGGAGTATGATAATTGCCTCTATCTAAATTTATACTATATATCAGTAAACAAAATAATTCAATAATTGGGTGAAAACATCTCGGGACCTTGGTAAGAGTTTTTTCTTTTCTCTTTTTGTAGTACCCATCGCCATGAGTTATTCTTCTAATACAACTTCATTTTACCATGAGATAGTCCAACCGTGTTTTGCTATTCCCGTTAATCATTTAAAACTGCTATAGACAATTTGGATGAACTGCTGAACTTCGACACTAGAACTCTTTTCTTCTTCATTTGGATTAAAATGTATTAGCTAGTTGTGATATGGTTTAATTGGGTTCATACGGTAAACAATGGATGAGAATGAGGCTATGTTATGACATGAGGTTGATATTTATTTGACTAACATTATCAAAATTAGATGTGCTATCAATTTCAAATATATCTCAGGGGTTCAGCAGTTTATCCAAAATGTAAGAAATGATCGATTAAATTTCTAAATTAGATTGTTAATTTCTGCAGAATAGGAGTTGCTTCTGGGCGGTTGTACTTGGCCCCCCGCTCGAGGAATAATGTGCAAACATGCTTCTGCAGAAGGCAACAGTAGCATCAATGGACCAAACGTTTTAAACGATGACTGAACTGATGTTTGTAATGTTGAAGAATGCCATGGACAAGAAGGTTATGGTTCGAACTTCCAGTTAATCTTAGGTTTACAAGTTTGTTGGTACATTTGCAACAACTATGAATCGATGGTTATCTCAATTACCAACAGTTAACACTTAAACTTTCCAAAGAAGATTATGGTTCCAATCTTATATTAATGGTTGGTACTAGGAAATTAAGCTCTTCAAACAAAATTTTTGGTGCATGCGAGAGTACACCTTTACCTGGACACCCTAAAAGTATACAGTCATCTCCAAAACAACTCAAAGCCTGCGTTGTTGCTGAGAAGATTAGAGAATGGTTAATATGTTCTTTTTAGGAAATAATCAAATAAATAACAAAGAAGTGAACCACTATGGGAGGCAGGCAGGCAGCGTAGGCTATTTGTAGAACTTAACCAGTATCCATAGGACTAGATATGAGCAGTTACTTAGCTGACAGTACAGCTCGTAGTAGTAAAGTTATGTTAAGCTATATCAAGTACATACCCCTTTCAGAAACCATGCTAACTAAACTTTGGAAATTGTTGTTACTGCTAGTTTTATAAATCATTTGCCTCATTTCGGTATAACCTGGTTTGCTTTAGCTTTGATTGCATTTGCTTATACTGCTGCAAATTCAAGGATAGCTTTTGTTGATTCCAGTTATTTATGGTACTACCTTGTCTCATAGGTAGAGCAAGAGCAGATCTTTTCATGGAGAAATTGCATCGACTAAACAATTCAGATTTCAAGCAAGATAAGAAATAAGGTATGTGCAGGTTCAGTAGTAGCTACTTTTCTGTGTGATATTGATATGCAATCCTGCAAAAGATTTTATATGGTTTTTGGAAAGAAAGTTGTTAACTCGAATCTGGTATGTTCAAGTAACGCCTAAAGCTAAAATATTACTTAGGAAAAGGCCTGAACTTGGGTAATTGTAACAATGAACTCTAGGTTGTCATATAATTATCAAAATGAAAGGTAGATGACTTAAGGTTAGTGAATGAATGTTGGTAACACGACGAGAATGCCGTCTCTAATGTTATGTTGTCTGGGGGGCTGTCGCTTAGCTAGGAGCACTTGTTCTTCCTAGAGCTATTGGATATTGTTGTTGTTGTAGTTGTTGAGTGCTGTCAACCTAACTTCATAAGGTTTAAATCTAGTGCTGGTGGTAATCACGAGGATCAAGGTGACTTGAGGTGCAGTTACTCTTTCAGGCGGAGTTGTTGGCCGTTGTGTTTCAGAATTCATAATGGTCTTCTTTCGAAATTGAATGTGTCAAAGTCAACCTCGACCTTAATGTTGTTGATGAACTCATAGCAGCGCCCACAACATAAAACAAGCCAAACTCGTTTTTGTACTCCATTTAAGGTTCTGCACTGCGCAAATTTTCTATTCAGCTGTATGCACATCATGGTTGGACTCACAAAGTTAAATCAACTTTTTTCCGACTGCAGCCAGCTAACATACGTGACTCATTGTGTGCCATGTTGAGTTTGGTCTGTTCACCAGTATGTAAGGTATATCTTAGCATCCGCATAGTTCTTTGTAGTAGGTGGTGCTAGGATTACAAATATTGAAATCTAGCTGACAAGTTCTAATGAAAATCAATGTGTTTTGGATTTGTTGTAACTTTATGCAGTTTGGATATATTTTTCTGACAACATCTGCTGAAATCATGGACCATAAGGAGAAAGAATGTTGGTGGTGAAGTGGTCGGTTTCTTTTTATTGAAATGCCTGTGTTCAGTGCCTTGGTAGATCGAGTTTTGTTCGCCAGGAAATTGAATATTGTCAGTTCTGTTTGAGGATGAGGGATTCCCAAGGAAAACAAAAAGCATCATTTTTATGCTACTTAGTTTTGAATTAATATTGTTGAATATGCTGAAATATTCTGATGTCATATACCAATTTGCTTCTTAGCAGAATTATATCCAGTCAATAACTTGTTCTTGTCATTTGCCATCTTTGGATGGAGTCTTGTCTCATTTCTCATGTCCTGTATCAGGTTAAGCTATATCCAATCAATTCTCTGTAACCCTGACATTTAATGAGGTTAACTTGGATAAATGATCAATCGAAGTCGCCTCACTTGTGAAAAATCTCCTAAATTGATAAAGGACTACTTTTTTGGGTGGCTCAAGTTCTTCTTTTGTTTGTTTGTGAAAAATTCTAAATGGCTAAATAAAATGAATATTCTAAATCGCTTAATTTGTTTCTGACCTTTTCTACCGTAAAAAACCATACAACTTGTAGGTTGGTTGGTTTGTGTGTAAATTTGCTCGTAAACCAGCCTATTTTTAAGAAATAAAAGCATTTAAGTCCTTTACCGGGGATAGCAAGCGGTCCAAGCCGGATGCACTGCTCACATTATATTGTAAGGTTATTTTGGGCAGTCTAAAATATCCATATCCATAAATGACCTAGAAGAATTTTTTACCCCCTCATCAGTCTCAAGCTCACTGTTATACAGCAAGGAGAAGTGAAAAGGAAGAAGAAGAGAAAAATGTTAAGCTTTTTGCATCCACTGTCACTCTCACTCACTGTAAGAAGAAGAAGAAGAAGAAGAAGAAGAAGAAGAAGAAGAAGAAGAAGAAGAAGGATGAAAATGTCAATCTTAGCTGATGCCTACTCACACTCCCTTGCTTTTACAGGAAGGAGAAGAAGGAGGAGAGTAAGAAGAAACAAATTCTCTAGGTTCTTACCGGAGGAAATCATGGAGAATATATTTACAAGGTTACCTGTCAAGTCGATTATAAGATTCAGGTGTGTCTCTAAATATTGGCTTCATCAATTTCAAAACCCTAATTTCATCAAAAATCATCTCAACCATGCTATTCGAATCAACAGATTCAACATCTTGCTTACCAACGTCAATTACCGTAATGTTCTATTATCAACATCATCACCGTTTTTAAGTCGGGCTCTTGATATTGATTATCCATTTAGGGGCCAAAAATGTGTGCCTGAAATTCACGGTTCTTCACACGGTTTGGTTTGCATTTCTGGTGACAACTACTGCATTTGGAACCCGGCTACCCGAGAATATAAACTAGTACCAGAATCTTTAGCTGACCCAAAATCTGTTTATTCTATTGCACATGGGTTTGGTTTTGATTGCAAGAATGATGACTACAAGTTATTAAAAATTGCGAGATTTGAAGGTAATGCTACGGTTTCGGAAGCTAGACTTTACTCATTAGCTTCAAATTCATGGAAGAATCTTGGTTTCATTCCTTTCTATATCCCTTTTGCTATAACTAACGGGTTTCTTCTTAATGGTGTTCTTCATTGGGTTGCTAGTACTGATCTTCGTACTGAACCTAAATCTGATGTTATTCTTTGTTTTGATCTTTCTGATGAGACGTTCTGTGATGTGCCATTACCGCCTTACAGCAATTCAAACCTTTACCTGTCATATTTGGGCGTATGGGAAGGGAAACTTTGCCTACTTCATCAGAATTACATGGAGGAGGATCCTGACATATGTACGCATCAAAACGATCATATTGATGTGTGGACAATGGTGGATAACAAGTGGAGTAAGCACTCCAAGATTACTGCACATATGAGAGAGATTTTTTATAGAAGACCAATTCAAACTTTACAGAATGGTGAGGTCCTATTTGAAGGCATACCAGGGATGGATGCCTGCGTTGATTTGATATCATATGACCCTAAGCTTGAAAGAGCTAGAGCTATAAAGATACATGGTTTCCCTGATTCCATTGACGACACTATAGTGGAGACTTATATTGAGACCTTAGTAGCACTAAACTCCGGTACTTATGTTGACAAAGAAGTAAAACAAAAAAGTGAAGAACAAATAATAATGACTGATGTGGATCTGGAATTATAAATTAAGAAATGGAGTAGATAAGAGGGGAGGAAGATTTGGTAGAAAGGGATGGTGTCAATCTTTGTTATGTTTTTGTACTAAAGAAATGGAAGCGGAAATGGTTCATTGCGGGAAATGATTTGTTATATGTAGCAGTGGATTATCCAAGAACCTAATGACGGCATTTTGGGTAAATTCCAGACAAAGTAATTTCTACGCACCTTGCTTTTTTAGTATTTGTTATTTTCTAATTCGACTGAATGTAGAAACCAAGCATATATATATATATTAGTGTTTCGAGCTTTCGTATGCTAATGAATGTACAATCCAAGCATCGCATATATTTTCTTGTTGCAACTCGGGTACGGTCCTCTCTCATTAAGCAGCCTTTATTGAAATTTTATGCATTTTGAGATTATATAACTAGAGGTCTTTCCTGAACCTAAGTAATTGACAATATGTGGTGATATTATGTTCTTGTAGCTTTTTATTTTATGTTTACTTCTCATTTTGTGATTTACTTTTGCTAGATTCAATGGAGAATGCGATGCAAACTTTAGTAAAGCTATTTCCTTTACAAGAAATAAAAAACAGTGACTGAAAAGTATATGCAGAGAATATCGTGGGAAATTGAGAGCTTTCCCCGCGGTCGTATGCTTCTAGATTTGTAGGAAATCTATTTGATTCTTAGTTCTCAGATTATATTTGTGTAGTGTTGTCATTTCAAGATTTAGTGTGTAATTTTCAATATTTTGCATGATTCAGAGCGTGACACTAGTAGAATTCTTGAGTTCAAGTAGTTAGAGGCTCACTCTGTCAGTAGTTCTGTGTCTGGGGAGAGCCTAGTATCGCTTGACTCAGAAACTTATGTGGGCATTCAAAGAAAGAAGACTCGGAAGTTGGTCTTGGTAACAACAAATATTTGAAAAACAGACTATTTTGTACTCGCATTATATGTGTCTACTCTCTATATTTTTGCTAGGCTGGTTTCTTAGTGATTTGTGGCCAAGTATGTATAGAGCACTCTGGTTAGAGCTTGGAAATGTGAATATTCAATCTCTTTTCTTTGAGATGCAATAACTAATTACTTATACTGGCTCTTATTTTTTTTATTTTTTTGAGATATTTGCTCTTCTGGTTGTGAGAGCCGTCTTAGTTGCTGCGGATCCGTGAATATGGCTGTTGTTTTTGCTCTCCATTCTATCTCATATTCTTGATTGTCGGAAACTCGGCTCTTTTTCTAATGATATTCTTTATCTTTTGGATTTGTTCAATTGGCTGATATTGTATCAACCATGCACTTTGTGGCTGAAGCTTGAGATTGAGTGAGAGACAGATCTACTTAGTCATTTGGAAATAGAGTTGAGCGTTATTTGTTGACGGCCACAGATTTCTATGAAATTATCAGGGCAGAAAATCTGAGTGACATACTTTTTCATTGGCCTGAATGTAAATAGGGAATGGAAGTATGAAATTTTTCTCTCTTTTGTACGAAGCCTGTGAATTGTTGAAGGTGTAATCTATGCTTCATCTATTTAGGTTACAGTCAGATGTCAGACTGCTTTTTTTTTGCTTTTTGATGTGTTTAAAGTTTCAAATTGTTTCGCAGTTCGTTTTTGCTATATGAAATGTTTGACTAATCTTTTTAGTTGTCTACTATTGGTTTCGGCAGTAGTTGACCCTAGGTGGGGATGGAGCGGTGATGGGTTAGTATTGCTCAATTTCTGGAGGGGCGAATTGAAGACAATTATCAGATCATTTATTACTGGGGATGTTTATATGGTGCTGAATTAAGTTAAGGTAAGGCTGTTAGATCATAGAATTCCCTTTTGAGAAGTGAGTTGAGCCATTTCTATGCAGGCAGTGTATTCGTTATATAGTTCGTCACTCGTCAGTATTTACAAACACACTAATTATATCAGCTCTTCTTGAGCTTGCTTCTTTCTAAGTTTCAACCTTCAGCTTATTCTATTGTCGGCATGTACAACTTCCAGTTCCTATATTTTTATCTTTTTGTACTCTAGAAGAATTTAACTGAGATGTAGCTGGTGTGGGGTTGGAACATAAGTACTACGTAGTATGACCCAAAGAACAAAACATCTGGATGTGAAATTGAGTTATACAGTCCGTTGAAGATGTGTTTGTTGTCCATGATGTAATGGCAATATACTCAGGTAAGTTGTTTGGCTATCTTACTCGCTGGAAAGTTAGCAGTAAATGTACAAGTAGGACTTTGCAGTCTGAGTTTAGCTGCTTCAGATTCTACCCACTCTATTATGTAACGCACTGTCATTTATTGTTCGTAGTAATTGACGAGCAAATATTTTTGGTTACTTATAATTGATCTCCTATATAAATCTTAACTGGTGTTACCTGTAATACTGATTAAAGTCTGATCAAGTTACGTAAAAATCCTACATGGTAGGTGTCTGATAAATTTGTCTTCCTTTCTTATACTGCATCGAGTGCTCCTTGGATACTTCTTTCTTTCTTATACCGTATTGAGTGCTCCAACCTTTTGTCTCCGATGGAATCTGAGAGGAGCGAGAAAGGGAAGCATGTTAATAATCTTTTGCCTTCTCTTCTTTTTCGTATTCTTTTGTCTCTTCTTAATCATTGTATCGGGAAAGTGTAAAAACAGTTACTTAAAAAAAAAAATCGGAAAAGTATAAGAAATGGTGTTATCCTGCATTGGAATTTTTTTACAATTGAAACTTTTTTACAAGCAAATTATATTTAAAAATCGCCCGAGAGGGCATCCTTAAGAGCAGTTGAAGACGTCTTTTCCAACAACAGCTTGAAGCCCTACACACCGTACCCAACAACAGACCATTAGTGAGGAGAAACATCCCCTTCATGCTTCTTCCACTTAGTTTCAAGATTAAAAGAAAACCAAGTACATTTATAGGCTTCTCTATCCCCCACAACAGACATGCACAAGTATAACAAGAAAATCTTCAATCTTATAAACAGGAAAAAAAAAAAAGAAAAAAAAAAAAGGAGTAGACAGCCCATATTAACCCATTCTCATCCACGATTATAGGAGTACGCTTCATTGAAAACCAGAGGCAATCAAGCAAAATACACAAAAGTGAGCATGCAATGCAAAATACCAAATAGAAATTTCAGGTTAGTGAAAAACTGCAGAAGTCAAATACATTTGAGCAAAGCCGCTTCTACAACAATCTACTGACACAGTGTTGTATACGTTCTCTTCTAGACACCAGCTTGTATCTTTATCATCTTTCAATTTTTGGTGCGCTCCATCTATCAGTTCTGCAGTTACAATGTCCAAGAGTTGGTAAGCATTCAAACACCACCTAGAATACATAAACATACACATGCACTTCTAATCAGAGCTATCTCACTTGCACACTAGAATAAGATTATTGACATCAATTACGTATTCAAAATGAATAACAACGGACCACCCAAACCATGCTCAAAACGACTAAAATTACAAATTTCCATTATGGACTGCACAGCGAAATATTTCAGATACCAAGCTTTTCTGTTTACGCTGGAATATAAAAATGTCAGATACAAATTTTCACATGTGTGCATCACTAGCAAAGGTGGAAGAGGTTGAGATATTACGCTTATATATACTATAAAAAGCATCATCCGGGGCTTCAATAAGAAACCACATGCTCGCAAATACTCTACATGGACATCGGTATGCAAGTAGTGGTAATTACTCAGCTTGGTTAAATAGGAACATCACAGTATACGACATATCAGACGCTTGGAGGATCATGTAGAAATCACATAACATAATTTTCTTTTATATCCATATATATATATATATATGAGGCTAGAAGAGAGTCTTAGTCATGAATGCCATATGTATCTCTAACTTTTCCATCATAAGTTGGAGACACCTCATTTGGCTACATAAGACAACTCATAGAATGATTATTTTAATTTAGCATTAGCCACAAACAAGAATACATACATGATTAAAATTATCAATCATATCATCCTAATTATTACTAATCCAGCTGGACTTAAATCAATCAGAGATCATAATTTAATGTAATCACTATTGGATGCAAAACAACAAAAGGAAAACATTAATATTCAAACGTAACAAAAGGAAAATGACCAAACAATTACTTATGACCTAAACCAGCTGTGGAAGTGAAGGACTTACCATTTTTATGGGTGCCTGTCTAGCTATTTTCTCTTTTTTCAGTGTTCCAAGTGTCTCCTTGAATGGGTGGTAACAATGCCAGCAAGAAGAAGTACATAAACAACGTGTTCGTATCCTACTATCTCGTAAACTAGTAAAGAAAGTCAAAATCATGATCATCAATTCCAGTCATTCCACCTCGGTTCACAAGTAAATCTAGGAACCAAAGTAACTTTTTCTTACAGCATCTGAAATAACATCGGTACTGACCATAGTTCCTTTGGTTTGGTTTGTCATCGCTGGCTCGATATTCAGAGAAACAATCATGTGTCGTTATGGGATATCGATGATTCTGAATGTAGCTTATGTAGATCACCAAATATTAGTCCCGAAAGCTTTTCCATAATCCTTTGCAAATTATTGACTCGATTCCAGCGCCTCAAAAGCTTGTCCCTAAGCGGTCTGCCTGAGGTAACAGATAATGTTACATCACAGTCACAACTCTTTGCTTCAGATAAATGCTTATCCTTAGACAAATTTACCTGTTCAACATACACAAAACATTATAAGAGATGGGGGAGAGAATTTGTTCAGATATTTCCTCGCCATAAAGCAGCAGTTACTATTATTTTTA
This sequence comes from Papaver bracteatum, assembly GCA_023529315.1. Taxonomy (NCBI): domain Eukaryota; kingdom Viridiplantae; phylum Streptophyta; class Magnoliopsida; order Ranunculales; family Papaveraceae; genus Papaver; species Papaver bracteatum. The sequence goes on from JAJJWX010001529.1 coordinate 250,673, forward strand.
TCCAAGAAATTCATATCGATATGACTTTCCATCCTTACCGAAGTTTTACTTGAACGGATTACATATGGCCTACTGGAGGATGAGGATGCAGAATTAGGTTTCTTCTCGGGAATCAATGAAGACCCTCTTCTCAGTCCTGCAGTTTTGTCGGCAGTAACTGCTTCAAAGAGGAGTAACATGGATATAATTCACATAGCATCTCCAAGTCCATGAAGCGATATGCATAGCTTACTGAATCATTAGAAGTAACACCGATAGGATACCTGTCTGGTGGAAGATTCCGATTGAGCTTCGAGACTTTTGTACCCACAGCAGTGTTCTTGGATATTGTAGAAACTGAAGAAGATTTTGCCTTTACAGTAGTGGGTTTTGGAATTCTGGAATCTTTAACTGTCCTATTTAGTGTACTTGAATTCAGAAGCCTCCTTTGAGTAACAAAAGGTTAAGGTAATGCAATTTTAACTCATATTGAGAACTTTCAAGCAAAGTCGATAATCTGATAAAAGACGAGACAAATGAAAACAATAATAGAAGGATATGAAGATAAAGTGGAGGGTCTTGGACCACCAGGAGACACACTTCCAGGCGCAGCCTTGGTCACTTCTTGAAGCCTTGACATCAAACATTCAGACAAACAAGATAATGCTTCCGAATCAATACTCTTAAGTCACTTAAAAGTAACACCAACGTACCTTCTTTATTAGCAACTGCTGACTTGCGTTGGCAAGAGTACTAAGAATTTGTTAGCTGGTTTAGGAAGGAATGCCTCTGACCAATGAAGACATAAAGCTACTTCTGGCATACAGCTTTGGAACACTTGATGTTTATGCAATTCTTCTCCATTTGATAAGCAAGATATATTCTGAACTTACATATATAACTTCTTTGACATCAGTAGGCTTAATAAGTTTGTCCACTGCTGTTATCAGCAAGGTACATGACGAATCACCTAAAATGGTATACCAAATTACACCCTTCAACTTTTTATTTCTGGATGGAACTTAAGTCTGGAAAGTAGAAGGCGTAGGCAGCATAAAATTTATGTCGTCAAATAAAGAGACTAGGACAAGCTTTTTCTAGGTTTTACTAAGAAAAGAAATATCTAAAGCTCAAAACCCAAGACAACTCCAACAATCTGTGCTACAGTAAAGAGAATAAGAATACCATGGACAACAATATTATTGACATCAATTATGTATACGAAATGAGTAACATTAAGAATACCATGGAGCTGTCACAACCCAATGAGTCAAAGTTGTTATGATTGAATCTCAGAGGCATTCTTTTCATTTGGTAGATCCAAGTCCTTGGCCTATTTCAGGTTCACTAGGGGCTTTAGCAACTACCGTAGGAGGTGTGATGTACATGCATTCATATCAAGGGGGGTGCAAGACTTCTCAGTTTAGGATAAGGAAAGCGTTACTTAAAATAAATTGTTGCCTCCTCAGTGAAAGAATATCATGCCATCACCATCTGGAGTCCTATTTTGCTAACCGAAAGATGATTAAAAAAAAAAAAAATGTCAATGAAAAATCAGGATCATGGACAAGCAAGAAACAAAGTTTGATGACTACCTCAAATTTGTCAGTGTTGCACATGCCTGAAAACATCATAGATTCTAGGTTAAGGGAGTCATTGCAATTAATGACAAATGCCACACTGATACACTTTAAATGTCTCCTATAATCAACGACTATTGCAGCTGACTCGTACACGAATCCCTTCATGGTGATTAACACCACAGATACGGAGATCATAAGAACACGATTAATGTGATGCATAACATGTATTCATTGTGAGATTACTTGATTACTCAGGTATGGAGTAGACAACATCCAGATGCTGATTCCAAGTTTTGTGCTCTACTTTTGTCACTAATGAAAAATTATACAGAGAATAAATTATACATCTGCTGAAGATATTGGATATGGTGAAGTATACATGGCACTAGTAACATCTCAAAAAAATAAAAAAAAGTTCCCCAACGAAGGCTTCTAGTTTTAAAGAGAACTGCAATGACATGTAACTGCCCTTCGCGAGGACAGCTAAGCCTGAACTCCTGAGATATGTTAGACTAAGTCTTATGGGCTAGATTGGAGGTGCTAGATTAGCACATAAGTGTTGCAATTCCAAAAAAAAGTGTAGCAAAAAATTTAACACTAGTTATCTTTCCTAGCAGTTGCTAGCATGTGAACTAGCATGCTAGATTGGTACGCAAAATGATCCAACGTTAGGAAAAGTAACTTTTCGCGAAATGGTTCAGCGCTGAGAGATTTATTTTTGATCTGACGGTTGAGATTGGTTACGCGGAACCATTCAGCGCAACGCGCGGACGTGGACTGCTAATCTAGCAGCTAGATTAGCACTCCCATAAGACTTAGGAGGTAGTCCTGACTGCTAATCTAGCTGCTAGACTAGCACCCCATAAGACTTAGTCTTATCCTATAAAGATGGGTTACACTGTATGTCATATTTGATTTCTTAGACATTTCTATTAGATGTTCCCAAGGGTGATACAAGTTAATCAAGGATGGTTTATGATATGGATGTTCAATACATGCTACCTGAAGAGTACAATTAAACCTTCTTATTTCTCTGAGCCTTGACTAGTGAGACAATTAATTAGAGAGATCAACAATCGCTAGAAGACAGCTTACCCATGGGATGGGAGCACCTGATCCCAATATATACATTCATCCTTCTGCCAAGAATTCCGACATAACATCCTTAACTGTTAGGGTGTGGTTTCATTGTGTTATCACCTAAGGTTTTTCTTTAATATACCTATTTATGCTCAGTAAAAATAAGCATATTGAATGCAAACCAAAATTCCAAGTGCTTAAGAAAGAATAAACCAAGAATACATAGCCAAAACAGGGAACTCGGAAAGATTAAACTAACAAGAGGAAAAGCTACCAAAAAAAAAAACGGACCAAAGAGTTCAGTATTCCAAGGTTAGAATATTAACCTCAATCATATCGGAAAAACAAATTAAATTGGGTATCATATCCATGTTAATTAGTCACATACACCCAGATAATTCAAGAAAAATGTCACTAATCAAAAATAGTATCTTCAAAAAAAAGCTTAAAGGAGGAGACACGGAATATGTTGAATTATACGTGTTACAAGTAACATCTCAATAAAGAGTTGGAATCCAAGGCCTCAACTTCTAAAGAAATCGGTAGTGACGTGTAACTGTGTTTCACGAGGGCAGCAAACTTGAACTCTTAAGATGTGTATTTCATTCAAATGCTTATATACCACAGTATAGTAAATAGTGTGTACTAACAAAGGATATCAGAATAACTAGAATAAAGCAAACACAGTCAAACTAAGCTTGTCACCTTTCTCATGTGCATTGTATACACTAACATATGAAGTAGAAACATCTAATGGTGATACATGTATTATACATCAAGGCTAAGGATGATGAGGATGGGTTATCTTTCTCATCTATCGTTTTTTTATCAATTTTTGCTTGGTAATAAGAAGTATATCGAATGAAAACCAAAATTGTAAATGGTTAAGAAAATATAGACCAAGAATACAATTCGGGAAGCAAGAATACTCGGAAGATTATAGAAACGAGATGAAGCCCTATCAATAAAAACAATCAAATGAAAGACGTATAACCAAGGTGGATTGAAGAGTTTTGATTTTCAGTTCACAACAATATCAACAATGATATTACAAAACACTTGGTTTTACTATCCATCATATTACATTATGAATCAAACTTCATAAAAAATAATGACCACAAATCACTAATCAAAGAGTCTATCTGGGACATGCAATATTATGGAACACTTCCTAATTGGCTATTCTTTGAGATTCGAGCATTGTTATATCTTTGACAAATTAGAATACCTGATCGCCAAGCAACTAAAACTATTTATGGAACACTATACCTGGCTACTCTTATTTGAGATTCGAGCATTTTAACAGATAACAATACTTGATCGCTGTTTCTATTGATCATGTTTATATGTGGTATGAAGCTTTCTTTCACCAAATTATCAGACAACTAATACTATTTACTAGCAAACTAATTCATAATCAATTAACAAAAGATTGGAATATCTTGTTGCCCGGAGCATCTTAAATTTAACCTACATATTCTAGTATCCGGAAACCAGCCATGCCCAATCAAACATCAACATACACTAAACTGAGACATAATTGCATGTCAGTGCAAAACCAAAATTAGTAGTTTGAACTAGTACACAACTTTTTTTTTAACATTTCTCACCTTTGGAGCTGAACTTGCAGCCATTCTCAATAACCTAGATTTTATGATTGATCAACGGGGTTGTCCATTTCATTTCTTCTGCTTCATCCAATAAAAGAATATGTTAGAATACATTATGAACATCTCAAATAAATGAAGATAGAGATATGAAAATGAAGTAAAACAACATTAATGAGCACTTGATGCCAAGGAAGATGAAATATTAAGGTCTTGTGTGAAAAGTTGGTTGAAGGAAATAAAATCTACTACTAGTTCAATAGAGATGCCTAAAGATAAGGATTGAAGCAAAAGATATATAGCTACACAACATGCATCAAAAGGAAAAATGGTTTGGTCAAATGTATCTGTAGTAAAAAGCTGAAAGAGAGATAGAGAGCCAGAGAGAAGTGATTAGAGAAGTCATTACATCTGCTTAAAGGAGGAGACATATTTAATGGAAGTTCTCCTCCGCAGCTACAGCAAGGTAGATACATCAATAAATGGAGAGGAACAAATTCAAGTTTACAGAAGAGAGAACAGCAACCCGCTTGCAAAAACACACATTAAATACAAACTTATTAGATCTCAGTCTAGTCTATATAAGAGAATATGATCAACATGACTGAGTGACTACATCAAATAACAAATAAACAGAAACCAGAATCACAGATAATAAGAAAACTTAAGTTATAAATCTGTGAATGAATGAATAATTTTGAGTTGCAGAAACATAAAATAGTGTTCTAATAGATGATTTTTTTATTTTTGCTCAAACAGTTCACTGTTAATGATATATATATAATCCTATGGAGGTATAATCTCCATTTTTTATATATAAAAATTGTACTACTAACTAGTAGTTACTGTTATCATAGCAATCTATAAAATAATAATAAGAAAACACCAAACTAAACTTATGCTCCACTTCTCTTCCGAATTCTTTCTTGGTCTCTATAGTTATATATCTATATCATCATAACATAACTTGTCAGTCAGGGAAACAAACACATATAGTCATTCATAGTTATCATAACAGAGGCAGGAGCAGAAGATAAGGCAACTTTAAAGACACAGCGTTGTGGTAGAAGACCAACCTGCAAGAAGAAATTAATAATAAAAGCTGACAGAGAGAAATTAAAGCAGCTAGCTAGGGTTTAAAGGCAGAGTTCAGGAAAATAAGTAATTTCCAGCTGACAGAAAGAGGAGTAAGCACGCACCGGCAATCGTATATAAAATTATATGAATTTCCCGAGTGTGTGCTCACTCTCTTCTGTCAACTCTGAAAAAAAATTCAACAAAAAGAAAAAAGAAAATTGAAGGGAAAAAAAAAAGGTTTCCTTAAATAGAAAAGGAAACCATCTCCATATAAAGCAGATTTAGTCAGATCTGAACTAGTACCACAAAAACAATCACCAGATATATACATGTACTCCATTCAAATCTTCGTTCTTCTTCTCTCTTCCTGGGTAAAACCCAGTCTAGTAGTACTAGAGAAATAAACTCAGAGGAACAGAAAGAAAGGTGTGACAGTATCAGAATAGAAAGAAGAAGAAGAAGAAGTGACTTCTTCAATTAGGGTTTATGTAGAGGACAGAAAAAAAAAAAAGGAAAGAAGAGAGAAACCCCTTTTTTGATTCGCTGTCTATCTTATTATCGTTTGTTGATTCGATATAATCTATGTGATTACCGTGGACTGATGTGATGATTAACATGCAAAAAAAAGAAGAAGCAAACGTGTCAGTCACACGTACCACGAGTTCGTACTTAGGACAACTGCCGCTCCTGTACCCTTGAAAATAATCAATCAGAAACATCAATAATCGCAGTCATAGTGGGGGTGGTTGTTTTTGGTCAGTCAAACATCTACGCGGTGAGGGAAAGAAAGTTCATTGGGAAGCGAGAAAAAAGACGTGGCAAGAGATGATTCGAACGTAGAGATATTTGGAGCACTGTGTGGTGGGGTCAATGAGATTGACTTGTTTCTTGGGGAGAGCCTTTCGAATACGACTACTACTACTAGTGTAGTTTGGTTAAAAGAGGCGTGGGGGTGCCGGGGTGGTGTGGGTCGACGGTGGGATCACTTGTCGGTGATTAGGGTTTAAATGTGCGGATGGTGCTGCGGCAAACAAGGAGACAAGATAAAAAAAAAAATACACCAACTCTTTTATTTTCCTTTTTTCTTTAGGAAAAAACATATAAATAGAAAACAAAAAACTGTGGCTAGGACTAGGAGGAGCGGTAATGGAGGAGAAACAGTGTGGGTGTGTGTTGTGGATATGTATGGCAGTGAGATGTACGACGCCAGGCTAGGCTAGCAGCTCTTTCTTTCTTGTGGCGAGGGGGTGAGTGCCTGCTGGCTGGCTGGCTGGCTAGGAGAGCGGTAATGGAGGGGAAATTGATAACAGTGAAGAGTGGATATGAGGGGAAATTGATAACAGTGAAGAGTGGATTTGGCTGGCACTGGCAGTGGGAGACTGTACCCGGATGACCAGGTAAACTAGCTATATCCTATTTCCTGTGGCGTGGGTACTGTTTGCTCAAGTTTAACTGCCGAATACTAGTATTTTATATTACCGTCTTGGTTTCTGCACTAACTCTAGTATATTGGGAATAATGGTTGTTATAGTACGTGATGATATATAATTTGGTGTTGTGGGGAACTGGGAATCATCCTAGGTTGGGTTGCCTTCCTTTAGCCATTAGGGCACACTTACAGGGCAAAAAGAGAAAAACATAGTCATAGTCTCATAGACATTGTTCAGTTTTCTGATACTAGACTTCAGACCTGGAATTGAACCCAAATGTTAACCATATACAACATAGTTGCTAATGGGTTACCGGTTTAGGATAGGAACCAATATAACACAAACAAACAAATATTTTTTTTTTGTCATGTTTGAAATTTGGTACCCTCTCCAATAATTTAGTAGCCCTTATTAACAATGTTGCATACATGAGAGCAATTCATATGGGATAAACAAACTCAGAGTTTGTTCATTTTGATTCCATTATGGGATGAACAAACCAAGAAAATGGATGTTCAAATGAACAGATCTGTTCATTTGAACACTGAGACATTCCAGTAAACATTTCTGGGAAAGAGTATTGGGACATTTTGTATTTTTGCGGAATGAAGCAATAAGAAACAGTAAGAGCCTAGAACTAAGAATTGCATTTATCAGTAATGAAGTCAAACATTATACGGAAATATTGTGGATGGTTCATCGTAGCAATTCTGGATTATCCAACGAAGAACTGAAAACCATCGCTCTGACCAAGTTTACCGAAGAAAGCGGGAGAGAGTTTACGCATTTTGAATGTTATGAACTTTACAGAGAGAATTTTGCTGGATTTGATGTAGTTTGATGTTTTTGTTGTGGTTTATTAAAATGTAGTTTGATGTTATTTGCAAGTTTAAATTGTAATAAATTTCACTTAATCTAAAGTGGAAATATATTTTAAAATATATATATTTTCATTCATTCATATTACTGCCAATTATTTTACAAGATATAATAATAAAAAACTTCAATAAAAATCAAGTATAAGTTTTGGCCTCCTGTTTATCTTCATTTGACATATTTTCCATTCGACGCGCTCTTTGACAGTTTCACCTTTGTTTTTGAATTTGTTGTTAACTTTGAAAACTGGAGCTTTTATTTTCCTTTTAACGAAACTTTTTCTTGGAGCAAATTCTAAAACTTGCACTTCCCTTTTACAATTTTCAATCTTTTTAAAACTCCCACATATCTTAGAAACAACAGCTTCAAGTTTTGCATCGCAAAAATGTGTGATCGCCTTTTCATCCATTTTAGAAGAGAAAATTCAAGTTTCAAGTAAATTTTGGTGTGACTGAATTGTTCAAAGATATCGGTAATTTATAGTGGGAAAAAGTTAAATTTAAAAATTTAAAAACTATCCGTTCGCGTCAGCAAAAAAAAACGCGGCGACATGGCTGGTGACACCGCGTTTTCCTTCCTATCGCCAGCGCTTTTGTTGCTGACGCCAACGCTTTCCTTCCAATCGCCCGCGTTTTTATCCAGGTCGCGTGCCTATTGATCTGACGCCCAATACTTTTCCATAGTGGAAAACCCAATTTGGCCATCCACCTGGCTGAATAATTTTTTTAATTTGGCCATTGCCATAGGAAATGCTCTAAGATCAAATGTGAAACGATATTGATAACTAATTGGTCTTATGTTGGTGATACTCCACCCTAGTAATGTTTCCAGCGAAAAGAGTCGAAGGGAGAATCCAATCCTATTACAATCGGTGTTTACATGGTTGTCGAGTAAACCGATTGTAGCATTACAATCAACAATCGGTTTACTCGACACACATGTAAACACCGATTCCGGGGTCAAATTTAGACCCCAATTAATTTGGATAGGCCCCAATTTAGGAAGGAATCCAATAGCTTGATTTAATGGTTCATATCAAACTGGTTTGAGTTTGTTATTTCAAACAATTTGTAAATACTTAATTCCAGGTCAACTAGTATGGATTGTTTAAACATACAGATTACATTTGAATATGTGACATAAAAGTGCGTTGACCATGTACATGCCACAAAAGATAGTCAATTTTTATGACATCTCCAAACTCTAAAACGAAGACTCAATCTATTGACCCTAAAGATGAGAGTCAACTCCTGAACCAAACTACTCACAATTGTTCAAAAAAAAAGTGATTATTAATGGTATTTAACTTGCACTGCCGACACAAGAACTGCCTTTTGATTCAAGTGTGAAAGTAAACTGGTTAGTCGAAATTTTTTTATTTGTTATTGATATTTTGAACAAAATTATATTCTTATAAACCAACTTAACAAAAATATTTATAAAAGACAAAAAATTAAATAAAAATTTGGAGTATTTCTAACAGTGTGATGTTTTTCTTTTCTTGGTCACACATTGAATGTTACCTGGATTATGTAAATTCATCTCCAATGGTTTGTCCCTACAAAGTAAAAGTAATGATATGACAAAAAATGAAGCCTTACATCATAGGACAATATCCGACTCTGTTCTTCCAAGGAAACCTAACTGCATAGACCAAAGTTGGACTACTACTACCTACCCAGTCCAAAGTTAACTTTGATGCATTTTGGATTGATTCTTCATCTCGTGTTGGTTATGATATAATTTTTCGTTCTGAAACATAAACTGCTATCTAGGCTAAAATCGGGACTTTCAATGCATCCTCTGCAGAAAAAGCAGAAGCTCCGAACATTTTAGAAGCTGCTACTTGGGTAAAAAGTATGGACGTAAGTAATTTTTGTGTGGAAGGGGTTTTCCAAAGGTTAATTCTTTATGCGAAAGATGAATCAAGCAACATTTTTTGGAGGAACCAAGCTATGATTTCAGAAGTTATGAAGATTCCACTTTCATGTGACAATTTTTTGGGTATTCAATTTAAACACAGAAGATGTGATGTGGTTGCCGATAAGATGTAATGCGGTTGTTGATATATTGGCAAAGGAAGCACGCAAAAGAGGAATCCATAAAAAACAATGGATCAAGATGCTACCAGACTATATCAACTGTGAACTTATTTTAAACTGGCAACTTTAAATATAAACTGCATTTCAAATTTCTACTGGTAGAGTTACCAATATGTTGGTCCCTAGAAATATCTCATGCCATTGTAATGAGATAAGGGTGACCAACACTTTGGACACTCTTTGTTTTTGTAATTTGTTTTAATCTACTAAACTTTCAAAAATAAATAAAATTATACGATAAAAAATGCCAAGAAAAGTGTTTTTTTTCGTTCTCGATAGCTTTCCTGCTAGCCGTTCATCCAACGATTTAATCAAGTATTGCTATGGATTTAACTGTCTGATCTTTTTTTATAAAGGTTTTATATCAGTTTCATCCAATAACAAAAAAAATAAAAAATGCTCCATAATTGGTTGAAAATTTTAAAAGACCAAACTAACCTTTGTATCTCTAAATATGTTTTATTTTCTTATTTTCCCTACATCCATGTTTTTTTTAATCGTCTTTTCTGCATTTATTTTATTTTATTTTTTTCTCAAAAAGTTCTCCACACTAGCAATTTATTCATGCATATTATTTACTTCAAATTACTTCTTTTTTTCCTGGCATTTTTAGGGGACAGGAAAAAGGATTTAGGGGTCAACAAAAGAACAAAAAAGGTCACCCAAACCTAAATTGAGTCACCCCTTATCCTAAATTTTTCGTAATGGCAAAATTGCTCTTCAATAATCGGTAGTTAAACATGAATTCGGTAGTTACTTTACATTTAGTTATTGTTAGCCAAAAAAAAAAAAATCTTCGCGAATTTTGGTTCTACCATAATCGGTAGATACAAATCTATACTATGGATGATGTTCTTGGATTATGGATGACATTCTTGGAATTACTATTTTATCTATCAAAACATAATCGGTAGATGATAGTTATCTACCGATTATGTTTCTGCTAGTGTAATTCCAAGAACATCATCCATAATCAGTAGATAGTATAGATTTTTATCTACCGATTATTCTTGATTCAAAAAATTCAATTTTTTTGCACTAAAAATTAAGCACAATCGGTAGATAATGAACACCATTAACTACCGATTGTGAACGTAGAAAATTTCGAAATTTTATTAAATTTTGAAAATTTGAATTTGGGGTCGTGAACACAATCGGTAGATAATAAGCATCACTTATTAACACAATTTACTACCGATTATGGTAGTACCAAAGTTCGAAAATTTTATGATTTTGGAAAAATCTCATTTTGGGGCCAATAGACATTCGGTAGATAATATATATTTTTATCTACCGATTATGGTAGTATCAAAGTTCAAATTTTTTATGATTTTGGCAAATCTCATTTTGGGGCCAATATACATTCGGTAGTAAACTGTGTTACTTTAACCTCCGAATGTACTCAATTTTCGAAATTTGGCACAATCATCTCATATATTTTAGAGAATTATTTAAGGATTAATTTACGCCAATCTTGCATAGTTCATGGAGTTATTTTAGGAATTATGATTTGACCAAATCTAGCATATTTTAGGGAGGTTTTTCAAAATATATAATGAAAACTAATTTTCTTAATTAAATAGAAGGTTATTTTTGTAAAGAAATCTTATCATAACTAATTATGGGGTTTTCATATAATCAATCTTATTGGTGGGTTTCTAATATTGAAAAAAGAAAGATTGGGCTAGAAAAAAAGTTCCCCTTAAATTAATACTTTATATGACAAAAATTAATAGTACATATAGCAGAATAACACATCATTTCACGTTTCGTTTATAATAGCTATTTATTTTGGAAAATGAACTAAAGTTCTAAAGTTTATATAAAAGTTAGCTAAACCAATAGTGTACATGTTAAAGTTTTAAAATATTAAAATTTTATAGTGGCTCTTTGTACTCGTTATATAGATCTTATCAAAAACCTTTCTGAAAATATGAATATATTTGATTGAGAGATATGTTATTATAAACTACTTTTTCCTAGGTTTTTTGACATTTTAATATTAATTAAACTAATTATGACGCCATATCTTGTTTTATGGGACAATTTGTTTTAAAGGGATAAGAGAATAACTGGACCAGGTAGGACCTAAAAGGTGGACGAGCTCTCGTTCTGGGACTAAACTACTATTTTTACTTAATTTAAAATATTTTTAAAATTAAAAGGATAAAGATTCTAGGAAAAAATCTTCATGTTTTTAATTATCTTTTAAAATTAAATAGATTGAAATTCTAAAAGGCATAGCTAATTTTTGTGCAGACTCCTTTAAACAGGGTATGTTATTGTTTGATTAGCAACGAATGATCAGACTCTCTATATATTTAAAACTTCGACATGCATTACATAATTCCCAAAATATGTTATTGTTTGATTAGTAATGAATGATCCGACTCTCTACATATTTAAAACTTCGACATGCATTACATAATTCCCAAAATTATATCGCGGTGAAGATTAAGATGTGTGTGCATAATCATTAGAGACTGTGCATATAATCATACTCTAATAAAAAAAATCATTTTCTTTAATTAGTTTTATTCACATGATCCAAAAATTATTAATGTACACCAGCAGAGATGTTTTATGAGTTAAAAAACGTATTTTTGATGTATCTAAAGACTTAAAGGCCTAGACAAATAAATGTCCCACGTTGAACGGCGAGGAAACCCTCGCTTCCTATTGGACGAAATATGCCTTTTTTGAGTTTTGTAAAACAAATGTTTTGGTGATGACACTTGGCAACATATGATTAGTTTAAAAAGAGTAGGAAAAAGATTAAAAAAAGAAAGAAAAAGGAAACCACATTCAATTTGGAATTTATGAAACAAATGTTTAGGGAATAACTACAAATCCGTAAGTTAATCATGGTTAAATTTCCCCGGTTAGGTGATGTCATATCTATGAAAATTGACGGTTGAGATGCTGCTAGATACTTCTTGATCTAGCAGTGCGAGATCAAAAACTTTTCCCATATTATGATCCTTTTTTCCAAATTAACATATAAGGCAGTGACTAAATACAGCCCTTGGTTGGGTTAAATACAATCCAAATTAGATAGATATGTTTTGACTAGATACAACCCATGCAAAAACAAACAGAGACTATATTATTTATTCCACAATCACATGAAAACTATGTCATGGAGAGTTCACATAAGGGAATTGAGATATGAATAATCATTTAGAGTTCGCGATTATGTCGTGGAGAGTTCATAATTAATTCAGGTTTCTTAATGAGAAATACAATTGAGTACCTTAATCTCTAGGGTTTTTTCACTACCTTTTGATTCAAATAAATCAAACTAATTTTGATTAAATTTTGGTTTGATCAAAATTGTTAGACTAATAATCCAGAAAATCGAATCTTTTTGATCTACATTTATTTTACTGTCATACCTTATAAATCATGCCCAAATGTTCATCTTCCATTAACAAAGTGTTGATCAACCCTTATTTTACTATCTTCACCATCTTTTAACTTTAAATAAAACTGAAACTTTAACTTCTAATGGAATCATCATCATCCATAATACTACACATATTACCTTTCATTATTTATGCTCTTTAGTCTTCACTTCAAATTTGTATGAACATAATAGTTTCTTTTTCTCCCCTATACAGGAAGTGGTACGGGATAACAAATGGAGAAAGAAATAAAAGAACACGTTTGGCATAAAGGTTGTATTTAGCATTTTTGTTTAGTAAAAAAAATATGTGGGTTGTTTGGGTTGCACGGACGCTCCGTTTTTGGAGTCGTGTCCGCGTCGGACTCGCGTTGGACGCAGGACGCGCGTTTGGCGTTGACACGACGCGTGTCCGACACACCAATATGCGCGTCCCACGCGCGTCTTGTTTGGACGCACCAATGACTCGGGTTTGAAGCATTTTTTTCATTTTTATTTAAACTTCTTCATTTATTTTTACTATTATTAAATAAATGAAGAAAGACAAACATTTAGATCAATCATTTAAGTCTTTATTAGGGTTTTGTAATTGGAAATACATCACATATACTCTTGGTTGGGCATGTGTTGTTCTAAGAATGCAATTTGATTGTGCATGTGTTTAATGGTGATTGATTGTTTGACCTTCGGCGTGTATAAACAAACGATCTTTCCTTTTCTTTTGAAATTTATACACATGTAGCATTATTTTCTAATTTTTAGGATTGAAACGCTTGACTTTGCTGTATAAATACATAATTGTATATATAAATAATATATAAATAATATATAAATAAAATATGTATATACGTGTCCGCGTCTGCGTCGTGTCGTGTCCGCGTCTGTGCAACCACTTGTATTTAACCCAAACGTAAGTTGTATTTAGTCACTGCCATATATAAACGGAAAAAATCTACATATTTTCTACGAAAATAAAAGGAATAAATAAATAAATTTTTACACATATTCTCTACTTATTTAATGCATTTACCCCGTGCCCATTAAATCATAATTGCATCGTCATGAGTCGGGACAAAACCATAATCGCCCGGTGCTAGTACGAACACAAATCTTTTCGATAAACACCCACCTCTAATCTTGCTCTTAGTGCGTCCGTCTTGTAAGATTAAGAACAAAACCATCCTATATCCTATAAAAAAACAATATAAACCCCCAAAAGAAAACAATATAAAGTTTGAGTTGTTTGACTACTTTTTCAGATTGACAAACAAAATAATTTATAAAACTATATTTATCGGATGTTGAATACAGATACCAAAGATGGAGTCGTCATCAAATGTTCCGAGTAAAACAATGGATTAACATACTCTGGAAGGCACTAATCCTCGTTTGAAACAATCATATAAATATTGGTTGGAGGTTCTTGATTAACTACTAGAATCTAACCTGGTCGGTCCAACATCGTGTGATTCGTTATATTTCAGAATATAAAATGTATGTTGCCAAGGACCATCGGTAAAGAAATGGATCAAGATAGAGAAATTAATTCAGGGACTCTGGGTGTACGGAGTAAACATTCCTCCACGTAAAGTACGGTTGGATCTTGACTAGGATACATCAAACAGTCTCGCGCGGTGAGAGTCTAATGGCTGAATTACGGGTTGAGTACTTTCGGCTTAGAAATTCATTAATTGTGTGTTTGTTTGAAGAATTCAGCATTTCCAGGAATTTATATTCCCATGAATTTATAAATTTTGGGATTCATATAATTTTTTTGTGTGTTTGGTAACTCAATTAAAATTCATTGGATTTATAGAGTTTTTTTGTATTAAAATCTTTGTACCGTTTGGTGTATCCCTAAAATCTTACAATTGCATATAAAAAAAAGGTCCATAAATCGCTTGATAAGTTTTCCAGCAAATTTTAGGGAGAGGGGTCGGACTCCATATGAAGAATTTGGTGGAAAACTGAATCTCGTAAGAAAAGTGATTCCAAGAATTCGGACAACCAAACATACAAAGGGAAACGTAATTCTACCAAATCCGCAGGACCCATAAATTCCACAAATTCTACATCCAAACTCACCATTATTTTATGTCGAAGATTTTTTTTTATTATTATTTTATCATTAAAGAGTTTGGTATCCATGATTTTTGACGAACCCTGATCAGTGATATAATTAAATGATTTACCACTATATTACGGTGACACTCAATGATTATAAGTGATCGAGGATAATGTATCCCTCGTTTGACTACTTTGTTGTCAAGACTTTATCCCGCTAAATAACGGCTCGGTTCAACAATCTGGTTGGATTAGGTGACTAATGGAAGCTAAAAATTTAATAAACTTTGATTATTTTTTTCCCGCTGAATCACAATTTTATTGATTATAAAAACTCTAAAGAATACAAAATTACTCAAAAGAATACAAAAGATAAAACTAAAAAGGACCGCTCACAACTTTTTTTGATGCATTTTTTGGCTAACAAAATCTGTAGTATTTCGTATTAGGCATTTCTATTTGAATTAGAGATGATGGCCTCCCCTCGTGAATGATAACCGCTCCTTGAGTTAATCTTGCACCCTGTTTTTTTAGCCCATCAACAGAGAAATTAATTTCTCTGTAACAATGCTTATATTGAACTTCAATTAACTTTTTTTTTTTGCTTTCAGTCATCTTAACAGCAGACACCAAGGCACCGAACCTTTTCTGAAATCTTTTATAACTGATTTTAAATCAGACCTGATAATGATTCTGCTACAATGCATTTTTACTTCCCATTCAATGACCCACACTATAGCCAATGCTTCTGCTATATAGTTTGTAGCAATCCCTATCCCACCTGAAACAGTTCCAATGACCTGACAATCATGACTTCTAGCTATGATGCCAAAGCCTGCCTTCCCTAGATTACCAACTACATCACCATCACAACAAAAGAGAACATAACCCACTTCTGGATTGACCCATTGAAATTCCTTAATGGGCTTGAACTTAATGCTCCTCTGGCCTAAATTGAAGAAACTAAGCACAACAGAATTATAGTTTTGCCCCCATCTTTTACTTGTCATTCTGTCGCCTCCATAGAATACCAAACTCATGATTCTTATTTTAAAGCCCTCTAAAGTAGGTTGTATATTTTCATGAATCATTTTGTTTTTTTGAAACCAAAGTTCTCTTATTGTAGCACATGCTTCTGTGAGCCAAATTTCCTTAATTATAAGGATTCTTTATTTTGAAAATTTTAGAATATCAGTAAAGGAAGTAAGTAATGAGAGATTGAAGATAGCTACTAACCATTGCCATATAATGCTGCTGAAATTGCAGGACCACATGAGATGATTCATACTGTCTTGATCTTTCTTACATATGCAACATTTAGAAGCTAACGAATATCCTTTACTTATCATCTTCTCATCATCCATATATACTCCTTGCTGAATTTTCCAAACATTACTGGCAATCCCTGGATGTAAAAAAGGTTTCCATATCTGAGAAGGCCAATGTACAATTTGTTTTTTGGCTCTGATTTTTTCAACAACAACAGATGTAGAAAATACACCTTTTATATCTCCACTCCACATAACTTGATCTTTTCTCCACTCACTAATGGTAATGAAGATGGAAGAATATTTTGTATGAATTGGTATTATCCACTCACCATTCACCAACAAATCTTTTACTTTCATATGTAGATTATTTTGAACAGTTTCAGTGTAACCAACTATGTCAATCAAAGGGCTTTCTCCTACCCATGTGTCAAACCACAGTGAGATGTATTCTCCATTACTTATACTCCATATTAAATTTGATTTCAACTCTTGCCAAGCTCACTTTAATCCTGGCCATACAGATGATAACTTCCATTGAGTGCTCCACTGACCATTTTTATCCTTATATTTAGATGCAATTTTTTTGACTAATCTTCCTTTGAATTTATTAGTTTCCACATCATTTTTATCAATAATCCTTTGTTTATCACTACCAATCTTTTAATCCCCAAGCCACCTTCATTATAAGAAGTACAGACTTTGCTCCAACCCAAAGTTTTATATTTCCTCTCCTCACTATCACCAGCCCATGAAAAAAATCTTATAATTTTTTCACAGACTTTGATTACTGAGCTTTTCCATTTATATACTGCCATATTATAAATAGGTATGCTACAAAGGACAAATTTATAAGCACTAATCTATCATAGAAGGAAAGCAGTTTACCTTTCCATGTAACTAAATAACTTTGCATTATCTCCACCATTGGCCACACAATATAACTTTTCACTCTTATAGGTTTCAAAATGACACCCAAGTACTTGTCAGGGAATGATGTAAGTTCCATTTGAATCAAACTTGAAATTTGAGCTTTTCTTAATGGAGTGCAACCATCTACAAAACATTTACTCTTCTGCTTGTTTATTAATTGACCAGAAATTTCTTGATAAGTCGTGAGAAGTATAAGCAGTGACTCAAAACTTTTTTTTGATCCATTACTGAAGATGAAGACATCATCTGCAAAGAAAAGGTGAGTTGGATAAACACCTTTTCTGATTACCATGGGCTGCAGTTTTTTAATTTCCACCAAATTGGTTAAACCTCTACTTAAGACCTCTTCCATCAGCACAAATAATATAGGACATAATGGATCTCCTTTCTTCAACCCTCTCTCCATTGAGAAAAACCATTTGGGTATCCATTTACCATGACAAATATTTTAGAAGAAGAGAGTGTTCTTAACCAGTCACACCAAGATACAGAGAAGCCATACTTTTGAAGTACTTTAAACAAAAAATTCCAACTCAATGAATCATAAGTCTGTGATATATCTAATTTCAAACCCACATTTCCTGCTCTTCTTGTATGTTGATCGGTTGTCAGCCGAGCAAAAATAATTTCACTTTCTTACTTAACTAAAATAAATGAAGTATGTGATAAGAAAGAGTTCGTACCCATAGAGAGGCAATTGTTGTTATGCAAATTTCAGTTTCTTAGTAACCAATAGGGGGGATTTTTATTTTTCAAAGCAATGAAACTAAATTGAAAGCAAAGTAATAATAAAAGTAATCAATAAGGAGAAGATATTGGTCACGGGATAGTATCATTCACAAACATGTATTTTCATCAATGACTAGAATTGGTAAATTAATATCTCATTTACTAAAAGTCCTAGGACACCTTAATCGCAAGAATATCCCGTTAATTCCCTGATTTCATCACAATCACATTAAAAGATGCATATGTGAATTCTTCCTAGAAAGCAACCTAAAGTGTAAAAGCACAATTAAGTTTAACTCCCTAAAAGCAATAAGTTCTATGGAATAAGACTAATCAAGGAAATCAAATGTGTAAAAGCACTAATTTAATTCAACCAAGGTTATGATTCACTTGTGACTAGTAGGATATATCACTACAAGCACTACCCACAATTATGCTACTTAGAATCAGGGATAAACAACTTTTTCGTATTGAAAACCCTAATATATCTTTAGAAATGAATGCAAATCGGATTGATTCCGGACTCAACCAAACAAACAATCAAATCATATAACATTATAAACCATGAATCATAAACAATAAATTATTGAGACAAAACTAATGCATTGACTCAAATAACATGTTGAGAATTCAACTTTATCCCATAACCAATATTATTTGTTTAGCTACTCATAGCTTTTGGGTTCATCATATTCATAATCAATAATAAAAATGAAATGAAGAAGATGAAAAATAAAATGAAAGCAAACCCTAGTCGCTGCTCTCCTCCAAAACTCCAGTAGACAAATACGTGATCCCCAAGGAAGTAGAAACTTTCTCCTTTTGTAGCTTTTCTTGTTTCCAAAATTAGATCTAGTCTTAAAAATCCCATTACAAAGATGTCCACCAAGCCCATATGTGAGGAATACCCGTGTGAAAATATGCCCCAAAAAATAGTCGCCAGAAAACTGGTGCTAGCGCCGGAAGTTGACTGGAATCCGACCAGAAAAGTATCTCAGGTGATCGGCAAAGTCCATCCGGTTACCGGTCAAATAAGATCAAACGATTCAACTTAAGAAGTCAACTGAGTCACACCGAGTCAGAATCAGATGACTCGGCTGAGTGGTCAGGCCAAAGCTGTCAAGTCATGAGTCTTTGCTACTTTGCACATGCCATAAACTGTTGTTGCACCATCATTGTGCTTCATCATCAGTGCTGCACTATCTCCTCTGCAAGTCATTGCACCAGAATCTCAGTAGCTTCACCAACTGCAATTCCTGCTACATCTCACAACTCCCATGGATATTAGCAGTATCAGCTTTATTCCATTACAACCATTAATCAACACCATTCCCAGTTCTGGCACCGCGTATTCAACCACAGACAACCCCATCTGCATCTCATACACAATGCAAGTCACATGCCTGTCATTTCCATCATCTGCTAGTGCCATTTCAGCTTCACAAGCACCGGCACCTGATCATTCTTCTCAGTATGACAAAAACACATATTTCCAATCATTATAACCACCATGCTTCAGTTCAATACCATTTCCTAAACATACAAGACCACCAATTTCATAGCACAACACAATCTGTCTCAGCTTACCTAGCATTCATCTACACTAATTCAAGTCTTCCATGCACTGCTAACTCAACTCCAACAAATCATAACCATCATTCACAATTCCTTCATGCAGTTTCAACTCCAAACCTCCACTGCAATGCCATGCTATATATCCATCTGCTCATAACTCATTCAGCATCTTCTCCATTACTTCTCAGTAGTAATTATTCCAACACCACCAGTTCCTCTGCCAGACTGCAACTTCACATACATTATAGCACCAACAGTTTGCAATTTCATCGAACTCGTACTACCTGAATTCTACCAGCTCAAAACTGCATTGCAGTAGCAACAAACCCTATAATTATAGCCCCTGCAGTTCATTCCTAGTATACATATAATGTTCATCAATTCATTCAGACTTCCTTGTAACTCAGTTCACCTGCAACAACCAGAAATCTCCACCTATTCAAACTTCATTTATATTATCACCTGATCTCCAAATACCCAACAACAGACTCCTCCAATCATACTCTCCCTTCAGCAATTCATGGCCACCAGTAAAAACCCATCTCACTTCCTTGCTCAATTTATTCAAATCAGAACCCTAACCAAATTGTTCTTGACCACCATCTCTCCATCATCCATTACACAACAAACTCAACATCAACCACCACCAACACCTGCTCTTTCCAGCTTCATTCAACTGTAATACAGATTTGCTCTTCATCTATGCATTTCAGCTTCAATTCCACCTGCAGTTCAGCATAAAACCCATTTCATAATCTCCATCAGTAACTCCAGTTCATCTGCAACTTCATTCATTCTGTCACTTCAGTTCAGCATCAGATACAAAATTTGCAAACCATCCATTCCCTGTAGCTCCTTTTTATCCAAGACCCATGAACAAAAACACCCACAAAATCTTCTCTTCCATTAACATCATCTCCATCTTCAAATTCGAGCACTTTCAATTTCAACACCAGATTAAAAACCCTGGTTCCATTAACAACAACAGCAGCAGTGGCGGCAGTTTCAACTTCTAACCCTTGAAATTCATCTCAATCACCATCTCCACGGACCAACTTTAACTGATTACTCCACCTAATTACAGATTCATAAACCCTAACTTCTTTCATTATGTAAACCCAAATTCAACATCTCAAATTCCATTTTATTGAGATCTCCGCCAACCTCATAATCACATTGAACCCCATCCTCTTCATATGTTCTTGATTCACTTCAGGAATTCCAGATCCTTTTCTCTCCATCAGCAGAATTACTCGGCAATAGTTAAAGGAGCCGCCACCTCCAGTTTCAGACAAGAGAATTAATGATGAGAATAATTTCTTTCTCTGAATTTTAGGTTCTGTGGTAGTAATGAGACTAAGAGGCACCCAACTTTAGATAGATAAGGGCCACCAAAACTATTTGGCCTATTAGTCCTAGATAGTCGACAACCCATTCGCTTCTTGCTCAACTGGTGGTTCATATAGATCCCATGTGAATTGGCCTCTTTTCCTTTTACGCTCCTGTTTATAGGTGAAAACAGTTTCTGCTGATTTCGGTAATTGCGGGTGTGAAGGTGAGAAACAGTTTAAACCCTAAACAATGTACTGCAAGGGAGTACTTTATATCCGAGAGATAAATCTGTACAAGTCCGGCCTAAACCAAGAAATGGTCGTTCCATACTTGCTTCGGTCACAAAGTGGAGGAGAATGGGTTGGTTTTGGGGAGGGAAGCAAGAAAAGTGGTGAGATCAGAATAGTTGATTCTGGAAGAGTAATTGGGTTACTACGACTTGTTATCATAAAAGTAAGAGAGCTCACGAGGAGAGCTAGCAAGTAAATATTTCTGAGTGTTGTCTTGTCCGAATGAACTTGTTGTTCAATGGAAATAGGTAAGACCTATTTATACAAGTCGGAGTAGAAACGTACCCTAGTCTCATTAAGGAGTGGGGAAGTAAATGGGAGGAGGTGGTAACCATATGCATGGAATTGATGTCCATAAAGTTGTTAACGCATGAAACTGGTTTTCCTGAAATCGTTATGGAATTGATGTACCATAAAGTTGTTAAAGCATGTGCTTTATGTCCCATGAACGTTTCACACATAACTTCCCATATTTACTAACCGCTTCACCCTTATGACACTTACTTATGACGGGCATAGTGTACGCCGCACGCTGTAAACCGCCAAATCAATACCCAAAGAGGATCCTCTAGTTTGTGTTGATGTCTCGAATGTTTTTGGAAAACATGTAGCATGTTGTTGTGGCTTGACAAGTCAATCTTGGGAAACTTGCTGGCCTGGTGACCTTCGACGGTCGAGATTTTGCATCTTGAGAGGAGGGGCAAGTGTTGATCGTTGCACGCCTTTGTTTCTGGTAGCCGCGTAGTGAGGGCCAACAAGGTGGCGTGGCTCGGTGCAATTTTGGCTTGGCCTGTGGGGCCAAGGGTTTTCCATGGGCGTATGGCATGGCCAGGGCCAATGCAATGGCGCTTGGCTTGGCATGACGTGACTAGCATAGCTAGGGCCAAGGCAGAGTGCGTTTGGCATGGCGCGGCTAGCTTGGCTAGGTTTGGTTTGGCTTGGCATGTGGGGCCAAGGGTTTTCCATGGGCATATGGCATGGCTAGGGCAAAGGCAAGAACGTTTGGCTTGGCATGACGTGACTAGCATAGCTAGGGCCAAGGCAGAGTGTGTTTGGCATGACGCGTCTAACTTGGATAGGTTTGGTTTTAGCTTGGCATGTGGGGCCAAGGGGTATCCATGGGCGCTTGGCGTGACTAGCTTGGGCTAGGTGTGGTTTTAGCTTAGCATGTGGGGCCAAGGGGTAGACATGGGCGCATGGCATGACTAGCTTGGTCTAGGTGCGTGACCAAGCTAGAGTTTTGAGCCAAAGGTCGTGAGGGGACCTTAGACAGCTAGGACTTGCTCCTGGTATTGAAGGGAAACCATTGATTGTTGCACGCCTTCGCTTTGGTAGCCGTGTGGGGAAGGCCATCATGGTGACGCGACATGAGGGGACATGGAGATACGTGTTTGGCATGGCGCGGTCGGCGTGGGTAGATTTGGCCAGGTGCGTGACCAAGCTAGGGTTTTGGGCCAAAGATCGTGAGGGGACCTTAGACGGCCAGGATTTGCTCTTGGGATTGATGGAGAACTGTTGATTGTTGCACGCCTTCACTTAGGTAGGCGCGTGGGGAAGGCCAACATGGTGGCGCGGCATGAGGGGGACATGGCGTGATTGGTGTGGCTGGCATGATTTTACATTGGCACAGAGGTGCGGCTAGCATGGTTGACATGCTTTGGTGCGGTCGGTGTGGCTGGCATGATTTGCCATTGGCACAGAGGTACGGCTAGCATGGTTGGCATGCTTTGGCGCGGTTGGTATGGCTGACATGATTTTCCATTAGCACAGAGGTGCGGCTAGCATGGTTTGCATGCTTTGGCTCGGTTGGTATGGATGGCATGATTTTCCATTGGCACAGAGGTGTAGCTAGCATGGTTGGCATGCTTTGGCACGGTTGGTGTGGCTGGCATGATTTTCCATTGGCACATGTGGTGTAGCTAGCATGGTTGGCATGCTTTGGCGCGGTTGGTGTGGCTGGCATGATTTTCCATTGGCACACGTGGAAATTAGGGTTTGGCTTGTCGTAACCCTAATTTGAAAAATATGCCCCGGTAATCATTTTAGAGACACATTAAAAGGTTTCAGTAAATGTTTCTAGTAATTGCTTGTTGCTTTTAATGTTGTGACATCACTGTCTTTTAGGGTTTAGTATTTTATGATTTTAACCCTAAACTAAAAACCACCATCAACATTAAGTCCCCTGCTTAGCTCGAAACAAGTGCCTTGTTGCGGGGTAAGCATATGATGGTGACAGACAAGGGAGGAATCGAGGTGTGAATCATTGCAAAGATGGTCATGAGAATCCGACTAATCTTTTGAGTGGTAAAGAGAGTTTTGCCTTCCCGTGTTGGCGGCCCTGCGTAAGTTGTACTGGGAATGTAGACCGTGGAGTAGTGAGGCGAAAGTTACCGGCTTGGTCTGGTCGTACATCTCCAAGGCAAAGGGGGCGCGGTCTTGGGATAAGATGCAAGTGGACAACTTGGATCGAGGGGCCAAGAGGTGGCGTGGTCCTGGCCGCGACAATGGTATGGTGGAACGTGCAGGGGAGGCTAGGCGTGGTGGGGCCGTGATGATGGAGCGAGGGCTTGGCTAGGGTCACGACAATGGCATGGTGGAATGTGTAGGGGCGGATAGGCGTGGTGGGGCCGTGGTATAGCGTGAGTGATCTTGGACGTGGAAATTGGTCCTTGCGGGACCGGTTTCCTCTTTTCCTTCCTTGGCTCAAAATTCGAACTCCCAAGTAGCATGCCTATAAAAGGCCGGCCTCTCCCTTTGATTCATGCCTTCATTACTTCTTCTCTTGTTGCTTGGTAGTGGAGCGAACGAGCGGACTAGGTATGTCTTCCAGTACTTCCTTTAACTCGTTTTGTTTTCTTTCTTTTTTATTTTGTGCTGGTGTAAACCCTAGTTGTAGGCGTACCTTTTCATGACCTTGTAGAAATCTTGGCGTGAATCTTAGGTATTTTTGCCCGAGCTTGTTGTAACACTTAGGCATGAATACCATAGTAATGTTGACCGCCCCTACTCACTGTGCAAGGTAGGCACGTGATAGTAATTGCCATGTCTTCCCACGAAAACCTAGTTTTTAGGGTTTGCTCCTTGTTTTAGTATGGCCGTGTGCGTGGTTCCTGATCGCTGTCGTATGCGTCAAAAATAATTTACACTTTCTTACTACTCAAAATATAAATATAGCAAGGGAAAGAAAGGATCGATCCCACAGAGAGGACTAGGTTGTCAATATGCTTTCGGTTTCCTATAAATAACACCGGGGGTTTTCTGATTTTTATGCAAATAATAAAAGTAAAAGCAAACAAAGAAATAAACAAATCAATTCAAATAGAATAGATATTGGTTAAGGATTTCGTTTTCATTCACTAACATGCTTTCAAAACAATAAGTAGAATTGATATTTAATCTCAACTTTTATCAAAAGCCCTAGGATACCTTGATCGCAAGAATATCCCGCTAATTCCCTCTTATCATCAACAAACACATTAAAAGATGCGAGTATGAGTTCTATCTAAGAGAACAACCTAACGTGTAAAAGCACTAATCAAGTTTAATTCCCTAGATGCATTAAGTTCTATGAAATTAGACCAATCAAAGCAATCGAACGTGGAAAGCGCACTAATTCAATTTAACAAAGGTTATGGTTCACATATGATTATAAGGATGCATCACTACAAGCTATAACCATATTCATGCTACTTGTAATTAGGAATCTATCACTTTTACGTATAACAAACCCTAATCTAGCAATAGAGATGAACACAAACTCAACCTATTCGTGACTCGATCAAACAAGCATTCAATTCATGTAACAATATAAACAGTGAATCATAAACAATAAAGTATGGAGACAAAACTAATTTATCACATCAAAGACCATATTATGTGAAATCCAATTATTCCATAACCAATAATAAACTTAAGTACTCATGTTAATGGAGTTCATAACAAAAAGAAAAAGAAACTCTATCATGTTCACAAAACCTAGAAACAAAAGTAGAAGATAAGATATATGATAAAAGATAGATATATTGTTTTGAGAAAAGTCATCTCTTTTATAGCTCTTCTTGTTCCAAAAATAGGTCTAGCCTTCAAAGTCCATTAGATATAAGTCCACCAAGCCCATAAGTGAGACAAACCCGTGTAGAAATTATGTCCCAAAAACGCTCGCCGGAAAAATGGGGATTTGGCCGGAAGTTGGCCGGAATCCGGCAAGAATAGTCACCGTCGATCACCGGAATCTTCTTCTTCGTCGACGGATATTCCGTCACTGACCATCAAAGACAACGGTCTCTAACGGTCAATGGAGTCAAAGTTCAAAGCTACACTGAGTCAGAACCGAGTTAGATCTCTCTGGATGATTGGGATGAGTTGCCAGGCCAAAATGGCTATGCTTCACTAATTTGTATCCAGCCATGTTGGCCATGTTTGTAACTTCTCTGCAACCAACACTTGGTACCCTTATCTTCATACCCAGTTGAGCATTGCCATCTTCTCGAACATCAATTCACTGAAACCTGCAACATCATTCAGTTGCTCCATTAACAGCTGCTACTGCATCATTCCTGCAATCCATAAACTCAAACTCCATCATTCTTTATCCCCAATGAGCAGAAGCATTATCAGTTCACCACCCATTACAGGTTTAAGCTACACTCCTCAGTTGTTCACAACACCACCAGCATTCCCTTCAATCCATTACTGCACCTCCATGCTAGCTTTCCACATTTCTAACAGCTACAATGCCAACTAGTAATCCCACCAAAACCCACTGCTCATAAATTCAGCTACAACAACAATTCCTTCACTGATTTCATTCACTGCTCCATTTTCAGGCCATCTACCCTGCAATGAATTTCTTCACTTGTTCTAACTCCATTGCCCACACTCTTTGTAGTTGCAGGAATTCCCACACTACACCCTATTCAAGAATTTATCGATATTTATGACATAATTTGAAGATTAAAGACAATTTTTCATTAATATGATCTTAAGGAATTTTACAAAAATCAAGGACACAGAACACTTGATTAAGATTTTCTCTCTCCTAAAAATCTTCCTAGCCCTTAAAAATTCAACCCCCTCTCTAGAACTATTCATTTCCTTTATATAAGCATTTACCTAGTGGATTACAGCTCATGACAGCTCATTTACAGTTAAGATTCCCTTTAATTTCGGATCTAGATTCCTGCGATAAATCGCAGGTGGCACCGCCTTAATATTTCGTAGGCTTTATCGATTCATCGCAAAAATGTCACGCTCTTCTCATGTTTCTGTCGTTTTCATCCGATACGTCATTCCTTATGTCACCTTGATGTATCACAGAACTGTTGTTTGATTGATGTATCGCAGAACTGTTGTTTATCTTGTAGGAATATGGTTGTAACAATATTCTGATCCTACATCTTGCCTCTTCTCATATCTTTTCTGCGAAGAAGATAAAGATCATGAGAATTTAAGTTTCTTGATTTTTCGCAACTCCTTGTCTTTTCACATTCCCTTCATTATGACACGTCTCTGCATCCATCGCTAAATATTCTACGCGTGTTTTTTCTCTCATTTAATCCCTTGACACGTCTTTTTTCAACCGTTGAATTCTGACCATTCATGTCTTTTCTTCATTAAATGCATTGATGTTATCGAGACTCTTCTTTTCTTATAAATATCTTCTTCGCTAATCTCCCCTCTTCTTTTTACTCTCTCTTTTCTTTTCTTTTTACTCCTTCTCTGCAACTCTACTGTTCTTCATCTTCTTCCGCAAATTCCGAATCTATTATTGTTTCAATTTTATTTCTTTATTCTTCTTCATCTAAATCATCATTCCCATACTAAGTAATGGCCCCTGCTAAAAAATTAGGTCAACCCACTTTGAAAAAACACCAGCAGAAACTTCAAACTTTAGGTTTTGCACTTTCTGAGATCCCTGGTCAATCTTTAGACTCTGATCTCTCCATTGATCTAGCTTCAAGATTTCCTTCTTCTAATGAGAAGATCCTTATTTCGCTAGGTCAATTAGAAGCTGGCCTTCCTATCCCTCTTTATGACCCAGAACTCCCTCTTTTTTATAAAATTATTTCTCATGCTAAACTTTCACGAGCAATCTACCAATTAAGTAGAGATTGTATTCGTCTCATTCTTGAATATGCCACCCGTGGAGCTGGTAAAGGATCTCATTATCCTAATTCTGTGAAACATCCTGATTTTGAAGATATCCCCATTATTCCAGCGAAATATACCATGGAGAATTTATTTGCGAATTATCAAGTAATTCCCATGAAGAAAGAGAGCACGTGTTGGGCTGTTCGTTTAAATAAGGATAAAAAAGTTGCGAAAGATAAAATTCTTATGCAAGATATAGATTATCATTCAAGTAGAAACCAAGGTCCACGCTTCTCAAAAGATGACAAGTGGTGAAAATTTCCCCTCCTCCTTGAAGGTCCATATATTTTTGGCACTCTTGATATTCCTGCGAATCTTTCGAATCTTGCGTCGTATCGTCCTTGGGTTTTTAATTGGCCTGAAAAGAATTCTGAGGTATATCTCGCAAATTTTTTCATTATTCGCAAATTTAGATAGATATATTATTCTTACTAATTATTGAAATATCTTTTATCAGATTGAAAAAATGAAGGCTAGCTACGCCAATACTGGGAATCCCAATCTCCTACAAATTTTGAAAACCTTCACAGATGAAGTAAGAAACATTCTTTTATAACCCTTAACAATATATTGTTGCCCCTGTTTCTTATCTTTATGTGTGATTGTTTTTAAGGAAATTCCATTTGTCGCGATGGTTGAAGCCAAAGATAAAGGCAAAAGAGTATTAACTCCAAATGAAAATTCTGGTGCTTCCCCTCGCCGCAATAAAAATCAAACCACAGACGGTCCTCCAGAGAAGAGAAGAAAAATCAACCACTTCTTCCACTTAGAGAGACTTCTATTATCGCTGAAAAAGATAATGAACTTGAAGAAAATGACGGGGTAAACCATGACGTCACTGTGGGCACTTCAACACATTTTTCTTCCACAAGAATTAGATCTGCGATGGGTTTCTCTCAACCTGAGACTCCAATGGATCAATTATCAAATATTTTTAAGAACCCCATACAAGGTGTTGGTGAGGATGATATCACTCGTACTTGCGATTATCTCTCGAAAATCTGTGATGCTTCGATCTTGACTAATAATAAGGATCTTAAAGGAGTTTCAAGATTTATCGACTCAAGTTTTCTTCACGCGCTAACTTCGCTGGTGTGCCCCTTTCATTTATTTTTCTTGTAGTAAATTTTTCATTTATCATGAGTATCGAAGATCTTTTACTTATCCTCACTCATTTTCTCTTTTCTATCGCAGACTACTAGAGCTTCTTTTTCTGTTGCTTCAGAATTAGAAAATAGATTATCAACATCGCAGAAAAGGCTTACTGATTCACAATCTGAATCTACGAAACTTCGTGAGAAAAATAAACAATATGAAGCTGAAATATCCCTTCTTCGCGAAAAATGTAAACAATTGGAAGTATCTGGAAATACTAAGCTCCTTAATAAAAACAAATCGCTTGAAGTAGAAATTGAAGTTCTTCAACAGAAATTAGTTGACAAGGAGAAGTTCTACAAACAAGTTATTGGTATAATTTTTTTTTTTTTTTTTACTTTTCTTTATTCTCGCTATTTTAGCTTATTTGAGCAAACCATTTTGGAGATGCCTATAATCTTACTGATGAAGCTCTTATTCTCAATTCTTTTGACGAACCCATAGATGAAACCACTCTTCTTCAGCGTCTTAATGACGCTTTAAATAATTATTCAGACGAAAAAATTAATTCTCTGTCTCTTGATGAGCTTAAACATCATGTTTCCCTTATGAGAATGGACTATAGATCTACTTTGAGTATGTCCAATAGTTTAAAGACTTGCAGATATGAATTTAGAGAAAAAATCAAAGTCTTAAAAGCCAAGAAGAGTGAACTTGAGAAGGATAAAGAACGCATTACTCTTCAAGGCGCTGAAGCTCTATCAAAATTTCGCAATACCCTTATTGATACCGAACTTGACAGAGATATACTTAAGGATGAAAATATTAAACTTCTTAAGAGAGAAAAACAAATCCGCTCCCATCTTCTCATTCAAAATGATGATGAATTCGAATGGGCTGCGACAATTCTCGATAATGCTAGGAAAAACTTAGCGATAGATGTCAGTCTTCATATCGAGCAAGAAACCTTGATACAAGAAATGATTCATGAAAGAGAAGG
Organism: Papaver bracteatum; assembly: GCA_023529315.1. Classification (NCBI taxonomy): domain Eukaryota; kingdom Viridiplantae; phylum Streptophyta; class Magnoliopsida; order Ranunculales; family Papaveraceae; genus Papaver; species Papaver bracteatum. Next base: position 280,246 of record JAJJWX010001529.1, read on the forward strand.
TTATTTATTGCTCCTCTAACATATTTATACTTGTTGTAGATTTTCAACAAATTTCTAATTTGTTGTTGTATCATCGCAGAATCTGAAGAAAAACATTCCACAAGGATAGCAGAACTTGAAGAAGAAAAAAGTAGTCTTGCGAAAAATCTTGCTTCCCGCAATGATAAAATCTCTAGACTACGAGAGAAGATAAAGATATCCAACTTCAATTTGTGTAGTAATCTTGTCACCGTTCGCAATAATGCTATTGAGAAAGTTTGTAAAGATAATGATCTTCCTCTTAGTCTATATCCTTGTCTCTTGGATAATATCCCAGCCAGTTCTGAAGTACCAGTTATTTCTGACAGTGAGGCTGATATAGATGAGAATGAAAGCGAAGATGAAGAAGGAACTAACGATGAAGATAATGAAGACGAAGATGAAGATAAAGATGAAGATAAATCTCAATAGTTTTGTTTTTTCTTTTTGATCTTCTCCTGTATTTCTCTCTTTCTTTCTTGCGACAATTATCTGCGACAAATTGTAATATTCTTTCTACAAATTATTTGTAGCTCCTGATGTCCCTCAATATAAAATTATTTGCCTCTATTTGTCTGTTATTTATATGAATTTATCATATAATGATGAATAACACTTTTTACCATTCTATGCATCATTCCCATACTTGCCTCTTGTTATTAATCTGCAATATGATAAATGAATTATTGCAAATATTTCTGCGAAAAATCTGTTATATGCTTCGCAAATATATTTTTTCTTGTGGTCTTATTTCGCCTTCCTAGTTAAAGGTCTTATTATGCCACTTTTATGCGACAAGATCGCAGGACATTCTTACTTTTTCATGTAATAATCCATTGATCTTGCCTTATCATTTAATTTTAATCTTTGCGACAATATGATAAATCTAAGCCACCTTGTGAGATTAATGTCTCTTTGATTTTTAAGATTTATGACATTGCCGTATTTGCAATGAAATCGCAGGACGTCTTTGCGATTTATATCCTCTTATTATTGATTTCATTTATTTTATCTTTTGATCTTATCGCAAAAACCCATTGATCTCATCTTAACTTTTCTCTTTTAGGCTTTTTGGACAGTTACGCGGCAATATGACGGGCCTAAATATTCTTGCGAATATAAAGTCCCATGACATTGCTGTTTGTGTCATGCGACAATATGATGGGCCTAAATATTCTTGCGAATATAAAGTCCCATGGCATTGCCGTCTTTTTTGATACACAGCTCCCTAATGGAGGGTATCGCCCTTATCTCCCCCCCCGGTTTCCCCTTCAAGGATTATACATCGGCCATACAAGACTAGCACTTTCCCATCCGGTTCTGCCAACAACCAGTTGTTTTCGCATCCTTGTCCTTTATGCCTTATATGGATTATAGTTACAAGACTGCACCCTAAGTGGGGTTTTCTTTGGGCCGAACACATCGTAAGCCAAGACTTGCCGTGGATGGCCAGGTTAGGTTCATCCATCCCGAGCACCCACAGCTCAACCGTGTACCTAGGCGCCTTGATCATACGTTGCATTACTTAGGAGAAACTCTTGGGCGCTCAACCAGGGTATAACCTTATATAGTTGGGAATCCAAGTTATCTCTCCCGGATGGATTTTCTATAATCCCAAATCTCCATGACTAGGTTCCAACAGCGGTATAGCTTTCCCATAGCCATACAAAGAGATACCCCCCTTATGACGCACTTTAAGGACATTGCCTCTTACGGAATAGAATCCGCGAACTAAGATGTACGCCATAAAAGTTCGTCCCATTATTTATATATTTTTAGGCGATTTGCGCCCATTTTATGCATTTGCATTAAAAATTCTTATATGATTCGAAATCATCATCTTTTTCTTTTAATAGAAAAAATTCTTATTTTTGAGCAAAGTTTTTCTTTTAATATTCTGTGTGCACATTTTTTGCTGTTCTTGTTTTTCGATTGTTCGCAACATGATACTGTTGCACTTCTTTTCTTCTGTGTCGAATGATTATTCGTAACTTCTTGATACTTGTTTATTCTCCTGTGAAGAGTGAATATTTAAACTTTTTCCCATATTCGCATGATTAATCACCACCGATTCTTTTGGGACATACTATTCTTGTTATATATCCTTTCCCCGCAACTCTATATTGTCCACCATCAACTTTTCAGCTCTCCGAGTCTGCCTCCTGTTATGTTGCCAATTACGATTCCGGGCATTTCTTTCTTCACAAGTATTAATGTCAACTTCATAACACTTTTTGCCTTCAAACCAATCACCTTTAATTATCCCAATACCATGAGGATGTGGAAACTTTATACATTGATGATATGTTGATGCTATGCCCAAGATCCCATGGAGCCATGGTCTTCCAATTAAGGCATTGTAAGGAGATTCTATATCCACTACACAAAACTTGATTTTTGAAGATATCTTGTTCAACGGAATTTCCATAGTAATTTCTCCTTTTGGCTTGTTTGCAGTGCCATTAAAACCATGGATCTTGTAAGTTGAAGGAATTAATTCATCATCTCTTCCACCCATTGTGCAATAAGTATGATAAAATAAAATGTCTACCGAGCTACCAGTGTCAATTAAAACTTTATCTATTTCCCAAGAATCACTCGCTGCGTCACCATCATCTTCTTCTACTTCTTCTCTTTATTTTGGATTTATCTCTAACTTCACTACCAATGGGTTGTCATGCATCTTCCCAGGATCTGGTATCTCTTCTGCAGTAAAAGAAATAACTTGTTTCTGTCATTCTTCTAACGGAGAAATCTTCGCAATATTCATCACCTCTCTTCCCTCTATATCCCTTGCAAATACTTTGCTTAACATATTGTCATGGAAATCCTCTATCGTTTTCTGCGAATGTACAATTGAATTGCAAAATAGATTTTTTGTTGTAGCTCCTACTTCAATGACAAATGTTTTGGCTTATTTCGCAACATTAACTCTGCGAATTTCTGGTGCTTGCGGAAATTGCTGCGGTTGTAAATATCTTGCTAGAAAATGATTTAATTTCCCCTGTTCAATCATTCGCAAAATAATTCTTTTTACATTTCTACAATTATGCACAGAGTGGCCATGAAAATGATGATAAGGACAGAACTCTTGATTTTGGTTGTTAGGATGTGGTTCTTTCCCCATGTTCCAGGGTGAGGGTATATACTCCATTAGAATAATCGCTTCCCAAATCTTGTCTATACCGGCAGTTAAAGGTGGAAATTTGATGTCTTCCCACATATTCCTCTGACCTCTTTGCTCTCTTGAATAATTCTGCCTTTGTCCACCATAAGTCTCTTGCGGTTGATCAAACCTTGGGACCTTATTATTGTTATTACGATTATAAAAATTTCTCTCCTTTTCCAATTCCTCCTGATCTCTACTCCCCATTGCTACTATCTTATGTTGATTATCAGTCTCCATTTTCTCTCGCGGATTTTTGGAAGTACTTGCTACTGCATTAATCATCCTTGGTAACAAACTTCCATTTGCTGCAGCTAAACTTGTGCCTGTGTGAATTGGATAATACTCCATCTCATTTTGTTTTTCCTCCAAAGCAATATATTCTTCTTGCAATTCTCGCAGTTCTGTCATGGTGATTGTGTTTTTAACTCTGAAGACCTGGATGTATAATAGATTCGTCGTAAACATAGCATTTATGAAGGATAAAATGAGATATCTTTCATCTACTCTTCCTGCCATTTCACTACACATTGTCCTCCATATTATCGTTAAGTGCTTTAAACTCTCACCAACCCTCTGTTTCAATCCAAACACATCTTCAATTCCAGGTCGTGTAAAGTTATTGCTGATGTATGCTCCTAAGAAAGTAGTTTGCAAGTGCATGAACGAAGTTAGTGTATTCTTGGGAAGACTTTCAAACCACTTCAGTACTTCGCCAGTTAAGCTTGACGCAAAATACTTGCACAAAACGACATCATGGTTCTCCCATTGTAGCATACATCGAATATAAGCTTTGATATGTTGGACAGCACACGTAGTTCCATCAAATATACTTGTCAACACCAATAAATTGAATTTTGGAGGTATCCCTCCTAATTGTACCTCTTGAGTAAATGGAGTTTTCGCAGCTTCTTCGATTGCCTCATCAAGTTGTCTTCATCCTCCTTCTCTTCTGTTATTTATCATTCCTCTCATTTCTGCTAATTCTCGCAAGATTTGTTCATTTATATCAGAATTTTGCTCCATTGGCCTTTTCAATGCAGCCTCTCTTCGTCTGCGTTCATGCCTTTCTTGTCTTGCGATGTTTCGCGCTTCTTCTCCAACATCATGGTTTTGCCTTCTTCTGCGATTTTCTTCTTCTTGCAAATTAATTTGTCTTTCATTCTCTTCTCCGTGAATTTCCTCATCCCTTACTGTTTCTCTTCGTTGCATTTCTATGTCTCTACGAATTCTCTCATATTACTCATTGAGATTATCATTATTACGATTTTGTGCACGTCGTCTTTCTCGATTATCATGATTATTCTGACGCAACGCTGTTTGAATTTATTGTTCTTCTACTTCTGCTCGCAATCTCTCTCTTTCTCCTGCTAAATATACTTGCTCAATATAATGGCTCTCAATATCATCTTCGATCATTCTACGATTTCTTCGAATCTCTTCATCACGTAACATTCTCCTTCTCTCTTCTTGATTTTATCCCTCATCCTGATTATGTCTAATGTCTAAAGTTTCACCGCATGGAATGTAACGATCATTTATCAAATTCTCGCCAATATTTTGTATAGGGAGATTTTGTCTTGTTTCTTCTCTATATGATCTTGAATTTGATCTCATGTTGCTTCTTGATCTTCTATTTTGTAACCTAAAATTTTCCATTCTTAATTCATGATTTTGCCTTGTAAGATTGGCACGTTCTTCTGCCTCTAATCTTCTTTCTTCATGTATCCTTTGTCTCAAATCATCTACTACTTCATGCTCTTCATGAATTAGTCTTCCATCCATTTCTTGATTTCTTTCCTCTTCTTGATTTTCCGATTCTTCTATCGAATCCGACCTCCAAGTATGCACACTTACTCTATCATAATCCACATTTCTATCTTGTGCTCGTGTTTGTTGATTCGGTGGTTGGATTGATTTTTCTTCTCCATTTCTCACTCTACTTCTTCCTGATCTAATCCTTAAAGATCCTTCCAATTCACTTGTTCCTTCCCCTGCAATTCTTTTAATTCTTCTCACTGTTGTTGGTGGTTCTGATGTATTTCTTCTCCTTCTAGCCATTTCCTCAATTCTAATAATTTCTTCAAATCTTCAAGCCGTAATTTTAAATTTCTCAAATTGATTCTTCCCTGTTTCTGGGCGCCAAAATGTAGTTGCAGGAATTCCCACACTACACCCTATTCAAGAATTTATCGATATTTATAACATAATCTTAAGATTAAAGACAATTTTTCATTAATATGATCTTAAGGAATTTTACAAAAATCAAGGACACAGAACACTTGATTAAGATTTTCTCTCTCCTAAAAATCTTCCTAGCCCTTAAAAATTCAACCCCCTCTCTGGAACTATTCATTTCCTTTATATAAGCATTTACCTAGTGGATTACAGCTCATGACAGCTCATTTACAGTTAAGATTCCCTTTAATTTCGGATCTAGATTCCTGCGATAAATCGCAGGTGGCACCGCCTTAATATTTCGTAGGCTTTATCGATTCATCGCAAAAATGTCACGCTGTTCTCATGTTTTTGTTATTTTCATCCGATATGTCATTCCTTATGTCACCTTGATGTATCACAGAACTGTTGTTTTATTGATGTATCGCAGAACTGTTGTTTATCTCGCAGGAATATGGTTGTAACAATATTCTGATCCTACACTCTTGCACAACTTCACCACCTTCTGTAAACTTCAAATCTCAGTTCTTCTTCAACAATTCATCACATTTCATCCCTAGTTTCACCTCCAGTTCAATCTCCTTCTCAAATTTGACCAATACCCTCAAGCTCAGTACCACCACCTTGTCCTGAACATCAATAACTGCAATACTCCTCAGAACCCATCTACATCTCCTCCTTGTACTGAAATTCTCATCCCCATGAAACTCAGCAGAACAAATTCCTTCTCCCATATTCTCCTTTCTCAGCTTCTCAATTGGAAACACAAATCCGCACCCATCATTCACAGTACACAACCAATATAACCCATAAATTCCTTAAACCCAACATCTCCATCGATCTGTTAAAAACTCTTGGATCAGAATCATTTCGAACCCCATGAGCATCAATCATACAGTAACCCTTGAAAATCACCTAGAAACAGCTCCTCCTCGATCTCCAAAACCAACAGCAACCCTCCACCATATTCTCTGGTACTATAGATCCTTCTGCTAATCAATCAACATAGAGAAACTGATTCAGCGTGAAATCCATGAATGGCATCACCAAATCCCATTTTCTTTCTCTCTCAATTTCAACCGAAATCAACATAACACATTAACCACAAACCCTAACTCTTTCCATTTTCGACTGCATTAAATCCTTATCAACCGAGTTCTCAATTCAAACTGCAAACCCTTCATCGATTTACAACGAACACTTTGAACTTCTTCTTCCCCTCTTCTGTGAGTTTATCGATCTACAGCAGCCATGGCTGGTTTTAGGTGTAAGAAGAAATGAATGCTTCTTCTATGAATTCCAGGTCGTGTAGGATTTAGGTTGGATAATCACGCCCCATTCTTTAGCAACCCCAATAGTTCCCCTGATTAACTCCTTGGGTGCTTCTAGCAATTTCTCTAAGCACAAAAATGATTTACCCCTTAACCGTGAGCTGGTTGTCTTTAACACTTCTCCAAAACAGAATTGCCCCTTAACCTCGGCTCGACTCCGGATAGTGTTCGCTGACTTTTTCCTTTTCGCTCTAAATGAGTAGTTTCTCCTTCTTTTGCTCCAAACGACTCCAAAGCACCTAGTAACTCAAATTCACACATAAGATACATAATTCACACGAAAAATAGCAAAGAAAGCATAAATACTAAATATAAAATAAGGTGTTTTAGACACCTATCAGTTCCCATGGTGAGGCGCACCTCCTCGGTTGGATAAGAATTCCATGCTGCAGTGTACGGCCTTGAAACAGACTGGTTTGCATCTTGGGTGAAAAATAACTTCCTTGCACTTTCCGTAATAATTTCTTCTCGTATTGTTCCGCTGTAGTTGTTTGGAAAGCGGAAGTACTGTGAGGGAATCTATGTTATGACGCCGCTTGAGAAAAATTCTGCCATACCGAAGGATGTTGGTAACTCCAAGCCAAACGTGGATGATGAATTCTGCACAATAGTCTCTGCCAGGAAAAGTCCTCTTAAGCATGTGCCACTGCTTCTTATCGGTCCGGAAAGTGAGCGAGGGGATTGGTCGGTTCCTCCCAGGAATGTGATACGGTTTTTCCTTCATAGGAAAGAGTATTCCTCTTATTTTATTGATTTCAAAGCCCCGGTGAGTCTATTGCGTTCCTTCGAGAAATGGATGCGGTTCATGATGAGCCAAGAGCATCTAAGAACTAATTTGATCAAGGAGAAGATCGTTGATACTGTTGCGGCTTCCGCAGTGCTTCAGATTATAAAATATATTCCAGGCTTGGTCACTTTTGTTTCCAGATGGTGTCCGGACACCCACACAACCGTATGTAGATGGGGTGAAATGACTATTTACTTGGAGAGCGTAGTTGTACTGCTGAACCTTCCTGTAGTTGGAAACCTTGATGTTAAGTTGTCCGCAGATGAATAAGAAATGCATGCCGCCCTGGTTGCGAAATCAAGAGGATTCGTTCGGAAAGAAAATGAGACGAAGTGCTTCTATGACTGGTGGGTGTTTCAGTGGTTTCCTGACGCATTAGAGTCAAATCGGAAGAAATGTACACTTCATGTTGCGGCGTTCTTGGCTCTTTGGATATCCAGAGATATTTTTTATGATGGCTCAGGCAAGAAAGAGATAATACATGGACTTATTAAGTTTGCCATAAAATTGGCAAAAGGTGTCGTTCTCCCCATTGGCGGTCTGTTTCTTGGTTCTCTGTATGCACACTTGGATCAACTGGTTTCGGACATGCGCGCCTCGAATGGATACATGAAAGTAGATTCATATGTTCATGTCGCCTTTCTCCAGGCGTGGCTATGGGAGCATTTCGAGAAGTATGCCCCGAAATCGTTGGATGTACTTCCAGAGTCTTGGGGTGGCTCGAGGATACTGCGCTGGTTGAACAGGGGCCCCAAGACTGGTTCGAACCTGGTCGGACCTCTTGACAGCTCGTACGCAGTTAATTTTTGTCCATGGGATCCGGTTCATGGGTCTATCACTACCTTTGCTCCTGCTCCAAACATGTCTTTGACTTCTGATAAAGAGTACCTGAGTATCGGAGAGATGGTGTTCATGCGTAGTTGCACGTCTGGCTATATATCGTCTTTCTTTCGAGGATCGTGGCAGGCAGTCTCTTATAATATTGAGCGAGCATCTCGGCATATGGGTTTCGACCAAGGGGTCCCTCTCGTTCGTCAGCTGGCAGCTCCAAAAGATCCATTATCAGACGTTCTTGATGCTAGTGCTCTTGCGCCGGGCAGAAGCCTCCCTTTATTTCTTTCGGAATGAAATCCGTCGACTACCTCCAAGTATAAAGCATTCTGGCAGAGTGAATTCCTCGTCATCCAGGAATTTGTGAAATCCGTAGTGGAGAACACTCTTGGTAGGCCTTCCGCCGAGATTTTAGCAAAACATCCGTTGTTGAGGGATACTTTTTTAACCAAAAGGAAATCTGTCGGTATGGACGTGGACAATCCCCAAGTGAAGGAGCTAAGATCTAAGAATTGTACTGGTGGTCTTCAGTCGGGTCTGGAGGCTCTCCCGACTTTTATCTCCTCCAATATACGAGTACGTATAATTTTCTTCCTGACTTAGTCGAATTACATATGTCCATGTCTTATTCTTGAGTGTCTATCCTTGTGCCTTGCCCAGGGTCTCAATAGCGTGAACGCCTTTGCTAAACTTGCACGTTGTCAGAAAACAACACCTCTTGAGATAGAAGGCAGCGATGTTGATCCTACCCATGACGGAGGGGAATCCGAGAATGATGAAATCCCAGAGACCAGAGATGGCGGGAGTAATTCTTCCGATAGCAGTGATGAATCTTCTTCTAGTCAGTATGAAACTGAATCGGTGAGTCCCCTCCATGTTTTTCTCCTTTCCCCCCTTTTTTTTTGCAGTAAAACTAAATATTGATTTTTAGGAGGAAACCGTTCCTGGGGATGATCTTGAAGTGGAAGACCACCATAGCAAAGACGTAACCGTACTTCCTACTGCAGAGACTGCACCATCTAGCGATTTGGACATGGATATTCATCGTACCAAGGGCGCTGTCGTGACTCAGGTGGAGGAGAGCACTTCGGGGGGTTAAATTGTAGTTAGGGATCCCCTGCCAGTTGCTGATTCAGTTGTAGGTGTCACATTCAATCCTCCATATATGTCCCCTTTTCCAGGTCATGTGTTGATTGGTGGATTTAGCGTGCCATCTAAACATGTGACATTGTACACCAAGATTTGGGAAAGCTACAGTCACATTGCCACGACTAAGAAGATCATCAGTCGCCATGCGTTGCTCAAATGTGTAGAGGAAGCCTTGTCTTCAATTGATAAGATGTGCAGCGTGACTGGTCATACAGTTTCTGAGGATGTAATCTCAAGCTGGAAGTTCCATCTTGACATGTGCATGGGCTTCGAATTCAACGTTCCTTGGTTCATTGAAGGTCTCTTTGATGTTGAAAGGTCATTGGATGGAGCAGTTGAAGGTCCTTCCGCAGACATGATGAAGAAGCAGGAAGCGGAATTCAAGAAGTTGTGTAGGAAGCTGAAACTTAAGAGGGCGGCTCTCCAAAGCACGAGGGAGGCCTTTGCGAAAAGGAGAAAGCCGCTGTTGGAAAACTTCCCTTGGATATATATCTGTCTTTTGGACCTCTTATCCTTAGGTTTTTTTTTTTGAAAGGCAAACGAGACGCCTGGTTTTTGGTTTTTGATTTTCTGATTTTATCGGGTTAATAGATAAATGCTACCTTGACGGTTTTGGATTATTTTTATTTTTTTTGAATGAAGTGTTTAGAATGGAATTGTCTTTAGCCATGAATGAAGTGACGCAGAAATCCCAGGAAAATCATGGAACAGTGTGTTGGTAGATGACATGGGATGAAACATGGCTATAGGTTTTATCAGAACTTGTAAAATCAAACCACATATTTTTTTTAGATCCGACTTACTCGGTTTCTCAGGTCTTCTGATGAGAATAAACTTTCCGGGTGTAGGACCAAGTTTTTTTTTTTTGAGAAACATGGTCATAGGAAGTCCCAAGCCTTATGAGTCATGCCATGACTGATAATCGAGCCGTCGAGTAACTGAGTCAGAGTGGATTTCCTTCCTCTATTATCTTGACGTCTAGGTCAAAGAATGAGATCGTTGGTTGAAAATTGACATTGTAACCAAAAGATCGAACCTCCCGCTGTGGTCGCCAATTGTTTATAGGTGAAAATAGTTTCTAATGATTTCAGTAATTGCGGGTGTGAAGGTGAGAAACATTTTAAACCCTAAAAAATATACTGCAAGGGATTACTTTAGATCCAAGAGATCAATCTGTACAAGTCCGGCCTAAACCAAGAAATGGTCGTTCCAGACTTGCTTCGGTCACAAAGTGGATGAGAATGGGTTGGTTTTGGGGAGGGAAGCAAGGAGAAGTGGTGAGACCAGAATAGTTGATTCTGGAAGAGTAGTTGGGTTACTACGACTTGTTATCAGAAAAGTAAGAGAGCTCACGAGGAGAGATAGCAAGTAAATATTTCTAAGTGTAGTCTTGTCCGAATGAACTTGTTGTTCAATGGAAATAGGTAAGACCTATTTATACAAGTCAGAGTATAAACATACCCTGGTCTCATTAAGGAGTGGGGAAGTAAATGGGAGGAGGTGGTAACCGTATGCATGGAATTGATGTCCATAAAGTTGTTAACACATGAAACTGGTTTTCATGAAATTGTTATGGAATTGATGTCCCATAAAGCTATTAACGCATGTGATTTATGTCCCATGAACGTTTCACACAAAACTTTCCATATTTTCTAACCACTTCACCCTTATGACACTTCCTTATGATGGGCGTAGTGTACGCCGCACGTTGTAAACCGCCAAACCAATACCCAAATAGGATCCCCCAGTTTGTGTTGATGTCTCGAATGTTTTTGGAAAAAATGTAGTATGTTGTTGTGGCTTGGAAAGTCAAGCTCGGGAAACTTGCTGGACTGGTGACCTTCGACGGTCGAGATTTTGCATATTGAGAGGAGGGGAAACCGTTGATCGTTACGCGCCTTTGTTTCTGGTAGTCGCGTAGTGAGGGCCAACAGGTGGCGCGGCTAGGTGCGATTTTGGCTTGGCCTGTGGGGCCAAGGGTTTTCCATGGGCGTATGGCGTGTCCAGGGCCAAGGCAAGGGCGCTTGGCTTGGCATGACATGACTAGCATAGCTAGGGCCAAGACAGAGTGCGTTTGGCATGGCGCGGATAGCTTGGCTAGGTTTGGTTTGGCTTAGCATGTGGGGCCAAGGGTTTTCCATGGACGTATGGCATGGATAGGGCCAAGTCAAGAGTATTTGGCTTGGCATGACGTGACTAGCATAGCTAGGGCCAAGTCAGAGTGTGCTTGGCATGGCATGGCTAGCTCGGCTAGGTTTGGTTTTAGATTGGCATGTGGGGCCAAGGGGTAGCCATGGGCGCACGGCATGACTAGATTGGGCTAGGTACGTGACCAAGCTATATTTTTGAGACAAAGGTCGTGAGGGGACCTAAGACGTCCATGACTTGCTCCTGAGATTGAAGGGAAACCGTTGATTGTTGCACGCCTTCACTTTGGTAGCCGCGTGGGGAAGGCCAGCATGGTGGCGCGACATGAGGGGACATGGAGAGACGTGTTTGGCATGGCGCGGTCGGCGTGGATAGCTTTGGCCAGGTGCGTGCCCAATCTAGGGTTTTGGTCCAAAGGTCGTGAGGGGACCTTAGATGGCCAGGATTTTCTCTTGGGATTAAAGGGCAACCGTTGATTATTTCAGGCCTTCACTTTGGTAGCCGCGTGGGGAAGGCCAGCATGGTGGCGCGACATGAGGGGCCATGGTGAGGCGTGTTTAGCATGGCGCGGTCAGCGTGGCTAGCTTTGGCCAGGTGCGTGACCAAGCTAGGGTGTTGGGACAAAGGTCGTGAGGGGACCTTAGACGTCCAGGATTTTCTCCTGGTATTTAAGGGCAACCGTTGATTGTTGCACGCATTCACTTTGGTAGCCGCGTGGGGAAGGCTAGCATGGTGGCGCGGCATGAGGTGGACATGGCGCGATTGGTGTGGCTGGCATGATTTTCCACTGGCACAGAGGTGCGGCTAGCATGGTTGGCATGCTTTGGCGCGGTCGGTGTGGCTGGCATGATTTTCCATTTGCACAGAGGTGCGGCTAACATGGTTGGCATGCTTTGGCGTGGTTGGTGTGGCTGGAATGATTTGCCATTGGCACAGAGGTGTGGCTATCATGGTTTGCATGCTTTGGCGTGGTTGGTGTGGCTGGCATGATTTGTCATTGGCACACGTGGAAATTAGGGTTTGGCTTGTCGTAACCCTAATTTGAAAAATATAACCCCGGTAATCATTTTAGAGACACATTAAAAGGTTTCAGTAAATGTGCCTAGTAAATGCTTGTTGATTTAAATGTTGTGACATCACTGTCTGCTAGGGTTTAGTGTTTTACGATTTTAACCCTAAACTAAAAACCACCATCAACAGCTCCAAAAAGACGTTTTCTCCTTCTTTTACTCCCAAGGACTCGAAATTATCTGATAAACTTAAAAGTAAACATAAGATACATAATTTACAAGAAAACTCGCAAAGAAAGCATAAACTGTAGATAAATATCTAGGTGTTTTAGACACCTATCATATGCTTCATTCAATTTACCAATTCAGAAGCTATCATAACTTGTTCATGTATGCTTCTGCCCTTAATATAAGCAATTTTTTGTGATGAAATTATTTCCTATACTTGTGCTAACTATTAATCTTTTAATATTATTCTTATATCTTTTAATATTAATTTTATTTTTGTTATGATCAGAAAGTTGGAGTTAAGGGGACCTCATCCCGCACAAAACACAAAAAACTAAAATAATACAAAAAACCTAACTACGAGGCTATAATTTCCCTTTTTTATCCTCTCTAATGATATCACACAAATGAAGAGGAAAATATTTTATAACCACATTAGCCCATTTTAATAGGGGATTAAAATTTCTTTACAGGCCTGCAGCTCTGTTTTTTTCTCTATATACATGAAAAAAATTCAACACCTCAAATGGTATCTCTGCTCTGCGTAGAACAAATCTGAATCAAACTCCAAGGAGACCGAAAATCTCTATTCAGTAAGTAAGTAAGTAAACATAGTACTTTCTTAAAACCTGTAGATAGGGCAAAACGAGTTGCTGGTTTTTACGAAATTGAGGAGACGACCGTGCGGAGGAAATTCCTTGAACCGAGCGAATTGTCTAACCTCACATAGATGCAATGAAATAAGGGAGTGCTTTGAATTCGAGAGATCAATATGTATTACTCTGGCTTAAACCAAGACAATGGCCGTTCCATAGTAAATTAGGTCACAATAGAGGATGGGTCGATCTGTAGGAGGGAAGCTGAGAAATGTGTGAGTTCAATGGTGATCGAAGATTGTAGGTGTGTTGTGTATTCTGAAATAGGATAAGTTCTGAATGATTGAATTTGCTCTGTTGAGAGTAATTGCTCAGATGTTGAGTTGTTAATCTCTTGTTATCTGTTTGATGTGAGATTGCCATTTTTTCAATCATGATTCAAAGACTTATTTATGTTGCTATTATTATAAACACCATGATCCCATGAAGTGTGACAGTTGATGGAATCAAAGAGTGGGGAAGTGGAAATCGTGTTAAAACTAGTTGCTCAACGTGCGGAGACTTGGTTGATCTTCCATCCGCTACTTTGTTAAATCCTCCAACCGATTGCACGACTTGCTCACATTCTCATCGTGTGTATGAACACATGTGCCATAGATGGTAGGATCGGAAAGATACCTACTATTGTGTATACTGCAAGTGCACAGTGTCGACAAGCAACACAGGGCAAGCACAGGTCGAACCACAAAGACTTGGAGAGTGTAGAAGTTGATTCTAAATCCTTACTTAGAACTGATTCAGAGAGTAACCAAAAGGGGTTTGATTTTGTCGATACGACGAGATATTGGCAAAGACTTAAACAAAAAGTAATTTGAATTAAAGTAAGCAATTAAATCAAGGTGTAAATACTGAGAATATGGATACTAGGGTATTCAAATCCACTACTAACTTATGATATGCATTCAACTTGTAATATTATTCTTGTCCTCACAGAAGATTCAAGTCTACCGTATATCTAAGGTGTTTCTCCAATGGATAATTTAATCACAACTAAAGTATTTCTCCAAAGCATTAACTGTCTAATTAAAGCACAACTAATCTGAGGATCAATATTTGGTTAAGCATGAGTTGTAGCATAATCAACAAAGAGATATTCTAACTACAATGGATACATGGCATACATTGTGAGAGCAATATGTTGACAAACTTGGATTAAATTATATCTTTAAACAATTATAAACTTTCAAGAATAATATACAAGATATGAATACATACCAATGAGTTACGGCTTCATTTAAACCCTAGCAAATGAAACTAGAACATGAAGAACATTACAACAAAACTTAAATTTGATAAACTAACATGAACAAGCTATTCTTGGATGAGTTTTCAACACAACAACCCTCTCTATTTATACACAAAAATTCTCTCACACTTGGGATCCGAATTTCACTGTAGCAACCACTCAACAATTAAACAAAACATGTTTTCTTAATTGATGGATAGAATGGAATACAATGGGGGTGAGGTGGATGTTTTGGAAAGAATCCAATGGGGGTGAGGTGGATGTTTTCGAAAGAATCCAATGGGGGTGAGGTGGAAATGGATTTGGGTCTTGGGTTTTGGATCATGGGTTGTTTAATCCCATGAATTTGTAAACAGGTTGCCACTGATGCGCTTGAGCGGTTGCAACGCTTCCAACTTTCTTCTCTTTTGTCTTCTCAATTCTTCCAAGCTTTATTTAGTACTTAAAAACACAAAATTAATTAATACAAATATTTATTCTTGAAGATGGTAAGAATGCAGAATTTGGGATAATATATGACTTTGAAGCGCGAAAGATGAGTTAAGTGCCAATGAAAAGGTGTATGAATATGCAATATTTGGCACTCATCAAATACCCCCAAACCTGAATTTTACTTGTCCTCAAGTGAAACAGAAATCCAGAAATCCTAACTATACCACTGTCGCTGGTCTCTCGAATGCATTTAGCGTATGCACTAAGCCTTTAAACCCCTAGGTGTCCCTAGTGGACGAGTTGTAGTCTCGTGAGGGCCTACCAAATATGTACCCACAAAACCTTCTCCAATTTCAGAGCATCCATAGAAATGTCTTCGTCTTCGGTCTTCAACTGTAGATGATGAACTTCGGAATTTCGTAGAACCTTGACAATTTGTAACCAATTTTTTTTTTTTTTTTAAATTTTAGACCCGCTACACAGCTGATCATAATTTTTTTTTTAGAGACCCGCTACACAGCTGGTCATCAGATATCATACACAAGATCCGAGACAAAAAATATTTTAGGGACCCGCTACACAGCTGGTCATCATTTTTTTTAGAGACCCGCTACACAGCTGGTCATCAGATATCAACAACACAAAAATGCAAAAGACTACAAAAGATCCTACAAAAGACCCGCTCCACAGCTGGTCATAAAAAATGCAAAAGACTACAAAGGATCCTACAAAAGACCCGCTCCACAGCTGGTCATAAAAGATGCAAAAGACTACAAAACGCCATATGCAAATACTCCCCCAAACTTAAATCTAACATTGTCCTCAATGTTTCAAAAGATAACAGAAACAACAACAAAACGTGAGAACAAAACAGATTCAAATGAAAGAGAATACCAGATGCAAAAAGGTTGGTGCTAACCATAATTGAATGAATGCTATGAAAGCAAACAATATGAGCGCAAGACAAAAAGTTCGGTTAGCACACAAATATATCAACAAGATTCAAAATTTACCTACTAGATTATACAATGATGACTCCCCAAACACCAACAATCTAAAAAGTTGAGGATCAACCCAAAAGACGGAATGCAGAAACATCAACAACCTTACATATTTATAACAGAACAACAATGCAAGTGAGATTGCATATGTGAATGAGTTACCCCCAAACCTAAATTTTTCAATAGATAAACTTTTGGGTACAAAATCTAACAATTTCAGTGGTGCATCATGCACAAGATCTAGTTCAAAGTGGATTTTTTCATGGATGGATGGGGAGACATGAGTAAACTCGAACTGTGGCTCATCAAAGGTATTATATTTAGCTGCAAAATAGTCCAAGAGGACTTGAGAGGCACACACTTCCAATCCAAAGCTTTTACTTGTCCACAAAATGGGTTTGACAACCTCTCGGTTTACCCTAAGACAGTCATGTTGTGACTTAAGCATCGAATCATAACTCTCCAAGTTATTTTTATTTGTGTTACTATATGATTCAGCTTTCCCTAAGTCATAAACAAGTACAACATCATGCTCATGCTCATAAAACAAATCAATAAGACCCAGTTCACAATCATCCACTACAACTTTAGTTTCATGCATAGGAATATCACAAGAAACATCACAGTGTGACTTAGGCATAGAATCAGACACATCAAAGTTATTTTCATGCATAATATCATTGGTGTCTACAGAAGATTCAACATTTTCTAAGTCAGACACAAGATATGTGTCATGCTCTTTTTCACAGGACAATTCCACAGGCTCAAGATCAGTATCACATGTATATGGAACACTAGAAGAAACATCATTCATTAAGGTCGAGGAAGAGAAGCCAAATGTCTCTGAACCCAAAGGTTCGACAATATTTTCAGCAAAAACATGTTCTTCTAACATAACATCACCATCATACTCATCATAAAAAATACATGAATGCAATGTCCTATTCAAAACCCTAGTGTCTCTAGTCCAGTCATTTACCTCTAGATTAGGCTCATTTTTAACATTAGCATCCTGAGTAGGACTAAACACATTATTTTTAGAATGCAATTCATTAGGACTAACATTCATTTCACCCTGAAATTCCTCCCTCTCCTCATTCAGTGCATCAAGGATTTGACTCATTTTGAGTTCTAAACTCGCAAACCTTTGGTCAGTTAACGTTTGATATTGCACAAGGTTTTGATTAAATTCTAAAATTTCATTATGTTTTTCAATGAAAGGAGAGTCATCAATAGTAGGAAATTCATAATCAATGCTATATGGTTTATCATGCAATACACTCCTAGCATTATTTTGTTCGATGAGATTTTCCTCCACAGATTGAGAAGTACAAAATTGTTCAACTTCCCACTGTGGTGGATGATACATGAGTGCAGGGTCATTAGGGTCTATAAAATACTGATCGCAACCTTCGAAAGGTTGATTATGGTCCTAATGACTATCATCTTTGTAATCTGTTGGCATTTCAGATTTTGGATTTTCATGATATTCTCTAAATTGCCTAAAATCATGCAAAATATAACAATTCTCAGTAGGATGGCCTAAGCCTCCACATAAGGTACAAGCATAGATTTCAGATTGCCTAGACGAATTTTATACGACAGATTCATGCATTTGCATTTCTAAAGCTGCAGTTCACTTCTAAGCTGGTCCAAAAGTGATGATTGTGAGAGTTGGGCCTTTGTAAAGGTGTTCATTTTCACCCTGTGGTGGATGATACATGTGTGAGTAGTTAATAGGGTCCATGTATTGATGCTCAGGACTATGAAAATTTCCATAAAAATCCCTATAACTATTGACATCATGGTCTGTTGGAGTTTCATAATGTGAAGCATGCCCGTAAGCAAGCTCTCTGATGGATTTGTTTCCATACCCACCTACAGACCAGAATCCTGACATGATCTCTAACTAGCACTAGGCTTGTTGCAGAGATTGGGATGTACACACTGAAAACAGACCAGTATATATTTTTTTCATTATTGGTTTTTTTTTTTTAAGCCCGTTCTCTCATTCGATGAATTGTTGAATATTGATAGTTGTACCAATATTCCTTGGTTTGAGCAAATATTGCTCATCTGAGCAAATGTTGCTCGTTTGATGAATTATTGGTAGCATGACCAAATAAAGTATTAAATCAGAATACTAACAACTGAACCGAGTATAATTAATAAAATGTTGGTCATGCGATCAACGTAAAATTATTAGCGTTTGAATCTGGAATTATGAACCTTGGACTCAAAACCCTAATTTGATCAATTAATGATTTATTGAAAATAAACCATGGAATGAAGGAGAGACCGGCTACATGGGATGATGGATCGACCATGTAGTGCCCAAATGCTCGAGTGAGAAAATTTTAAAGTCTCTTGAATACCAGTTGCTTTGTTGATGAAAGGACGATTAAATGATGGTTTAATCATTAAAATAATGCTCGTCTGAGCCTTAGGTGGTAAAACCTAATTAATTATGAAGAGATGAGGGACCGACCAAGGGGTCATGAAACCGGCACTGGGTGGTCACGGGATCGAATAATGATCGTTCAATGAATCTCCAAATTGTTTGGAAGAGTTTTGGACCTAATACGTGCAATTGCGCAAATTAGGTCAAATTGTGAAAATACGTGGGATCGGATCTTTGCAAGCCAAAGAGCCAACCTTGGTCAGTCAAGGTAACATCCTCACGTCACCAAAGTGTTCGTATCTCAGTTCTGAGAATTTTGGTATTTTCTGGTGTGCGTTTGAGCAACATTTTGAGAAAATATAAAGAAATCGGGGATTTTTACTGAAACCGTCAAAACTTCATGAGATGAAGGAAAATAATAATAAAAAAAATGAAGGTATCATGAATTATAGGACCGTCTAAGGCCAAGTTATGGCCGGCCGGCCAAAGAGCCCGGTTCCACGGTATTTTTCCTAGTTTTATAATATTTTTCATGATTTTAGGGAAATATCATAAAATCAAGGAGTTTGTTGAAATCAAGGAGTTTCCATGAGATGAGGAAAACATAAATAATAGTAATAATAAAATAAGTGGCTTGTGGGACCGGCTTGGGCATGACCGGCCTGCTAGGTCCCGGTCCCGTGAGTTTTCCCTAATTTTATGTATTATTTCATGATTTGAAGGAATTTTCATAATTTGAAGGAAACATCATGAAATCAAGGAATTTCTTGGGATCAAGGAAACATAAATAATAATAATAATAAAATAAGGGGCATGTGGGACCGGCTAGGGGCCACGAGTTTCCCTAATTTTTATTAATTATCATGATTTGAAGGAAATATCATGAGATTAAAGAGTTTTCATGAGATTAGGGAAATAATAATAAAATATTGAGAAATCATGAGGTGTGGGACCGGCCATGACTAGGGTATAGCCGGCCAGCTAGTAGACACGGTCCCATGACACCTTTCCTAAATTTATATTATTTCCTTGATGCGAAGGAAACACCATGAAACGAAGGATATTTGTTCAAATGAAAGGATTTTCATAAGATCAAGAAAAATAATAAAAAATATGATAAAATATAGAATTGGGCGTGGGACTGGTCACGACCGGCCGGCCGGTGGGCCCAGTCCCTCAGCGCCTTGGTTAATATTTTATTATTTATTATTTTCTTTCCTATTTTGCATAGGTTCATCGTCTCTTCGTATTTTGAAATACTCATTCATGCATTCATGTGCTTGTTAATGCATTATTGTCGAGTACATCTGCACCATTTTGGTCAGGGCTTACTCGTAGGTAGCTCATATGCCCGTATGTTGAATATTTATTACTAACCCATGAAATTCTGCTAGGAAGAACCATAAATTGAAGTAACGAAATATTATGAAAAATACTGAATATTTTCCAAGGATTCAGTTAATGAATCTAATGATTTAAGAATAATTAATTGATGGATCTATACTATCACGATCATCTAGGAGTATTAATTATTCAGGAATTGAGTGATATGAGCTTGTTGAAGCGTCATATTTCTTTTATATAGCCAGGGAAAACATTGTTACACCCTGAAGACGTTATTGCTCTATACTTGCAGGCAAGCTGTCTAGGAGCCGTCCAATCTTTCGATTCTATATAGAATTAATTACTGAAATTACTTAGTATTCATGAGATATGTTGTTGCCTCAGTTGAGAGACTATATATCTACATATATTTGAGATACAGTATTCTCAGTCAGAGATTCTTGTGGCATGAGCTTTCATGCTTTCGATAAGATACATGATCCTCAATACTCATCTAATTGTTGGATCAGGAGCATATACAATTATGGGTTTACGATTTTATCCCTTGTAAAAAATCCACCATCTACATTAAGTCCCATGATTAGTGAGGGACAGTCATGTTCCTCAGTCATCACTGGATGGTGATTTTCTAGTTATGAACGAAATAAGTAATTGAACTTAGTCGTAAGATAAGATGTTACCGGATTTTCGATTGCACGAGCGAACCACGGCTTGATCGAAGATCCCAGTGGCATGATAAAGCATCATCTGATGAGCATAAATTGGTATAGAACCGATGATTTGATGACGGAACCTTGGTCGATTTAGGATTCATGGGTCCGGGCCCATGAAAAGAAATCCTTGTTTTAGGAATAGACGCTCGTTCTTTCGTTAGTTTAAGGAACAAACAAAATAGACCTGAGTCTAATGATATAAAATTTTGTCTATGAGCTTTCACGAAAACAAAAATTAATTATTTCAAATATGTGAGATTTCACAAAGTGGAATAAACTCTCGTTTCAAAGGTGGATGTTCGTGCCAAGGTAGTCAATATCGGTTGTACAGACCGATATTACAGGTTTTTATCGGATATCGGAAAATACCTATACGATATCGAAAATATCGGTGATACGAAGATGGAATGATAAAAATGTTCGTACAGGCCGGTACAGGACGATAATATCGGTTTTACCTATACACCGATAATATCGGTTCCAATATCATCTTTGGTTAAGATGAAACCTAAGAATGGAAAATTGGGCATTCCAGTATCATATGTGGTAAAGATGAATTCTATAAAGGGAAAACTAGGCACCATCAAGTATAATCAATTATCAAAACCACCACCAAATAAAGTGAATAAGTTTTTCGAGCAACACGCATCTAGTCTTTACGGAAGAATTTGAATGGAAGAAATAAATGACTATACATGATCCAGCAATCAGACGAGGACTATACATGACTATATATATATCTGTAGATGGTGGATTTTTTACAAGGGCTAAAATTGTAAACCCGTAATTGTATGTACTCCTGATCCAGCAATCAGACGAGTATTGAGGCTCATGTCTCTTATCGAAAGCATGAAAGCTCATGCCACAATAATATCTGACTGAGAATACTGTATCCCAGAGTATATGTAGACATATAGTCTCTCAGCTGAGGCAACGACATATCTCATGAATACTAAAAAAATTCAGTAATTACTTCTATATAGAATCGAAGGGTTGGATGGCTCCTAGATAGCTTGCCTGCTAGTATAGAGCAATAACGTCTTCAGGATGTAACAATGTTTTTCCTGACTATATAAAAGAAATATGACGCTTCAACAAGCTCATATCACTCAATTCCTGAATAAATAATGCTCCTAGACAATCATACTAGTATAAAGCCATTAATTAATTATTTTGAAACCATTAGATTCATTAACTGAATCCCTAGAAAATATTCAATATTTTTCATAATATTTCGTTACTTCAATTTATGGCTATTCCCAGCAGAATTCCATGGGTTAGTAATAAATATTCAACACACGGGCATCTGAGCTACCTTCGATTAAGCCCCGACCAAAATGGTGCATATGTACTCGACAATAATACATTAACGAGCACCTGAATGCACGAATGAGTATTTCAAAATACGACGAGACGGTGAACCTATGCAAGATAGGAAGAAAATGATAAATAATAAAATATTAGTCAAGGTGCTAGGGGACTGGACCCAACGGCCGTCCAGTCACGTCGTGGCCAGTCCCACGCCTAATTCTATATTTTATCATATTTTTTATTATTTTCCTTGATCTTATGAAAATCCTTTCATTTGAACAAATAACCTTCGTTTTAAGGAAAACTCCTCCGTTTCATGGTGTTTCCTTCGCATCAAGGAAATAATATAAAATTAAGAAAGGTTTCATGGGACCGTGTCTACTAGCCGTCCGGCTATGCCCTAGTCATGGTCGGTCCCACACCTCATGATTCCTCAATATTTTATTATTATTTCCATAATCTCATGAAAACTTTTTAATATGATGATATTTCCTTAAAATCATGAAAATTAATAAAAAATTAGGGAAACTCGTGGGGTCGGGCCCTAGCCGGTCCCACACACTCCTTATTTTATTTTTATTATTTTTTATGTTTCCTTAATCCCATGAAATTCCTTGATTTCGTGATATTTCCTTCAAATTATGAAAATTCCTTCAAATCATGAAATAATACATAAAATTAGGGAAATCTCGGGGACCGGGCCCTAGCCAGCCGGTCATGCCCTATCCGGTCCCACACGTTCCTTATTTTATTTTTTATTATTTTTTTATGTTTCCTTAATCCCATGAAATTCCTTGATTTCATGATATTTCCTTCAAATCATGAAATAATACATAAAATTAGGGAAAACTCAGAGACCAGGCCCTAGCCGAACCATGCCCAAGATGGTTCCACACGCTCTTATTTTATTATTATAACATTTTCATTGTTTCCTTCATCTCATGGAAACTCTTTCGCTTCAAGAAAACTCCTTAATTTTAACAAAACTCCTTAGTTTCAACAAACTCCTTGATTTTATGATATTTCCATAAAATCATGAAAAATATAATAAAATTAGGGAAATGCTATGGGACTGGCCTCATTAGATGGCCGGCCATTCCTTGGCCATAGCCAGTCCCCAATTTCTTCATATTTTCTCAAAATGTTGCTCAAACGCATACTAGACAATATCAAAATTCTCAGAACTGAGATACGAACACTTTAGTGACGAGAACATGTTACCTTGACCGACCAAGGTTGGCTCTTTGGCTCGCAAGAATCTGGTCCCACGTATTTTCACAATTTGACCTAATTTGTGCAATTGCACGTATTAGGTTCAAAACTCTTCCAAACAATTTGGAGCTTCATGGAACGATCATTGTTTGATCTCGTGATGAGCCAGGTCCGATTTCATGACCCCTTGGTCGGTCCCTCACCTCTTCACAATTAATTAGGTTTTATCACCTAAGGTTCAGACGAGAATTATTTTAATAAATGATTAGACCAGCATTTAATCATCCTTTCACCAACTGGTCTTAAAGAGACTTTGGTATATTTTGCTCACGTGAGCATCTGGGCGCTACATGGTCGATCCATCATCCTTTGTATCTGGTCCCTCCTTCACTCTGTGGTTTATTTTTAATAAATCATCAATTGATCAAATTAGGGTTTTTGAGTCCAAGGTTCATAATTCCAGATTCAAACGTTAATAGTTTTATGTTGATCTCATGACCAACATTTTATTAATTATACTTTATTTGGTCGTGCTACCAATAATTCATCAAACGAGCAACATTTTTTTAGATGAGCAATATTTGCTCAAATCAAGGAATATTGGTTCAACTATCAATATTCAACAATTTTTCAAATGAGCAACATTCGCTTAGATGAACAATATTTATTCGCACTGATGAATATTGGTTCAACTATCAATATTCAGTAACTCACCAAATGAGCAATATTTGCTCAGATGATGTAGTTGCAGAATAATCTACAACTACACCCTCAATAGAATTAGTAAAAACTCAAGAAGTTCTTGATGGTGAATGATAACTTTCTTATTAATTCTCTTAGTTGATTACATAGAATTATCAAAATGGAACTAGAATAGTTACAACTTTTTCTATTCTCTTTCCTAAGATAATTTCTTACACCCATTAAAAGAACCTCTCGAATTTTACATTTGAACTCCTATTTATAGTAAAACTTATGCAGCTGTATATGAATTGCGAAGTATCGCAATTCATCCTCGCAAAACTTCATATTTCCCCGCACTACTTCTATCATCGTATCATTTTATAACTCTTTCCTCCTTTATTTATTACGATACTCGTGAACTATTATCTTGCGATATTCAGTACCTACATCTTGCCTCTTCTCATGTCAATTCTACGAATAAGAAATGTCATGAGAATCCCTATTCTCGTAAATTTAGTGTAGTTATTACCACCCATCAAGTTCGCAACACGTCGTTTTACTTTTCCCTTACCTTTTTGACATGTTTCTTCGTAACCGTTCTTTTCAACCGTTCACGCTTACTCGTATTAATGAGTTTATATCTTCATCAAACTCTCTCTATTTATAAATATTATCCTTTGTTTTTGCTTTTTATTCTCTTATCTTATTCATCTTCTTCACCACTTCTGCCTCTGCAATCTCTTTTATCTTTTTTCCTTTTTATTTTCCATCTTATATTCAATGGCACCAAAGAAGATAACTATTGAACAGATTAATGCAGAACTTGCTGATAGGGACCTCATTCTCTCTGAGATTGAAGGTTATGATAATAAATATTCTCTCTGTGTGAAGCTCTTTACCAACTATGTTTGGGATGATCAGAAAATTTTAATCTCACAAAGTCAAATCCTCGCAGGTCTTCCTCTTCCTCTTTATGATGTTAACTTTCCTCTATTCTATGAAATTATTTCCCACCCCAATTTTTCTTGTGCCATTTACCAATTGACTTGTGATTGTATTCGCCTCTTTGAATTCTCAAATCGTGCCGCTTTTGGGAAATCTTTGTATTCAGTTGATCTTAGGAAACCTGGATTTGAAAATATGGAAATTGTTGCTGTGAATTATACAGTTGAGGGTTTCTTCAAAAATTACACACTAATTCCTGCGAGGAAAGAAGATAATCGTTGGGGTGTTCGTCTTCATCGTAAAGCTAATATCGCAGCAGATGATCTTCTCATGCACGATATTGATTATGCCTCAGGAAATAATAAGACACCTCGTCGTTCTAATGATGAAGATTGGTATAAGTACCCTTTAATATTATCGGGTTCTTATATTTCTGGGATAGTAGAACTTCCTGCGAACCTTCGTAACCGCCATTATCAACCTTGGGTTTATATAAATGTATGTACTTCCATCTCCTTATCTTTTTGTTACCTTTTAATTTCAAATGAGGTAAGAAACACTCTTGTATTTTTCTAAACAATATATTGTTGCCTCTGTTTCTTATCCTTATTTGAATTTGCAGGTTCCACTTCTTCCTGAGATTGCTGCGAGTGAAAATAAGAGTTCTACTTCTTCTAAAAGGTTTACTGCAACACAACAAACTCTTCGTTCTGCGAAGGTTACCCAAGTTTCTGGTAGTCAAGATGATGATCTTCGCAAAGGGAAAAGGAAACTTCAAGATGTTGTTTACGAGAGGAGGACAAAGAAGAAACCCTCAACCAAGTCTCATTCCAATGTAATCTCTTCTAATGAGAATATTGAGGAAGATCTTGGTGATGAAGATGATAAATTTCCTGAGAAGGACCTTAGCTCTAATTATGATACCCTTTATGACGAAGGATATGATGATAATGATGTTGATGAAGGTGAAAATGAAGATTGCAGTATCCCAGAAACTTTTGCCTCGGCAATGGTTAGCATATCTGAGGCTTTCCTCCATTCTTCTTGTGGATTAGGAAATTCTCCTACAGAGAAAGCTCGCAAACTTATTGTGATGGCTTGTAAATTTCCTACTGTAATTGATAATAACTCCCTCAAAGGCATTTCAAGATTCGTCTCTCCTGCTTCATTATATGCTTTAGGTAGCATGTTAAGTTTCTTCTATATTCCTTGTTTATTTCCCTTATTTTGTTGATTTCTAACCCCTTTTTTCTTGTTTAGGTTGGAAGAGTTAGTTGTCTGTTTGCTTCGATTGGGAAAGACGTCATTCTATTGCTGAGAAGAAAACTTTGAATCGTTGTAAGAAGTTAGAGGTTGAAAATTCAAATCTCCGTCAGAAAGTAGAGGATTTAAGTATTGATAATGCAGAATTAACATCCTGTCACGAAGATAATTCACAATCTGCGAGCATCGCAATTGATAATTCTTCTCTTCTTGAGGAGAATAATCAATTAAAGCTTGAAAATTCTTCTCTTTGTAATGATAAGAAGCAATTAGAAGGTAAATTCTTTGCGATGGTAATTATTTTGATAACTTTTCCTTCGTAATTTTCTAACCAATTCTTTAATTTCTCTCCTTGCTGCAGAAAATTATGCGAAGATGAATGACGATCTGGAAACTACCCTTGCTAACCGTAATAAGAAAATTTCTGATTTGAGATCTCAGCTTCTAATTTCCCCGCATAACCATAGTTTATATGTCAAGCGTTTTCGAGCTAAGATGACTCGCAATATTTGCGAAGATAATGAAATTCCTTTCAAGAAGTACCATACGCTCCTTTCCGAAGAAATTCCTGAAGATACTCCATATCTGGAAATCTCTGATAGTGAAGTTGAAGATGATAGTGAAGTTGAAGAAGAAGATCATTTTGATGGGAATAGATCGCCTGAAAAATAACTTCACTCTTTTTTGTATATCTGTTCTGTAACTTCACTCTTTTTTGTATGTCTATTCTGTTTCTTTTCAATACAACACTTTCTTCTTGATTGCACTTTTAATCAATCCAACAATTTCTTTTTCAAAGCTTAATTTGAATTAATCTTTCTTTGATTGATTGTTTCCCTTATTCGCATAACTTGATCATGTGGAGAGAAATAATATATCTTAAAGACTTATCTTAGTATTCCCCTTCCCCTTATTATTGCTCTTCAAATGATCAACTATCGCTGGAAGTATTAAAATATCCTTCTCAATTTATCTTACGAAATTTCGTCTTATTGTGATTATGAATAAACAGTCCTCCCTTTGAAGTATAAGAAATATAAGCCTTTTGCCTTTTGCGGAATGTTGCGAAGTAAATAATAAATCTCCCCTTGAAGTATAGGAAGTATGAAGTATACGAAATATGAAATACCCTTAAGAAGTATAAAATATCTTTGAAGAAGTATTAGCAGTATTCAATTCATGAAGAATTGCCCAATATATGAAGAAGTATAAGAATTATTACTCACTGTATGAAGAAGTATAATAAGTACTTAACCTTCTCCAAATTAAATATCCGTTGAAGAAGTATAATAAATATGATATATTCTTGAAGAAGTATAAATAGTATTGAATTTGTGGAGAAATATTCAATATATGGAGAAGTATAAGAAGTATGTAATTCTCGTAAAATTTTACGAGTATGAACTTATCTGTATTTGATTGCTATCAAAATCGCATCTTTTGTTAAGTCTTCGTGAAAATTCTTCAATGATGTTATCTTCTTTGATAGGACTTCTTGTAAAAATTCTTCAATGATATCGACGAAGCTGTCTTCTCTTCAAAACTTAATGATGTATATTCTTGTAAAATTTCTTCAATGATATCGACAAAGTTGTCTTCTTTTCAGATCTTCATAATGTATATTCTTGTATAATTTCTTCAATGATTTTGATGTAATGAATTTCATTAATTTCTGTGGTCTTATCATGCCTTCCTAAGTAAAGGTCTTATTTTGCCACCTCTTTTGTAGTAAATTTTTGTATTTGCGATAATATGACAAGCCTGAACATTCTTGCGAACATACAACCTCGTGACATTATCGTCTTGCGATGAAATCGCAGGACGTTTTTACACTTTCATGTAATAACCCATTGATCTCATCTTAACTTCTTTGTTTCATTCTGCGAGTTCTTTTTGTATGTTTTCATTCTCTCTCTCTTTTTTTTTTTTTTTTAGAATGCTCGCAGAACTTCATTTGTTGCACAAATATGACAAGCCTTTATGTTTTCGCAAACAAGAAGCCTCGTGACATTTGCGTCTTATAGCACGTATCAGCTCCCTAATGGAGGGTGCTGCCCTTTAT
Organism: Papaver bracteatum; assembly: GCA_023529315.1. Classification (NCBI taxonomy): domain Eukaryota; kingdom Viridiplantae; phylum Streptophyta; class Magnoliopsida; order Ranunculales; family Papaveraceae; genus Papaver; species Papaver bracteatum. The sequence continues at coordinate 308,362 of JAJJWX010001529.1, forward strand.
CTTCCCCCTGGTTGCCCCTTCAAGGAAGCGTACATCGACCATACAAGGTTATCTCTTCCCACCCGGTTCTGCCAACAACCTGACTTTTGATCGCAACCTCTTATCCTTTTTTGCCTATAGGGCTTATAGTTACGAGGTTGCACCCTATGGGGTATCTTTGGGCCAAGTGCATCATTTGCCAAGACTTGTCAAAAATGGCAGATGTGGTTCAACCTCACCCGGCACTCTTGACTCAACCGTGTACCTCGGCGCCTTGATCGTTTTCTGCACTTCTTGGGAAAGACAGTATGCCTTAGTCGCCCAACCTAAATCCTCTTACACCGCATTTTATATTGCGTAATGTCGCTAGATTAGGTGAGAATCCAAGGTGTCTAACCCGGATAGGTACCCCATTATTGGGTTGTACCCCTAAAATTTTACAATGTACTAAGGGTCCTTGGTGGTGTTTCGGTTACCCTTAGCCATGTTTATAGGTACCCCCTTAAATGACGTACTTTAGGACTTTGCCTCTTACGAAATATAGCTTCGTGAACTAGGGTGTACGCCACAAAGGTTTGCCTGTATAAAATTTTCTGCGGCTCTCTTTCTTTTTTGGAGGCTGATCACAGATTGCGGTCTTTTATTCGCAAATTAATGAAAGTTTAATCGCAATATAAATTTTGAAATTCGTAACTTTTCCCAATTTCCTGCGAGCAAACAATATTCGTAAAATTTATCACGAAATAAAAAATTTTGTTTTGCAACATACCTCATTTCCACGAGCAAACATACTGATTACCTTCTTGTTTTGTTATTTTCCTTCTTCTTTCTTCGCAAATCACAACCCCTTATTATCATCGTAAATTTCTTGTATGATTATCATCGTAATTTTATTCTCTTTTTCCTTAATCCTCCTCCATTAAATTTTCACTTCTTTTCACAGCCTTTTCTCTTTTTTTTCCAATTTTCCTTCTCAGTAGTTTTTCCTTCGCAAACTTCTACTTCTGTATCGTAACATTTCTTTCCCTCAGCCCAATCACCCTTGATAATTCCAATACCCTTCATATGAGGAAACTTTATGCACTGATGTAGAGTGGAAGCTACGCCTAGAATTCCATGAAGCCATGGTCTTCCTATCAAAGCATTATATGGTGATTCGACATCAACAACGCAGAATAGAATTTCAGTTCGCATTCCACTTAATGGAATTCGCATGATCACTTCTCCTTTGGGCTTGTTAGCAGTTCCATTAAAACCATAAATTCTGTAAGTAGAAGGTATTAAATCTGCATCTTTTCCCCCCCATAGTTTTGTAAGCAGAATAGAAGAGGATATTGACAGAACTTCCCGTATCAATCAAAATCCTATTAAGACCAATTGATTCTTCCTCCATATCATCTTCGTTTTCTTCCATATTCATATAGATTGCTAATCTTACTACCAATGGATTATCATGTGCTTCACAACCTTTTGGAATTTCAGTGGCTTCAAAAGAAATTTCACGTTTCTGCCAATCTTCAAATCGTGAAATTTTTGCGATGTTCATTACTTCCTTTCCTTCACCATCCCTCTCATATACCCTGCTTAACACATTATCATGAAAATCCTCTATGGTTTTATATGAATGAACAATGGAATTACAGAAAACATTCCTTGCTTTTGATCCCACTTCTATATGTAGGGTTTCTTCTCCCTTTTCTTGTGCTGTGTTCTCCCTGCGAGTTATGGCTGGAGCCTGTGGTAATTATTGCGATTGTGTCTGATTAAGTAAAAATTGATTTAGTTTTCCTTGATCAATCATTCGCAAGATTATACTCTTGATATTATGGCAATTATTTGTAGAATGTCCATGAAAATGATGATATGAACAAAATTCATGACTTCTTGGACCCATTGGTGGTTCCTTTCCCATGTTCCATGGAGTTGGTATATGCTCTACCAGGATAATTGCTTGCCATATCTTTTCTACACTTGTATTCAAAGGTGGCAACTTTATCTCTTCCCTTACCATTCTTTGACCTCCTTGACCGTTGTTATAATTTTGTCTCTGGTTCCCTTGTCCAAAATAATTTTTCCTTTGTCCCCCATAATTTTTTTGTTGTTGATCTAATCTTGGAATTTGGTTATTTCCTATTCGATTATAGAAATTCCTCTCTCTATCATACTCTTCTTGATCTCTACTACCCATTGCTACCATTTTTGGCTGGCTATCATTGATTTTCTTCTCTTCTGAAATTTGCGAAGAAGTTTGTGAGGATGTTTGCGAAGTACCTGCTACTACATTGATTATTTTGGGAAGTAAATTTGCTCCTCCATCTTGATTGCTAGTGTTTGCTCTTGGATATGATTCCATCTTGTTTTGCTTTTCCTCTAGTGTAATGTATTCTTCTTGCAATTCTTGTAACTCTGTCATCATTATGGAATTCTTTCTTGAAGATTTGAACATATAATTGTTCAGATTGCGAACATCGCATTTATGAAAGGACAGAATCAAGTATATCTCATCCACGCGCCCTGCCATATCACTGCACATAGTCTTCCATCGTCTTACCAAATGCTTCAAACTTTCACCCACTCTTTGTTTTAAACCAAATACATCTTCAATACCAAGCCGTGAAGAGTGATTTGTGATATATGCTCCAAGGAAAGTTGCTTGCAAATGACTGAATGACGTAATAGTGTTCTTAGGGAGTCCTTGAACCACTTTAAAGCTTCCCTGTTAAACTCGATCGAAGTACTTGCATAATACAACATCATGATTCTCCCATTGTAACATGCATCTTATGTATGCTTTAATGTGCTGAATAGCACATGAAGTCCCATTAAAGATACTGGTAAGTGTGGGAAAATTGCATTTTGGTGGAATTCCTCCCAATTGTACTTCTCTAGAAAATGGAGTCCTCACAGCTTCTTCTATTGCTTCATCTAATTTCCTTCTATCTCCTCCTCTTCTATTGTTTATCATCCCTCTCATTTCTGCTAATTCTCGAAAGATTTGTGCATTTGCCTCAGAATTCTCATCCATTGGTCTTTTTAATGCAGCTTCTCTTCTTCTACGTTATTGCGCTTCCTCCCTTGCGATCCTTCGCATTCTATCATATTCTTCATTAATGTTTTCATTTGCATAATTTTGCAAATATCTTCTTTCTAAATTATCATAATTGTTCAGTCGCAGAGTATCTTGGAATTCTTGTTCTTCCCTTTCTATTCTTCTCATTCTTCTCATGCGAATATCAGGAATTTCTTCTTCTTCATTTCTCCTCCTTCTGTGATTTATTTCTTCTTGATTTGCTTGTACTCTGATTCGAGAGTTTGGTTCATTCCTCTCCACTTCTGTTTGTTGATTTACAATTCTTCTCTTAATTCTTTCATACTCAACATTTTTTTTGTTACGAGCCTCTTCATATCTTCTTACTCCATTCTCGTGATTGTTTTGATGTACTGCTTGTTGTCTCTCAGTTTCTTCCATAAGTTGATGTTCTTCCTCTCGATTCCGATTGTTTTCTCTAGGATTTGGCCTTGTTCGTAAATTCTCCATGTTTTGTTCGTGGTTTAGTATTAAAATGAAACGATTCTCTTGATTTCTTTCACCTTGATTCTGCTCTTGTTCTTGCATATTATTTTCATTATTGATTATCGGTGAATTTTGTCCTTCTCTTTCTGTTCTAACATTTGATCTTGCAACACTTTGAGATTTCCTTCTTTGTAGCATCTCATTTTACATCCTCAATTCTTGATTTTGTCTTGTTAAATTGTCACGTTCTTCAGCTTCGATCATTCGTTCTTCTTGGATTCCTTGTCTCAATGTTTCTAACATCTCCCTTTCTCTTTCAAGAATTGTTCCTCCCATCAACCTCCCATTTTCTATGATTTGTGGTTCTCTATCTTCTTCTTATGGTGTATCAGTTCTCCAAGTGTGTATACTCACTCGATCATGATCTATTATTTGTTGAGCTTGATTTCTTCGATTACTCCTTCTCCTACTAGGTTCTCCTGTTATATTTGCTTCTCCTCTTGCGAGTCTTACACTTCTTCTTACTTCAGTTAATGGTTCTAATGTGTTTCTTCTTCTTGTCATTTTTTTGGTACAAGAATTCTTCAAATCCCTATTTCTAGCGCCAATTATGTAGTTGCAGAATAATCTACAACTACACCCTCAATAGAATTAGTAAAAACTCAAGAAGTTCTTGATGGTGAATGATAACTTTCTTATTAATTCTCTTAGTTGATTACATAGAATTATCAAAATGGAACTAGAATAGTTACAACTTTTTCTATTCTCTTTCCTAAGATAATTTCTTACACCCATTAAAAGAACCTCTCGAATTTTACATTTGAACTACTATTTATAGTAAAACTTATGCAGCTGTATATGAATTGCGAAGTATCGCAATTCATCCTCGCAAAACTTCATATTTCCCCGCACTACTTCTATCATCGTATCATTTTATAACTCTTTCCTCCTTTATTTATTACGATACTCGTGAACTATTATCTTGCGATATTCAGTACCTACAGATGAGAAGCATTTGTCCATATCAAGGAAGGAATATTGGTTCAACTATCAATATTCAACGACTCATCAAATGAACAATATTTGTTCACTTTAGCTATTAATATTTATTCGAGAATTATACCTATGTCTCAACATACATGTTCAATTCATGAGTCTCAAAACATTTTCAAATCACGTTCGACTCAATAATATAAGGACTCATTATCCCATGAAGTCATGAAGTTATCAACTGACTAATTGAATACACGTCTGCCTTGCAGACTCCACAATCACACGAGACATTAATCGTGTTACATGGGGGATATTAACTAGGGTTTTGGTATGGAGGTCTACGGCACGTGTGTTCATATACACGATAAGAATGTGAGCAAGTCGTGCAATCAGTTGGAGGAGTTAACAAAGTAGTGGATGGAAAATCAACCAAGTCTCCGCATGATGAGCAACTGGTTTTAACACGTTTCCACTTCCCCACTCTTTGATTCCATCAACTGTCACACTTCATGGGATCAAGGTGTCTACAATTCCAGCAATAAAAAGGCATTTGAATCATGATTGAAACATATAAGAATTTCTCGACAAGTTCATACAGATAATCTTTCGTCTACACGAACTCATCGTCTGAGCAATCACTCTCAACTGAGTAAATTCAATCATTCAGAACTTTCTTACGCAGAATACACAACATACCTATAATCTCGATCACCATTGATCTCACACATTTCTCAGCTTCCCTCCTACAGATTGACCCATCCTCTCTTGTGACTGAATTTACTCTGGAAGGGCCATTGTCTTGGTTTAGGCCGGAGTACTACATATTATTCTCTCGAATTAAAAGCACTCCCTTCTTGCAGTGCATCTGTGTGAGGTTAAGCATTTCGATCGGTTCAAGGAGTATCCTTCGCACGGTCGTCTCCTCAATTCCGTAAAAACCAACAAATCATTTTTCCCCATCTATAAATTGGCGACCACAGTGGGAGATCATTCTCTCGGTTTCAATCTTAATTCTCACAAAGATAGTTGATCTTAGGACTAATTTAAATACTTCAATCCCAATTCATAATCTTTCAAATGGAAACGTTCCTCCTCCTAGTGCTACATCTGCCGGCGTCGAAGGCAGAGAAATCCGGACTCTGACTGAGTTTGCGCGAGTTCTGGAGATCCACACCAGGAACATGGATCTGATAAAAAATACAATGAACCACATACTCGATTTTCTCATCATACTAACATCCGCATTAGGCAGTATCTCCGCTTCAGAAGTCTCAGCATCGAGGACTTACTCGTCATATGGTGACCCTCAAATTGAAGGTTTCACTACTTGTGAGAAGCCGGTAGACCAGGAGGTAGCACAGTTGCTCGAAAACTTGTGTGAACTCTTATACTTTTCCATAGAGCAGCGTACAAACACGTTTTCTGTACTCAATTAGATATCATATGATGTGCAGATAACTTCATTGTCTCCAGCAGTCGAAAAAATGTCCATGATGTCTGAGGGTTCGATCAATAATATCACTTTTGGAGAAAAGGACCGCATGGCATATGAAGGGAATAACCGAGCCCTATACGTCACTGGTTTTATCAAAGACTTTGAATGCAATAGAGCTCTGGTTTATACAGGCGCTTCTACAAATATTGTCACTATGAAGACTCTCAAGCGGCCAAGTTCCCACAAAGTAAGATCATTCGCCATCCCATCTTGATGACATGTTTTGAAGGAAGTCAGATCCATACATATGGATATGCATACATAGACTTGAAGGTAGGGCCTATTCAATCAAAGTCCAAATTCCACGTGATCGAACAAGAGCCTGATTATCACATGATACTCGGATGACCGTGGCTCCATGAAAACAAAGTAGTTCCTTCAACATACCATCAATGCATGAATACTCTAATCAATAACAAAATTGTTCGTATTGCGGCTTATCATCTCCTTATGCCCTGGTCTACGATGCTGAATTCCTTGGGTCTCAAAAGAATATCCCGGAACCTCCAAACAAGATTTACAGTACTCCACTTCCAAGCTTGATGCCCATCGAAGAGGTCGTGGACAAACCATCATCCTCAGAAGTCAAGTCAATTTAGTCGCTTGCTACACCATTAAGCGCCGCAAGGATCAGGTCTCAACTCATGGATCTAATTACATAACCAGTCATGATGAGGAGGGGAGAATCATTTACCGTGACGCAAAGATTAGCAATTAACAGGGGAGAACGATGACGAGTCTCCCCGCCCCGAAGAATCATGTCAGAGTGAACCATCACTCGAAGAAGAGGTTCAAGATGCTCCACGACAATTACAAGACGTCACTGACTCCACTACTGATGATCTCGAAACGATCAACATCGGGACAAAGGAGTATCCAAGGCCAATTTTAATTAGCTCAGTGCTATCACCGGAGGAATGGACGGACTTGATAAAACTGCTGAAAGAATATCAAGATGTCTTCGCCTAGACATACGAAGAAATGCCTGGTCTAGATGATAAATTGGTTACTCATCATCTGCACATCACCCTTGGCTCCAAAGATGTCAAACAAACACCTAGAAAGTTCAGACACAAATTCGAAGAACAAATAAAGGTCGAGATTCAGAAACTATTAGCGGCAGGGTTCATCAAACCTATTTAACACCCAACATGGCTTGCGAATGTTGTTCCTTTCAGGAAGAAAAATGGTCAAATCAGATGTTGTGTTTGATTTCAGGAATCTGAACAAATGTTGTCTGAAAGATGATTTTCCTTTACCCAACATTGATATGCCCGTAGATGCAACAAGTGGTCATGGTATGTTCTCATTTATGGATAGTTACCGTGGATACAACCAAATCAAGGTGTACGAGCATGACGCCAACATGACCGCATTCCGTACTCATATTGGAAATTTCCACTACATTGTGATGCCCTTCGGATTAAAGAATGCCGGTGATACTTATCAACGAGCCATGACTGCCATATTCCACGACATGATGCACAAACAAGTGGAAGAATATGTTGATAATGTGGTAGTAAAGTCGAAGACCCGAGCATCTCACTTTCAAGTTCTAAGACAAGTTTTCAAAAGATGCCGAGAATACAAATTAAAGATGAACCCTCTGAAGTGCGCTTTTGGTGTTTCCTCCAAAAAGTTTCTAGGATTCCTGGTCATAGTAGAAGAAATCAAAGTCGATCCAGACTAGGCGAAAGATATTACTACCATGCCTCCTCCATGCACTGTGAAAGAACTCCAAAGTTTTGTGGGCAAGGTAAATTACATTCGATGCTTCATCCCTGGATTGGCTCATCTCATTGCTTCATTCACCCCTTTACTAAAGAAATGAGCAAGTTTTACATGGACAATTGTCCAACAAGAAGTATTTCAGAAAATACAGCAGATACTATTATCACCTGCTGTCATGAAGTCACTGGTGCAAGGACGACCACTGATACTTTACACAGCCTCTGGTGATGTCGCCATCGGAGCACTCCTTGCTCAAGAAGAAGACGAAGGAATCGAACGACCAATCTATTACTTCATTCGTACAATGCGAGATGCTCAACTCCAATATCTAAAGGATGAGAGAGCATGTCTAGCGTTAGTGCATGCAATTCAGAACTTTAGGCACTATTTACTATCCAACAAAGTCGTGCTCGTTTCCAAAGATGACCTATAAAGTTTATACTATCAAATCCAGCCTTGATAGGAAGACCAGCAAAGTGGTTACTTTAGATGTCAGAATTTGACATAGCATGTACACCACCTAAAACCATCAAAGGTTAAGCAGTTGCAGACCTGCTCGCTAATTTTCTAGGAGAGGATGCAACAATGTTACATGAAGATGTACCTAGTGAGTTTCCAGATATCTTAGTCATCAAATAAGAGACGTGGCTTTTATACTTTGACGGTTCCGCCACCCCTAGCAACGAGACTGGAGGAGCAGGCATAGTGCTAGTCTCACCATCCGGCGAGGTTTTATCATATTCATTCAAGCTGGATTTTCACTGCACCAACAATTCAGCAGAATATGAAGCCTTCTTACTATAATTTTCCCTGACAAGGCAAGCAGGAGCAACACACCTCGAGATAAGAGGAGATTCAAAGTTACTGGTCAATCAAATGAATGGAACATACTCCCTTAAAGAAATCACACTTGCTACATTTAGAACTGAAGCTCAACGGCTGTTAACTCACTTCCCTGATGCACCGATTGTCCATACTAGATGAACTAACAATAAGCATGTTGACTGCCTGGAGACTCTCGCTTCTAAGTTGCAATTCGAAGGAGCAGATAAAACAATCACTATATAAAGGCGTGTTGTGTCATCTACCTGGCTCGCTCAAGTTGAAGACATTCAAGCAGATGATTGGCGAGCACCTATTATTCATGAATTGAGCAGTTCTCTTTCAGAATGGAATGTCAGTCTCAAGGAATTAAAAAATTATTTCTTGCTTCACGGAGCATTATACTATCGAAACTATGATGGATCCTTATCACGATGCCTTGGAAACAATGAAGCGGACGAGCAACTCAAGCGCGTACATGAAGAAACATGTGGACAAACACTGGTGGTATCACTTTACAGAAATATTCAAAGAATGGATATTATTGGCCTTCCATAGAGGCTCAATCAAGAATTCTGCAAAAGTCATGTCCCAATTGTCAGACGCCTCCTCATCACTTAGAAGCTCTGATAGCTCATCACACTGGGGATTGGAGGGAACCCTACATCAAGTACCTTCGGGATAATGAGTTGTCGTTGGAAAAGAAATAAACAATCAAGCTCATCTAGAGAGAAAAATGATTTTCCTTTCTTGATGTAATCTTATACCGCAAAAGCTTTGGTGGAAACTTGCTGAGATGCTTAGCTGAGCATGAAATCCCTACAATTTTGAAGGAGATGCATGATGGGGAACATCAAAGAAAAAGGAAATTATTTCTCTAGATTTATGAGAAATATTATTGGACGACCATGGAAGACGATGAAGATGCGTGCGTTCAGAGATGTCATCAATGCCAAGTCCATGGTAATCTCATTCACACTCCTTATCTCCCATTGAATTCTGTGAATAGTCCATGGCCTTTCTATAGCTGGGGACTGGATATCATCGGTAAAATCAATCCAGCATCTTCAAAGCAACATGAATACATCATCACTGCAACCGAGTATTTTACCAAATGGGTTGAAGTTATTCCTCTTCGAAGCACTACTGGAGTCACGATTACAGCCTTCATCAAGGAATACATAATATGTAGATTCAATGTTCCTAAACACATTGTCACTAATAATGGAACTCCTTTTTCCAACAAGAACGAGACTTAATTGCTCGAGGAATACGACATCAAACAAGTTTTCTCCACACCGTATTATCCCCAAGGAAACTGACAAGCAAAGAGCACCAACAAAACTTTGATCCGAATTCTCAGCCGAACAATTCATGATAATCCTCGAACCTGGCATGAACAGTTGACTATGGCTCTATGGGCTTATCGAACTGCACCAAGGAGATCAATCGGGACTTTATCACATTCTCTCGTCTATGAGGTCGACGCCATACTGCCAGTAGAAATCAAAATTCCTTCGGAAAGGATTGCAACATCCAGTGGAATACAATGGGATGAAGCCGAAGTGTCCAACTCAAGAATTTCCGAACTGGACATGCTCAAGTCAAAGAGATCTAAGGTAGAAAAATATGTAGAAACCTACAAACAAATAATCTCCAGAGCCTACAACAAAATGGTAAGACCTCGAACATTTCAAGTAGGGGACCTGGTATTAAAGACAACAAAGCACATTCAACAAGACATGTCTTCTCACAAGTTCTCCCCTAAATGGGAAGGACCATATGTAGTTATCAAGGCAGTATCCAGCGGATATTACAAAATTTTAAAAATTGATGAAGGAATTGAAGGAAATATAATCAACGGTAAATGGATCAAAGCATATTACGTCTGATCCATAGAAAACAACTACCTTTTCACCATTTCATCATTTCAAGCATTTTCAGAATGTAATTTATATTCCTCTAAAGAGCGTGCAAAATGCTCCTTTGTTCATTAAACATTCCATAAATGAACAAAAATTCCCCATGTCATGATCAATTATTCTACCTGAGAAAAAGCCTAAACCTACTCGAAAAATAACAATCATGAATGCTCACTCAGAGTAAACCATCCAGCAAAGAGTAATTTTTATAGACAACCATGTCAAGCTTCTTTTGAAAGTTCTTGGTCTTCACTTTCAAATCATGGACAACTTTCTCAACTCTCGCCGAATCCAAAGCAAGTGCCTTCTCCTCTTCCAAAAAACTAGTTGTGGTGGAAATTTCTTCGTTAGCGGCCACCGCCCTGTCAACTTTGATCATCCCAAGCCGACGGCGACGCCATCTTATATTAAACCTCAAGGTCTCGCAATTCGATATCATGTCATCCCATTTGTGAAGATCGTGATTCTTAAAATCTCGCATATTCGTCTCCATCATCTCATCAATGATTGGTAAAATCCCGGCGACTGTAGTCAGGAGGGTCGGCAAGAAGCTTCTTCATACCTCAGTAGTGGAAATGTGACTGTATCGTCTCCAGATACTGTTATACAAATATGTGTGACTTTTGGAAACGACGAAGCCGCCAACTATTTCATTACCCGGGAAATTGTTAATCATGGGAGTCTCAAATAGGAGTCCAGTTGTTGGGTAGTGAATTCTAACTTCAGTCTCCACGGAGTTGGTAGAGTTTTTATCGATATCATCATCATTAGTCATAGACTTCCCATTCCTTCTATTTCTAGCATCAACGACGACATGCACATCAACCTGCGGTGAAGAAATTTTAATTTCATACGAAGATCGGAATGATACTCCACTCAAAAATCATAGAATTACTCAGAGATGTTCCAACCTCAGCATGGGTTGATCAGTACCGGGAAGGATCTCTAACAGTCTGCTTGGGTCTCAAATTATGATAAGAAGATGGATTCTTCTGATTATCCTACAGCAAATCATTTTCCTATGATCAATAACTCTGATCAAACAGAGATGAAGAAAATACAAAACTTACTGAGACGGACGCTTCTACTTCATGCTTCGACTGAGGTTCATTTCGAGAAGAAATACTACTGCTAGACATAGCGACGAAAAGGTATGATAACCAACATTTCCTCTGCATGATGAAACTGACTCAGGAATGGAAGAAATATTGGCGTAAATGCTAAACCCTAAGTCTTGGAAATATATACACGATACGGTGGATACTTATCTTCTGCGGATGGTCAAATTCAGTTGCGGGTTTTACTGAAACCCTAAGATTCAAACAAGGTCAATACTGGAGATGCGGAGGAAAAATAACTAGGGACTGATAGAAGCTCAACACGGTCAGAAAACCACACGGGTTTGTGTATGAGACGTGTTTTCTCATCCCATGCAACGTATCTTAGTATTTTCTGTAAATGGAAATCACCAAGGCAAGTCGAAAGTGATCGTGATGAATTTTGGAGCATGAACATTGGTCAATTTCATTCAATTCGGGAAGAATCAACATTCATAAAAGGGTTTCTCATTCAAAAGAAAATCCTAATTCAGAAGAGAATATGTTCAGATCATCAAAGAAATATTTACTACGAAGATTAAAAAAAAATTCAAAAATTTAAACAAGATCATGAGCAAGGCTAGCCGTCAGAGTCATCCGATTCGCCGTCTTCATCATCATCATCATCCTTCTCATCCTCTGAAGAATCTTCTTCAGACTCTTTCTCAGAGTCACTGTCCGAGTCATGGAATTCTTCTTCTTCGATATCACCATCTATTGCATCTTGTAGATCTTCATCGTCACGTTCAACTTGGAGATCATCCTTAACCTGACGTTCAATCTCCCTGTGCGGTGGATATGACTTCCTTTTGTGTGTTGTAAAATTACACACAAGCTCTTCTTCTTCATCCTCAGTATTTGAATTTGAAGCTACACCATAAGGACGGGATCAGAATTTCTCCTCGACTTCTTGTGTTTTCCGCTGAATTCTATGCCTTTTCTCTCGATACTCAGCAAGTATATCCTCCCTTTCTTTCCTCTTTTAGAGCTTGTCACGATAAGCTTTTAGTCTATCAAGAGATATGTTATTCACTAGTAGATCACGATCTATGTTGGCGCGTGCTTTCGCCTCAGAAGCCCTCAAATCCTCTTCAGAAAAGATGGAAGAATAATCATTGCTGGAGGATACCATTGTCTGGAACCAGAGACACAGAATTACGGATATGCGTATATCAATTTCACAAAATGGTAATTCTTAAACTCTTACCTTTTTACAATTCCACTAACAATTAGTGATTGCAACGTAAGAGTTAACACTTCAAAACTTGCTCGCTTCATCGAACCTACAAAAGACGAGCAAAACTCATATTTCATAAAGTCATGAATATTTCTACTACGTGAACATTCACCATGGAATTATGAAAACTAAAACATTATTTCATCATAAATAATTGTTTACTTCTAAGTAATATTAAACAAAACTTAAGTTTTGATTTTAAAGAAAATAATATATATTTTGCATATATCTATATAAAAAAAGTGATTACTCACGTAAAAAAAAAAATTCACGTGAGGAAGGCTCACGAAAATAAAATTCGCGGATACTCCACGGTTTCATCAAAAAAAAAAATCCCATGGACAGGCCATGGTTTTATAAAAAAAAATCTTTTCCTTTGTACGATCGTCTTTCTTTGAAACGAGGGTTTATTTCGGTTTTGTGAAAGCTCACATCTTTTCAAGATAAAGTTTTGATTCTCATGAAAGCTCATAAACAAAATTTTATCACTGGACTCAGGTTTATATACAAAAAAAAAATCTTCTAAATCAGAGATTATTATTAGTTTCATAAACTAACGATCAAACGAACATACGTTTTCTAAAAATAAGGGTTTTCAACAAAATTCACAATCATATATGCACATGTATATAATATCAACATGAACAACTCATGAACAAACTATAAACTTCTGGGGAAAAAAAATCGCTTACCTGGTCGGCACTGGCCGGAAGTTGGTCGGACGGTGATGGCGTTCCGACGAATTTTCTTCTTCTCCTGTTGGCATAAAGGAGATGATGAGTTGATGAAGGTGGTGGTCGGCCAAGGTGAAAAAAAGGGGATTAATTCCCTTTTATATCAAATTTTATTTCCAAAACCTAATTCTACCTGGATTCCCTTATTGGGCCGGGTCCGTGAATCCTAAAACGACCAAGGTCCCGTCATCAAAATCAGCGGTTCAACACCAATTTATGCTCATTAGAAGATGCTCTACTATGCCACTGAGATCTTCATTCAAGACGTGGTTTGTTCGTACTACCAAAATCCGGTAACGTCTAATCTTATGACTAAGTTAAATTACTTACATTGTTTGTAACCAGAAAATCACCATTCACTGCTAGCTAAGGAACATGACTGTCCCTCACTAAGTAGGGGACTTAATGTAGATGGTGGATTTTCGACAAGGGGAAAATCGTAAACCCATAATTGTATGTACTCCTGATCTAGCAATCAGACGAGTATTAAGGCTCATGTCTCTTATCGAAAGCATGGAAGCTCATGCCACAAGAATATCTGACTGAGAATACTGTCTCTCAGATTATATGTAGATATGTAGTCTCTCAGCTGAGGCAACGACATATCTCATGAATACTGAGAAATTTCAGTAATTACTTCTATATAGAATCGAAGGATTAGACGGCTCTTAGACAGCTTTCCTGCTAGTATAGAGCAATGACGTCTTCAGGATGTAACAATGTTTTCCCTGACTATATAAAAGAAATATGACGCTTCGACAAGCTCATATCACTCAATTCCTGAATAATTAATGTTCCTAGACGATCGTACTAGTATAGAGCCATTAATTAATTATTCTAAAACCATTAAATTCATTAAATGAATCCCTGGAAAATATTCAATGTTTTTCATAATATTTCGTTACTTCAATTTATGGTTCTTCCCAACAGAATTCCATGGGTTAGTAATAAATATTCAACACACGGGCATCTGATCTACCTTCGAGTAAGCCCTAACCAAAATGGTGCAGATGTACTCGACAATAATACATTAACGAGCACCTGAATGTACGAATAAGTATTTAAAAATACGACGAGACGATGAACCTATGCAAGATAGGAAGAAAATGATAAATAATAAAATATTAGTCAAGGCGCTATGGGACTGGACCCACCGGTCGGCCAGTCGCGACGTAGCTAGTCCCACGCCCAATTTTATATTTTATCATATTTTTGATTATTTTCCTTGATCTTATGAAAATCCTTTCATTTGAACAAATATCCTTCGTTTTAAGGAAAACTCATCCGTTTCATGGTGTTTCCTTCTCATCAAGGAAATAATATAAAATTAGGAAAGGTATCATGGGACTGTGTCTACTAGCCGTCCGGCTATGCCCTAGTCATGGTCGGTCCCATACCTCATAATTCCTCAATATTTTATTATTATTTCCCTAATCTCATGAAAACTATTTAATCTCATGATATTTCCTTAAAATCATGAAAATTAATAAAAAATTAGGGAAACACGTGGGACCGGGCCCTAGCTGGCCGGTCATGCCCAAGCCGGTCCCACATGCTCCTTATTTTATTATTAATATTTTTTATGTTTCCTTAATCCCATGAAATTCCTTGATTTCATGATATTTCCTTCAAATTATGAAAATTCATTTAAATCATGAAATAATACATAAAATTAGGGAAAACCCAGGGACATGGCCCTAGCCGGCAAACCATGCCCAAGACGGTCCCACATGCCCTTATTTTATTATTATTAATATTTTCTTTGTTTCCTTCATCTCATGGAAACTCTTTCACTTCAAGAAAACTCCTTGATTTTAACAAAACTCCTTAGTTTCAACAAACTCCTTGATTTTATGATATTTCCATAAAATCATGAAAAATATAATAAAATTAGGGAAATGCTATGGGACCGACCTCATTAGATGGCCGGCCATGCCTTGGACATAGCCGGTCCCACACTTCATGATTCCTTTAATTTTATTATTATTTTTCTTCATCTCATGAAGTTTTGACGGTTTCAGCAAAAATCCCTAATTTCTTCATATTTTCTCAAAATGTTGCTCAAACGCACACTAGAAAATATCAAAATTCTCAAAAATGAGATACGAACACTTTAGTGATGAGAGCATGTTTCCTTGACTGACCAAGGTTGTCTCTTTGGCTCGCAAGGATCTGGTCCCACGTATTTTCACAATTTGAACTAATTTGCGCAATTGCACGTATTAGGTTAAAAACTCTTCCAAACAATTTGGAGCTTCATGGAACGATCATTGTTTGATCCCGTGATGACCAAGGGCCGGTTTCATGACCCCTTGGTTGGTCCCTCACCTCCTCACAATTAATTAGGTTTTATCACCGAAGTTTCAGACGAGCACTATTTTAATAAATGATTAGACCAACATTTAATCATCCTTTCACCAACTGGTCTTCAAGAGACTTTGGTATATTTTGCTCACATGAGCATCTAGGCGCTACATGGTCGATCCATCATCCCGTGTAGCCGTTCTCTCCTTCACTCTGTGGTTTATTTTTATTTATTTTCTAAATCATGAATTTTATTACTAAACAGATTTCAATTTACAGTTACAGAAGGCCCAGTATAAGGCTAAGCAAAAAAGATTTGAGCCCATAACATAAGCCCAAATACAAATTACAAAAAAAAAAACAGCCAAGACCTACCAAGGTAAAACTCAAGTACAATATTTTAAGCTAATCAAGAACAAAATATGAAATATAAACCATGCTCACTTTCCATATTGCCTAGAAATTCAGGTTTTTCTTCATAGTATAAGACAATTGTAGTTGCAGGAAAACCTACACTACACCCTTGATAAGAATTTACAGTAATTAACACATATTTGAAGATTAAAAACAACACTTTCTTATTTGATTCTCAGAAATGTCTACAAGGAATGGAAGAAATCAAGAATACAACCACTCTCTTGAATTTTCTCTCTCTTCAAGACTTTCTCAACACTCAAAAAAAAATACATCCTCTCCTCTCTGAATCTACTGGGTTTCTTTATATAGGGTAGTTACATAACGGATGACATCTAAGTTGTCCTTTAATTTCGGATTTGCCTTGAGATATTATCGCAGTAGTTATAATACCAATCCTCGTTGATATTTGTAAAACTCGCAGTATCATCATGCTTTTCCCTTGTTTTGGCTATCGTCACCCATTGCGTCATTCTTTCTGTCATCTGCAACGCTTGCAATGTGTTGGTGATTGACT